>JADLSH010000344.1:600000-1175000 GCA_016169945.1 Trachythela sp. YZ-2020 | reverse complement strand
TTCCAAGGTAGCAGAATGTTTCCAAACAAATTCGGAACACAGGTGCGATTTTTGAGGTGAAGAAAACGTTGCCCACTTGCGGGAAACATGGCTAGGAAATGTTTCTGCAACAATGTTTCTTAGTTTAACCCGGGACTCAAACTTCTGAACTAGAATACTTCATATTGTACCAACCCTTTAACAAAGATATCGCTACATCTCTCTCCAGTAATGACGTTTGTATCATCCATGACAACCTCATCTGTGTTCCAAACAACAATACGAAGTTCGTAGCTGTAGAGAAGAAAAGTATTTATTATTTGAGGACAAAGTCCTCGCAGACCTACATGTATAACAACATTTCGATTTTTGATGGATAAAAGATAAATTTAGCGGTCACAGAAGATTTTCTACAGGTCTCCTGTAGTGGGGTTATGATATCAATTTAGAGTTCCAGCGTAGGTTGCGATAGATCAAGAACGTCGACATTCCAGCGTCATGAGACATCTCAAGTACAAACACATGGAATGAAGTTTTGATCAGGGCACTAGTTTTAACAGGAACGTTCTGAACGAAATTCGAGAAATCACTAGATGAGACTTAACCTTATTTATAATTTATAGATACTGATCATAAAATGGTCTATAATCATAACAAGTACCTGGTCGGTTTCCTTGGAGTAATATCGACAGGTGCACCAGGAGACTGCATATCTCTTGGAAACATGTCTACCCACATTTCAACCTGGCCCTACACAAGAAAGGTAATATACCCTCTGTCAGTAAAGGTCAGTGGAAGCAGATTTCGTGTTTCTTAAAGCAAAATTTAAGTTTGCCTTTTTGGAAAAAATCGTCAAATGGCAAAGTAAGATTTTTAAAAGTCATAGTTGAATATATTTTTGAATATATTTTCAGAATGTATGGCAGGTAATAATAGGAACTGGGTAAATTCAAATTTCTATCTTGTTCCATCAGATAATTTTAGGAAATAAAGTACAGAAGAAGAAAAAGAAGATAATGAATTTTGCTAACCTGTTCTACTCCAGGTTTATCAGGACAATACAGAGATCTTGTTTCAACATGTTCAGGAACGAGATGATGTCCTCTCATTACTTTGTCCATGTTTCGTAAAACCATCAATGCAGATGGTTCGTCTGATTGCTTCCAATTGCCTGCAATATATTTGTGAAGATTGTAAAATAAACATCAAACAGCTCCAGTAACGGCCAGACTTCCATATAACTAAACAGCTGCTGTAAGCAGCAATATTTAATTTTTTAGATCGTTTTTAATATTTTGAATTTTCTCACCGGATTCATCTTGAATCTGCCCTGGAGCTCGGAAAGTGACACCTTCAACTTGACATTTGCCATTATTATAATTAGGGCCATCTAATCCTTCGTCTTTGCACAGCTTGGCCAAAATGTGAGTGGGACGCTGCGGATCTCGCCATTTGTTGAAGCCGAATCTATAATATGGAATGTATTAGATCTATTAACGGTAGAGTACATGTGTGTGCACTGTAGATCTAGTGCACTGGACTGAGTAAATCTCTTGGTGTTTATAATGCTTGATAGTAATCTATTAATAATAATCTTTGTGTTTGACCAGCAATGAAGTACGTATGTAGCAATCAGCAAAACAATACAACAAGCAAAGCAATGGATTTACCGGGGGGTGCAAGGGCTTGGCACCCTTCTCCTTATAAAATAACAGTGAAATTGTGAAATTGTCAGTTTCCCTCAGTCAGTTGAAGCTATCCATTTCTTCTCAGTGGGAAGGATTGTCAGCATTTGTGCTTAATTAATATTTTGCTTTTTGGACCTTTGGGGCCTCAGATTCTATTGTCCCGCCATCACTACCATCAGATTGGGGCCCTTGACCCTGCCGGGGAATGTTTCCCTCAGTGATGCAACCCAGCTCCACAATAAGCGCCTGCTCAGCACCCCCTCCCCCTTATCAAGCTGGATCCACTCCTCACGAGGCCTGCACAATAGGGCATACGGAAACAAACCAAAGGTTGTACAGAAGTTAATATCGTTAACGGATGGTTCCAGTGTAGCTGGCATGGATGGTTCCAGTGTAACATCGAGCGAGGTTCTTGTTGTATTTTTCAGGTAGTTTCATCCTACAGATCCGCAGCATATCGTGTACAGAAGTTAATATACAACCGCAAGATACATATTTTCAAAACAATATCTTACGTTGCAAACTGCTCCTGCAAGCCACATGTAGCTCGATGTTTGCTATAAAAACGATTTTCCAAATCAACCTTCGTCTCTCCAATCAAATCATCACTGCCGACCAAATCCCAATCATACACACCAACAGTGAGAATTGAGTCCATGGGAATCAGAGCTTCGAACTCAAACGTTCTAAATAGAATATATAATAACTATTAAATTGTTGACATAACTAAATAATTATAGTGAGCGACCGGTCATTATTTATGGCTGGGGGACACCAAAGAGAAAACGGTTGAGTAAACAAAATTCTATTTGAGAAAAAATTGGGTTAAAAATAGACTACGTTGTAAGAGTAAAATAATTAAGATCACATTAGATTTCATATTAGATAGATATATTAGAGTTACATATTTGCACGGTTCATAAGATATTTTATATCAAACTGTAGCATTTAGTGCAGTTGTAGAGAGGTGAAGCAAGACAAATGTAAACCTATAAGTTGCTTAATTAGTTTATATAATCATAATCAGTACAATTACTTTTTTGTAGTATAGGTACGAATTGTCTAGGTATGAATTATACAACTTTAAAGTTGTGTTAATTGAGACTTGCGAACTGATTGGAATTTGGTGGAGAAAAGTATTGCATTCATTTGCCATTGCTAACAGTTCGTTCGACAGAATATTCAGGCAAAAAAGTGGTGCCCCCTTTCCGCAATAGCCGTAAACAATGACGGCCCTTACTTATATCGAAAAGATATATAATCAGAAAATACATCGACATAGATGAGATGTGCTACAGTGCTCTATGTGTTTACCATTCACTATTGTCAATATGATTTTGTCATGTTTAATTTCTCACCTTCCAAATACTGGATTCAGTTGTTTCGAGATATAATTGTCACGATCCTTTACTTTTTGCTTGCCCAGGGTTACAACAGGATATGGATCAGCCTACAACAATAAAATATACTTAGGTTTCTTTGAATGACGTACATGTTGAAAAATTAAAATATCACTACAATTCCAACAACGAACTTCATTTCATTCCATTCCGGTGAAAAGTAACTACATTGTCGGGATGCAGTGCTTGCGTTTAAATGCATTAAAGGAATACCACGGTAACAGTAAATGGAAGAAAAATGCAATCTGATCAAACGTTCTACTTTTAACTAGTACAGCAGTACAAAAAGCATTCCGTTACCGCACGCAAAACCATTGAATGAGTTATCCTCTGAAAAGCATTTCTTTTGGTGTTGATCAATTTTACGTTCAGTTTTATTCAAGCACTTCAATGAAGAGCGTCTGCGAACCAGGATGTCGTTTCCTACGCCCGTTCGAGCGCGGAAAATAATGCCTCTGGGTTTGCAGACTATAGGGAAGAATATGCTGCCATGGTTGGTTAGAAAACACTCAGTATATATGCGTCATCAAACTTTGCATGAAAGACTTTTACATTAACATTGATCATAGTTCAAACTGCCACAGAATTTGATCAAAGAATCTTCATTATTGTAAACCAGTCGTTGTAAAGTGGGCCCCTTATATCTAACTCTCCCGGCTCCACCTTTAGAGCGACGCTGCTCCTGTAAAAACCTCATACACTTACATACCTTCCCCAGTGGATCATGTGGGTGAAGATTATACGCCTAGAACAACGAGCGAATGCATATGAACAGTTATTCGAGCACACTGGGGGACTAGAACCTACCTTGCCGTTTGGATCAGACGGATGGAGGTTTAATGCCTGCAAGATAATGTTTAATTGTTTAAAACTTCGTTTAAATTTTTATCATTAGATGAATTCTTACCGTACGTTATGTGTTATACCAAACCAGTATTTCTTATACATGTATTAGCACGTTAGGATGTTAGGTAAAAAATTAAATCCAACAAAGAGGACTTTACCGGATATCCAGTTGAGGCAAAGCCGAGGAGTGAACTAATTGCAAGAACTAGATATTAGGTAAATCCGAATTGGAGGTTTTGATATGACATCTCAAATTCACACATGAATCAGTATTTAAGAGAAATATGAGTTTAAAGTTGACGAAATTCTATGCCAATTAAGATCACATATCCATTTGCTTTGTTTACGGCTCATTCATTATTCATGAATTTGAGATTGTTAAGTAACTATAACGTTATGTGTCATTCCACACGATCATTTCATTATATGTATTAGCTAGAATATTAAGTACCAGTAGCGTTATGTGTTACTGTCATTCAGTGTAGAATGGGTTTAGTATATCGATTTTTATTCAAAGCTATTCTAAAGTACGACTTTAATACAAAACATGACGGACATAGATTAATTAATTAAAGGGTGGAGAGACGATCTTTAAAAATGTTGTAAGATAGAAGTCGGGTTAAAAATGATGTGGCCCAAGTGATAAACAAATAGAAACATTTCAAATCAATGTAAGAATTAGATTTTAACCTTTAATTTAGAATTCAAGGTCAAGTATTTTCAGCTGATTCATTCATTTTATTATTTCATTTCATTTAAAAGTTAATTTTTTTCGTTTCTTTTAGAAGATTGGATTCCACAAATTTCAATGTATTAAATCCGTTAAATTTATTGATCCGTTAATTTTCCTTCGCTTTTTTTTAAGGTTGAGTCCCAGAAATTTCAATGTATTAAAAATTTAATCCATCAATCCATGGCGGCAAAGTCTCTTCAAACGGGTAAAAATGACTGATCGAGATCAGTTGTACAAATCAAACGATTGAAAAATATTTTCAACTCTCTGTTATACCATACCACATACCACATACCAGAGTTCAATATAACGGTCGGCCATCGGCCATTTTCCGAGCGAATTGCTGAGATGGCCGACCAATTGTTGTCTTACTCGGACATTATGGCCGACCTTATTAATTTCAATAATTTCTATCTTGAGGTCTGTAAATAATTAGTGGTCGATCAAAAAGCGATCAACGGCCGACCAAAACGTGGGTTGGTCCGACATAATGTCCGACCAAGTTTTCAGAATTATATTGAACTCTGCCACATACCATACCATACCATACCATACCATACCATACCATAAACACATTAACTCAAATGTTACCTTTACGACGTAGACTCGAACCAAAACATTGACTGGCTCGTTGCTAGGTAACTTGCGGAAAGTACCAATGACGGGATCAGTCTCAATGTTCTCGGGCAATGGATATTGCCACACTTTCAGCGATCCCTGAGGAGAAATATACGATCATCTCGTGTTTTCGTGGCTCACCAAAACGGCTTAAGAAGGGCAGTTCTTACCTTATATTTAGTTTTTTGCGAGCTATCTAGTGAGCTAATCAAAACATTCGGGTTAAAATTCGGCTTCATTTGAGCATTTGCTTTTTGGCCGCCATGTTGGTGTACAAAATTGCGTCGAAATTGTACACCAACATGGCCGCCAAAAATCAAATGTTGATATAAGGCATAGTTTTAGCCAAAATGTTTAGATTCTTTTTAAGGATGGATTTGGCGTAACTCTTAACCTTAACCAAGCATTTTAAAACAAATTGTGTGTATAACATAGTTTTAAGAGCCTTTGAAAATACTGCTGACGTCAGCAATATTTTTCAAAACTCAAAATTTTTAGTGAACACTCGTAAGTCACAATATACAGAACATATAGACCACTTTCATAATTCAGATGAGTTTAAATATTCTTTTATGTGCATCTTAATAAGCCTCATTGACCTCGTTCAGGTTAATAAATTCTATTCAATTTCAGTCACAGAAACGAGGCTGATAAGGCTTATTAAGATGCACATAAAAGAATATTTAAACTCATCTGAATTATGAAAGTGGTCTATAAAACAGCCAGCTTTGTGGCTTTAAAATTTGAATGTTGTGACGTCACGTGAAAATTATCTATAGCCTGTGCCCTGGTTAACACTTTTCAAACTTTCAAACCTTGAACTTTCCAACAACTCTATGTTCATCGTCATCTTCTTCACTGGATTTCTTACCACGATACAACGAGAAGGAATGAAGCCAGTCGTTAAAGTTGTTGAATTCAGTCACATTTTCTAACTCTGTGCGATAAATCTAAAAAACAGGATATTGGAAACACAATGAAGTCATATATGCAGATAGAGGAAGGTTTTTATATGTTATCGTAAACATAAGTGTTGTTGTCTTATTAACTAACTTATAAACATGATGAGAAAGACGGTGAATCGAATGTTAAGATGGATCCTCGGGGTTTTGTTGAAGGACAAGATAAGCAATGAAGAAAACAAAAGAAGATGTGGTGTGGAAGACATTGCAGAGAAGGTGAGAGAAGCAAGGCTGAGATGCATGTAATAAGAGATGAAGGAGAGCCAGTCAGAGACATTATGGAATGAAGAGATCAGAGAAGATGTGGGGTGGTAGACATTGTAGAGAAGGTGAGACAAGCAAGGCTGAGATGGATGGACATGTAATAAGAAGAGATGAAGGAGTGCCGGTCAGAGACATTATGGAATGAAGATATCAGAAGAAGATCTGGGGTGGTAGATATTGCAGAGAAGGTGAGGGAAGCAAGGCTGAGATGGTATGGACACGTAATAAGAAGAGATGAAGGAGAGCTGGTCAGAGACATTATGGGATGAAGAGATCAGAAGAAGATCTGGGGTGGTAGATATTGCAGAGAAGGTGAGGGAAGCAAGGCTGAGATGGTATGGACACGTAATAAGAGACGAAGGAGAGCTGGTCAGATAAAGGGGAACCGAGAACGGGGTAGACTGAAGAAGATATGGATGGACAGTGTGAAAGTAGATCTAAATATCAAGGAATGGCGGTGGACATGAGAAGGGACAGAAAAGGATGGAGAATCCGAGCAGCCGACCCTGGGTCAGTCTCTGACCAAAACAAAGTAAAAGACAAAGATCTGCCAATTGTTCTGGGCAATAGTTTTTATATGATAGGAATAACTTCTTAACGTGAGTGAATGAACATACAGAACATCAAAATAATTACCTGGATTATAGGAATATTCTTCTTTCGTTCGGGTCTCTTGGAAACTTCAGGTTGAACACTCTTTTCTTTCTTTTTATCTTTTTTATCTTTCTTATCATCTTTCCCTTCTTTCTCTTGTTCCTTCTTTTCTTTCTTCCGCTTCTCCTCCTGGAGAGACACAAGAATGTTAGTTTATGTGGGAAGTATGGGTGGCAGATACGCGCGCCGCCCCTAAAGCCCGGCTCACACGAGTGAGATAAGCACAAGCATAAGGAAAGACAAAGAATAAAACAAAGGGATGCAGTGAAGTGTGCAACATAAACGTCGACATAAGCACAAGCATAAGCACAAGCTTCTCAGCATAAGCTAAGCCAGAACAAAAGACATTTCAAAAGAAAATTCTTCCCGCTTTGTCTTTTTAAGCCCCAGAGGGAAAGTTTTCTTTTGTATTCCTGCTTATGCTTATCCCACCCGTGTGAACCAGGCTTGAGACTAGCGTACTGCTACTGTTGGTTGAGGGTAGGAGATTCAATTAGGTTGGATAACTTCTCTGTACTTCAAATCTCGTGTAAGTAGAAATTGATTAGTTCTCTCCTGTGCTTCGAGAGACTTACTCCGCAGACGCGAAACTCCCACGGGGATATGGGGGGATGCACTTTGGGGGAAGATTTCATGCAGAATGCAGAAGGTCACATAACGACGCATAATAGACTAGCAAATGTTTTAAATTGTTCTTCGAGGTTTTTTCTTACTCAACATGATCTGAATGTTTGCCTGACAAATTATCGAACATTTGGTAAACTTGCCGTTTTCAAACATTGGGTGGGTATCACAACCCCCAGTAGGTACTTCGATGAAATCCACGATATGCCACCCAAATTGCCGGTTATATAGCATGACGTAATATTCTCGCGTGACTGCACAAGCCGAATAGAAATATTTTACTAACCTTTCTCTTATCGTCAGCCTCAGCATCATTAAACTTCATAGTTTCATAATATCTCGACCACCAATCCAGAGTATCTTCCATATCGTCGTCTTCTTCTTCTTTTTCCCCTTTTTTCTTGTTCTTATCCACTGGATCCTGGAGAGAGAGAGAGGGCAAAGAAACGCTAAAGTTTGGTGTATGAACCGACAGAGATTGAATACACTTCAAGGTGTGAAAGAACTTCCCAGGGTTCGTACAGGTCAGGAAAAATAAAATTCAAGGACTTTTTAAAGACTTTCCAGGCCATGTATCAGGAAATTCAAGGACTATTTAGCGCTGAAAAGAAGGCGTAAGAAGTCGGCAAAAGCGCTGTTAAACTGTACAATCTTGCCAAGTGCTGACAAATTTCAGAAAATACAGTATCCAAAAACTAAAGCAAGAAGAATTCAAATACTTTCAAGAACCCATTTATAAATTAAAGGACTTTCAAGGCCTTGAAATTGTGTTTTCAAATTCAAGAGTCTCAAGGTTTGTACGAACTCTGACTTCCTATGGCCGTATGGTATTAGGGGTAACACTAGAGGCTTTGCTATTCCCTGTGGCCGAATACAAGGGGCTTTGCTATTTCCTGTGGTCTCATTAGGTGTAGTATACACTGTAGTAGGTATACCTAACTAAAGAAACGTTAGGCCAGGACGGGATGGTATCCACTACATATTTAAGTGTCCACTTGAAAGGGATGATCTATAATTGAACGACTGTACCTGAGCCGCGGGTTCCTCAGGGGCATCCTCGCCAATAGCTGGATCATCGATATTCACCACAACATCTTGTGTCTGCGCTGGAGCGTTTGGATCTGTCTGCGGTTCTTCTACATCAAATACAAAATGCACACACATTATATAGGTTTCACTGCGAGTCAAAATTTTAAATTCTACCAGTCGTGCTGCGTCTTAAATTATATTTGTAAAAGGTAAACTTGTTAACAAGTTGTTGAAACAGCATTGGCACAAGTCTGCTGCAGGTTTGTTACAACGTGCGCGTTTTTATGTGTTAGACCATGGCCGTACCTGTGACATCTTTGATCGAAGCCTTCTCAATGGGCTCTCCTTCTATGGGATATCGATACCGATGTAATGAGTTAAGTACATGAGTACCGACCAATGAGAATCGACCAAATGTCCGGCAATCACGAACACGTACGGTCAGTGGCGGACAATAACGCTCATTTTCTGGCAGTTCCTACAATAGAAATGTTCATAGAATCGATGAAACATAACTTGTGGTTCTATTGCACCAGTGAAGAAATTCGCCACAATACATAGAGACCGCATTGGAAAAACATGGCACCGAAAAGAAACTTGTTTGAAGGAACTTGTTTTAACTAAATGCAAGGTTGGGTAAGATAATGTTGGGTAAAATAATAAAGTTGGGCCGGATCTATTTCGAGTAAAAGTTTAACTCCTGCCAATCAAATATATTTTGTAACACAGAGAGAGAAATGTGTAACATTCAGCTTAAGTAACAACAAGTCTACTCTAGGTTCATCGTATTCATCTTTAAACGGTACTATACTTAAAGCTTTCTGATCTAAAAATTTGAATAAAACTGAGTAAAAATCACTACTTACCACGTCAAAGAAATCAACAGGATTCAGGAAGTTTGGATTGCGTCGGGCGTTTCCGATAACTGTAGACTGAATAACACGACCTGCGCACTCGATGTCCACTTGGGGGCGATCAACAGTTTGTAGATTCAAACGTTTCATTTCACGAACACCCCAGAATAATACCTAAGAACGAATGTGAGTTTGTGATCTTTGTTGAGTACTTGAGTTGCATTGAACTCAGTTATAAATAATGCAGGACGATAGGACAATAGCTAAGAACAACAAAGGATAAGATGGAAGGATGGAAGGATGGAGAGATTGGACATACGGAGGATGATGCAAGAGATTACATGGAGGCGAGTCACATGGAGGCAATATAAGCCCGATACTTAAATAAAGGAAAATAAGAAGCAGAACACAGACATGTCGTATACAAGTTATTTAGATGACAAAGACCGTGAGATTAACAAAAAGCTATGATACTACTATAATTTACATTAATGAATTTTACGGAAACATTTTAATGAATTAATGAATTTTTACGGAAATATTGTTTCGTAGCCACGTTTCCCGATGGTGAGAAAATTAACAAACATTGTTTCTGCAACAAGAATCACACTTGGGAAACGAGATATGCCTCTGAACTTGTTGCAAACATTCTTACTTCTTGGGAAGCAAAATTGGTTTCCGCAACAATCTTTCCATGAAAGGTAGGGCAAACGAAGCATTGAAGGAAACATCGGCATTTGTTTCCTAGCTTTCCCAGGGTTTAACTGAGAAAGACACTCGCTCTGACGCTGCAAATCTTCAACAGTGAAAAGCGCTGGTACCACGTACCTCAATTTTGTGTTTCTTCATGACAGGTCTTATACCTTCAGGTACCGGGCATATCGGACCATCGGATGTATTTACAGGTTCAACTTCCGGGGGCATATGTGTCGTACCGTCAGTCACCTGGAAGAAAAAGGCACTTGTGAATTGTTTCCACTAAGGTTGTTACTGTACCTCTAGGAAGAGTTTAGAACTAAGTTTAGAACTGGTAGAGCTATCGAGTGTAAGGTTGCCTCCTACAGTAACACTGCGCCAATAAGGAATGACCCTTACTGGACCTCTAGGGAGATAATTTAGAACTGATGGAGCGTTTCAGTATCTATAAAGCTAGTTCGGTTTTTGTTTAAAGTCTTTCTCCAAGCTCCAAAGGATCCTCTAGCCATACATACCTGTAGTAATTCAAAAGCTGCCAGTAGTTCACCTGCCTTCTCTTCACCACGTAATATCTGGAACCACTCCAAGGCGGGAGGAAAGAACGGTTTCTCGTAAGGTTCACAGGCCATTTTTACAATGGGTCGAGCAAGAGCACGACCAATGAACTCTGAGTCACCCTAAACAGTCAGAGATAAGATATTCTAAATTTTTGGCATCTCGCTGGATTCGCAGAATGTTGGAGGGTTTTTGCAGATGGAAATCTCGCGCGTAAATTACATACATATTTTGGACCTAACCATGAACCTGATATCAGGTTCTGCGGTCCTGCGATTCCAGTGCAGCACTCTGACCACTGAGTCGCTACGGAGACCAGTTGCCCAGAGCTAACCATAAGTTCAAGTAGTGGTTAGCTCTCGGCAATTTGTTTTTACAATGCACTTTTGTACGACTAGTGCAACTTGATTAATTGATAAATAGATTTCGCTGAGTAACTAAAAATATTCCAATTATACATACTCCGATATCTTTATCAAAAATCTCAACCACAATCGTCGGTGGGTTCACAGCAATTTCATTGACATCGCCCCAAAGATAAATATCCTCGAAGATAATGGTTTGATCCCATGTCGGGCTCCTCGTCTCCCAGATCACACGAGTCTCGGCGATAAAATGAGTGAAGATGACTTTGCCAAAAGCATCTTAAAAGGATAAAATCGTATAGGAAACGAGATAGCGTCATTAAATTAAAGTATCGTTTAATTTGGATTCAGTTCAAGGGCGACGGCTTAATACAGGGAAAATATAAACTAAACTAAACTAAACTAAACTAACTTTATTTATATACTGGAATGCTCTATCAGTTCGATCGACACTGTTCTTCCTATATAGGTCCAGAGGAAACCGGAATACATCGAGAAGGCAGAGTCGAAATATTTACACACCTGATAATCCCGAAGCATCACTGCCTATCAGACTTCGAGCTTGGTACAAATGCGACCGCAGCACAAACTTCTGTTTAACTGCAGAGAAGAAAACACCGTATTATTGAGATAACTTCAAAAAGATAATTGTCAGTGTAATTCTCGCTAATAATTCACGAGAAAACACAAAGGAAATCGTGACAGTGAAGGAGTTCTATATCTGAGCACGGCCGCTCATGCTGTATATATTGCATGTACGATTTCAGCTCGTCGTGTGACAACTATAGTTCTACAATATTGCTGTGCAGCTCATCCATGGGTCAGGGATTATTCTAAGAAAATTTGACAACTCCAGTTAATTAAGAATCTCAAAACAATAAAACATTATTCTATATAGCATAAGTTTCTAGAGTTGTTGGGACACACTCGCTGAAATAGCATTGCATATCGTCCGGCGGCCATTTCCAAGTTCAGTACATGAGAAAGTACCATCAAGGACCGAGTGTCACCAAATGGTCCACTATAGGTGTTCGTGCGCACCTTCATATATACCTTGGGTGAGACCGTTGATAGTAGCTGTACTACAATCAGTTCAAATAACCTAGTGGCTGAATTTCCATATCAGCCCTCCAAATTACTGGAAGGCAAGTCACCTCTGCAGACAATTTTTCTAATTCCGAATTCGGTTATTCATTTTCATATATGTGTTCTAAAAAATGGTCCTAGCTACATGTATGTCAAGGTTTATATGTGCTATTCCTAATTCATGTGAATTACTTATTATTGTGTTGGATAAAACTGTGGTATAAATAATAGTCTATACAGTTTTAATTTTTTGTGCAAATTGGAAATAGAAATACTGTATAAACTAACAACTGCAGTAATTTCCATTTAAAACTCCAGAAATATTTTTACAACTCCAAGAAGTGGTAGCAAATCCAGCTTAGAATAATCCCTGTCGAGGGAGCCCAAAAACACGCGAAAACAAACCTTTATACACCAAGTCATTTGGTGGAGGAGCCATAAGCTTATGTGCGTTTCGTGGCTAGAAATGATAAGAATAAAATTAGAGTTGATATCATATACAGGAGGTTGGAAAGCTGTGATTTGTGGTCCTGGAGACGTATAGAGACTATTTAGACAAAGAGGCTCTCGAACGAAGAATTGCAGTGAGAGTTATATAGTGAAAAGCGTTATGAATAGGCAAACGAGATGGATTGGTCACATTCTAAATTGTAAAGAGTGGATTATAAAAGACAGGAAAGAGAAGTCGTGGAATTATATCAGGACTGTGGAATAGCCGTAAGGCAGACCACTAAATGAGCTAATGCATGGACTGTGGAATAACCGTAAGGCAGACCACCAAATGATGATGACATCAATATTTTCTGAATAAAATGCTTAACAAAAGGTAAGCCATTGCTTTACCATATCATAGCCTTTGGGTGCATCTTTCAGATAATCCTTTTTGTGTTTATGTAATCCTAACCAGATCATGATGTTGAGTTTTGACTGAATCGCCCAACCTTTGGGACCTTCACCACGCTTGCCTGGCAGCTGAAAATACATAGATATAGCACATTTAACAAAGTGATGTGAGAATGATATGTAAATAGATATCAGAAATGTTCATATTAAAAAGATCTAATTGTCCGGTAGAAAATCACTATTCTCTACATCCAAGCACAGCAGGTTATCTTCGGCAACTAGGTTTTCCTCCTGCAATAACACTGGCGAGTAAGGGATGGACCTCTAGGGAGAACAATATATATAGAACTGATAGAGATAATGAAGTTGTCGTGAATAGACCTTAAAAGTGCTTAGGTCACACAATTTTCAATACATATGGACTTCAGGAATTCGTAGTGTTGTGTGGGATACTTGCAGGAAAATTTTTGGTCAATTATTCATTGTTTGAAAATTATGTGACATAAGCACAACTAAGGTCTATTAAACCAGTAGTGTTGTGTGGATACTCTATACACTTTAACATAGTACTGTACGTTTATTTATAACAGATATTTTCATATTCAAGACGATTGTCATATAGCATTCGCTTACCCTGAGGAAAAGCGTTTGCATTCGTCCCGAGTCTTTACCGCGCTCTTCTTCCACGAGCGAGTACAACACGTGTTGAGCAGGTATTCGCGTGTATGCCACACGTTTATTGCCACACAACATCCAGACGAAAATATCAGGAAGACTGTCCTGGGGCTGAAAATAAGGCAAAGTACATTGAATTGTAGTTAAATTGCAGTAAAGTAAAATGTGTAGGGTCACTTGAAACAGACGGGTGGAATACAAGCAGTCACAACAGTCACAGATAAAAGCATGGACTTAAATATCTCATGTCTTATGACTCTTATGGTTATGTTTATTTTCTTACCATTCTCAGGTGATTGGGAGGCCTTAACAGTTTTGCAACCCAATTGACAAAGGTTCCGAGGGTTAGTTAAGTTAAGGTCAACGCCGAAGGGTTAGTTTTTAGCGAGGAGAAAAACCAGGCTCGAAGCACAGGAAAGAACCAATCAATCTCAACTTACATGAGTTTATCAAGCACAGGGACGTTACCCAACCGAAGTAAATCCCTGCCCTCGACCTGCTGTATAGCCGGCTTAACTCAGAGGTAAGGGGCAGCGCGCTAACCGCATCTGCCACCCGTGCTTCCCAAACTTCAATGTTCGTAACGAGCATCTGAAAGTTTCAATTAGCTCGGCCAATCAGCGTGAGGCTTAGTCAAACGAGATTGACTGTTCAAAAAATGCCTTTTATGCATTTACAGAGTTTGTACGAATGGCATCATCTATACTAATTTCAACACTGTGTTACCTCCGTAGCAATATTAAGTAATCTTTGAAGTAAACCATTGGCAGTCTTCATATTCTCTTTCGTATGGCTATCATCTTTACAAATTCCTTTCAGTTCTGACGCCGCCTGCATAACCGCTTCCTACAAATGACAGACATCATATACACACCTTTGGTTGGCTTTGATCCTTCCACCAAGAGGAGTGCTCAACGCACAAAGTTGTGGAACGAAATAATTGTAGAATGGTAATCAAAAAAATTAAAAATCTAAAAACCTAAATCTGTTACTTGAGTATCAGATTTTAGATTTTTTATTTGTATCACCCAGGACCCCGGCAAAACCATTTCGGCCTCTGGATCCTGAGGGATTGATATTTTAGAAAACTGCCGTATGACCAGCACCAACTTAGCATCCCCTCACTCCCTCCCCCATCAGATTAAGTAGGATCCATTCATGATTTACAGATTCACAATCTCCACCAACGCTTCACTTATACACTTATACAATTAATTATATATTACTTACAATTTCATAATTGCAGAGTTTCAATCTCTCTTGATCGAGTTTCGTTCTTCCAATATGAGCAGCCGCAGGAACGGACTTCATTAAGTTGAGATAATTGCTACAACAAAATAACACACATCATTATTTCTACAGAAATGTATTCCTTCATGTTGTTATATCGTTTTTAACTAAATAATTTGACTGAAATAGCAACGTGCACGTAAGACTAATATTATTTATCACTATATCACTCGTAACAGGGTTCCTACAGGTCAGGAAGAATAAAGACTATTTAGGGCTGAAAAGAAGGCGTTTATAATAGAAATCGGTAAAATACAGTATCCAAAACTAAAGCAAAAAGAATTCAAGGACTTTCAAGAACCCCTTTATAAATTCAAGGAATTTCAAGGCCTTGAAATTCTGTTTTCAAATACAAGAACGTTCAGATTTTGTACGAACCCTTTGTATCACTCCAAAGGACGTGATGTGACACGCCCAAGGACGGCTTAAGTACCGGAATTTTCTTGTAACGCAGAATCTCCCGTGAGCTCTAACAGCTTGTACAAGCTTTGAATTGGTCAGAACTTACGTGCAGCCATTTATAAGTTCCCCAAGAACTCTGCTCAGCCATTTGTAGGTATCAGGGAGATCCATTTTGACCCTTTCTAAGATATCGACCAAGCCATCCTCCTGCATATACGTAATATAGATGAGAGATTATATTACTCACATGGCATCTTACGATCTTATAAACAAATTGTCTCGCGACTTATGTCAGTAATCTCAGTATGACTGATCAGGACGAACCACGCTACGTTGTTTTCTATGCTATTCTATAATAAATTATCCAAAGTTGGGTATAAATTAAACTGTCTAAATTGTCTATGCTCCTATGTCTGGCATTGCATTGAACGTCACGGGAAATTTGCCTCATGTGACATGACCTAATGGTAAAAACTAGAAGAGTACTCACAAATCGTTCACAAATTTTATAGATGATATTAGCGTTATACAAGCGCCGTCTGTGGTCCTGCCATGGAAACTTAATATGAAGACAAGGTTTGGAGTCGTCCCAGGGAATGTGATAGTATTGACGATTGTTGGTGACTGGACGAGCAGGAAGGGAAAGTGAATTGAGGAAAGGATTTTCTTCTACTTCTTTGACAACTTTTTCATCCGTTCTGTCCAATTGATTACCGTTGTTACCTAGGAGAGGGATGGTAGATACTTAGTAAAACCTTGGTGGGTGTTGGTGACACATCACCTCTGAGACCTGAGACCTGGTACCCCGGTTTCCCCTCGTAGAAATGCAGGACCAATAAGAGATGGCTCTTACAGGACCTATATTTTTGGAGAACTGTTTAGAACTGTCGGAGCTATCTAGTAGAAGTAAATTTAGTATAGCTAAGTTTCGATTATATTGAAAATTAAATGATAATTTGTCATTTCAGTTGAAAACCAAAATATTAAGAACAGCCATACGACCGGTGATAATACATGGGGTAGAATTTTGCCACTTGAGGAGATCGGTGGACATAGCAAATCAAGGAAAAGAGGAAGGCCAAAGATGGCAAGATAAAGTGAACAAGGTCATGAAACTCAGGAAGATAACACGTGAGGATGTTAAGGACAGAGATCAATGGCTACGGAAGCTTCTCTGCAGGCCCACCACGTAAGGGAAACAGTCATGAAGAAGAACGAGCGAAAACAATACATTTTTCCGCGACCATGGTGCAAAACGCTCGTCGTCGTTGAACATGAAACGCAGGACGATTCAATCAGAATGAATGTACATAAGGGAGAAAAATAATCCTCTGAGAAGTGCCGTGGACATAGCAATTCCAGAACCTCCCTAGGCCGATTCGTTAACAATTGTCACTATGCTTCCCGCCTTTAAAACTCACCAATTGTCATCTCAAATTGAATATTTTTGTCACCAACTTTACGATCGATCATAGACGCCTCATAGAGACAGGCAAATAACTGAAACTGTTCTTCTTTACCGGCCGCAGTCTGAAAGGAAATATATCCCACTATTAGAAAACAGCATCGAAGATAAAGTAGTACGATCTGCGTACAGGCATGCTTCGACGTCCAATGCCTCATTAGGGCAGCTTGGTACGTCTATATACGAGATGGCACCTCACTTATACACAGGAGCTTGCATGCTCTCACCAAACGCATCACACAGTGATATCTGCGCATACAGACATGAGTGAAGTGGCACGAGAGTGCTCAAACGACCACAAGGGAAGTGTACTTCGCATTAGAGACAACTTAATCATGAATATGATGGCCGACAAAATGTATCTCCGCCCTAGATGCAGTAGAGCAAGGACCTTAACTAGCTCGGTAAACTGTTACTTTTACACTTTTCATAGTTTTTATGATACAAATTGTACTTCCTTGTTTACTTTGTCCTTTCGGGCCGTAGTCATTTTCTTTCCAAGCTGTTGGGGATACCCAACCATTATTGCGCTAGTGTATAATAATGATGATAATTTATATAATGTCGATTTCACAGGGTGTGGTTTCCCAATTAACCCAAACTCTAAAAACCAACCAAACTCTACTTACTTAGCAGGTTTAACTTGGCGGGCAAGGGCAGCGCTTTAATGGTACCTGCCACCCGTGCCCCACATGTGCATGCAGTCGTAGCCAGCCCGCCGATTTGGTCCCGCTATGCAAATTTCAAATCATTATCATTATCCATTTCTTTAGAAATTGATTGTTTTCACCGTCAATGAACACGAACAAATTTGCATAGCGGGACTAAATCGGCGGGTTGGCTACGCTACTGTGTGCATGTATTTATGTACAGTAACGTGCCTAATGAAACTACAATTTAATTTAATTAAGTAGATATTTCTACTGTGTGACCAGAAAACGTTCAACAAGAAATCCTACCTCTGAGATGGGTGCAGCAGCTTCGACCTCAACTTGCTTTATTCCCGAGTCCGATGCGGATTCACCAGTTTCAGCTTGTACGGCCATGAGAAGACGACCACGGTATGAAACGCCTTCACCCTATATCAAGAGTATGGTGTATAAATACGAAGTCACTCACATCTAGACTGCGTTACAAGCTACACTGACGAGCCGTTGAACGGCGAAACATGCATGTCTGCAGATTTGACTAAAATTGAATATATATAAATGCAGAAAATAGTACCACAGGCAATGTGTACCGTTTCTTGACAATTTATTGTTTTGGGTTTGAACAGACCCGTATCATCAGAAAGAAGCTAGTACACCACCGTGTAAATCCCAGCCTCTTACGCACAGGGAAACAATGTACAGGCCTAACACCATAGCCCCCGAAGAGGCAGGTAATTTCCCTCAGTTTAAGGGTCGTAGATTACCCATAAAAAGGTTGTTTTCAACTAGACATTTAACTTTTGGCGCAAATATATAATTTTTGCGTAACATTTAATTAACGCTTCTTCGGGAGGGTAATATAAAGCGCTGGTTAATCTCTCCAATGCAGTTTTTGCGTACTTTGAAACTGACATTTGAAATTAAATACCTTACTTGTATTTACATTCGCGTGGCACTATTTCTCGCTCAGTCTTAAATTCGCGCGATTTAATTTCGCGCACACACGGTCTGCGCGAATTCCAAAACCGCGCGAGGTAAGATTTCAATACAAGTAAGGTATTGGAAGAAAATAGAACATCTATGACAAATCGAAAAACAGTTTTCCGTTGTGTGCAAAGAGCACTGCACATGACCAATATCCGGGGGTGAAGGGGGTGTACGGTGTACCCACATAATGTGCCACCTACCAATCCATTGTTCAAATCATTATGTTCATCAAACAGAGAATAATCTCTCGTGGAACCATAAAGATTTACCCAACACGGGCCAAACGTTGGCATAAAACCTACATCAAGATATAAATGTGGTAAGTTCAGGCAAGGACAGGCCATAAATATATATAAAAAATAATGGTTTCTGAAAAGAGCGAATCAAATACATCGTTTGGTGTTATACATTTTGTGACCTGTCCAATGTCAACAAACTTTTTAACCCATCTATGAGGGGAGTTCCATAAGGGTTTTTCTCACCATATAGTTTTCCAATAAATTGCCTTTAGTTAAATTATATTGAATTGGTTATTGAAGTTATTTTTAAAAGATTTAAGATATTTTTAACTTTAAGTTTGTGTTCCATCAAAGAAACACTATATTTAAGATTCAATATTTTGAAAATTTTGTATTTATAGAATTTACATAACTTAAATTTGTTTTAATGCCATTTAATGTTATTCAATTTGTATTTGAAAGTCCTATATTTATACTTTAATTAATCTTCTGAGAATCTATTTCAACATTTTACCGACGTAATTTTAAACTACACATTAATTCTCATTAACGTATATATTAAAATATAATTTATTTCATTTATATACTATATTTATTAATTAATATGTTTATTACTAATAGGTATTTAGCCATGTTTACTTATAGCTATGTTTAAAAAGATTTAATATTTACCGGATTCGTAGGCAAAATAGAGAACTGTTCATATCGCATACCCACATATTTCCCAGGATGCATCAGTAACCAACGCAACAGCCAATCAAGCAAAAACATGAATAATACCGTAAACTACGAGTACTATAACAGGCCGAAGTCGTTTAGATATTGCGGACGAGTTATATAATCATGTTTTTCATTAAAATTATCTCTCAATTTCGGAAGTTTGCTATTTAAAGTATACCCAAACGCCTCTAACAAAACAATATTGTTCATTTTTCATAACATTTAATGGTTCGAATTCACATTTCTAATCGACTTCGGAAAGGCTACTTGTACGATCATGGTATTGATGGTGTGCTGGTGATGATGATGATGGTGATGAGGATGATGGTGGTGATGATGATGGCAGTGATGGTGTGTTGGTGATGATGGTGGTAGTATACGTGATGGTGGTGGTGATGATGATGGTGGTGGTGGTGATGATGATGATGGTGATGATGGTGATAATATTAATAATTATTTGACCTTTTTTAAATTTACAACCCCCCCCCCCCCCAACCAGTAGTTCAAAGTATAAGTTGACCGTTATTACCAACGTAACTACTTATACAGTTAGTCATAATACAAATAGACATAATAATTACCAACATCAGCTGATGATGATAGACGCTCAGCTGTAAGTTATGCATGTAATGTGCACGTGATGTATATAACAGTATCCAGTAAAGTGGTCAGAACAGAAATAAGAGAAAATAGAAAATCACAATAAGTATACAAGACTAAACAACAAATGGAGTTTAAAGTAAATCTCCAACGAAGGTGTTTGCGATTGCGTTAGGCATACGAGATGGTTTAGACTGATAGAGCCCAGCATTTGAGGTTAAGTTTAATTTGCCAAACACAGGTATATAAGCAAAGAGATTGACAAACAAGGATCATTAGTTTAAAGACAGATTTAAGAAAGCTTAAAGAGAACTCATATTATAAACATATTTGGCGTTTTATCTTATAGTTTATATTTTAACAGTGCACTATTTTAATTTGTTTAATGCCACATATTTAAACAATCAATCATGCATCTTAGACATTCGAGGGTATTCAATAGATATTTTCAGTAAAATTTGAACTGGTTATAATTTTAAGAAACGATTTTAGATGAATAGTAATTTAATTGGCGAGGAATGTATATTTACAATATTATAAAGTACACGCCATAACACATAGCCAGTGTAATATATATAGGTCTAATTAGGTTTCTTTAGATGAACTATTGTAACCGTTAACTAATTCAAGAATCAATTTGATGATTCAGAAAAGATGTTAAATAAGAATAAAGGAACGAATAGCTAGGTGATTTAATAGCTACTCTGTACAGAGTACAGAAGCTAGCGAGATGTGTGAGCGAGAACTAAATAGATAACTGCAGTGAATGCATGTTTACCGCAAGTAATGACTACCGCAAGAAGAATAGGACAAACATAAATGTAGTGCGTTCAGGAAGAGATGGAAGAAAAAGCACGTATACGCTATTATCATCTAAAACTTATAAAAACTTTCACAAATATAAGTGCAAGGTGCAGCTACAAACCCTTCCGTTTCTTGTGTGATTTTCCTGTAGATACAGGACGATATAGGTCACCATTCCATCCTACTCAAGAAAATATCCTCATACAATACACATACATATTAACTTTACATCAAATTGGAAAATTTCCCTATCAACTATAGTACAGCACAAGATAGAAGTATTCAGGGATAGAGTCGACTTAAGGGAACCTCTTCTATTAGAAAAAAAACACATTTTCCCATTGTTTTAACTGGAATCCATTTCCAACATACTCCGAATAAAAGCATCTTGTGCGCTCAAGATATGAGTTACAAATCTTCAACAACTTAATTAATACAAATTTCAAAATTCTTTATTCTTCAAATACCGTCACACTTAACAAACTACTTTTCATCGAGGCTTTATACATATCCAATTCAAAAATCCATCGCTAAACACAGGTCTTAAAGCGAGCAAAGATCTACTCCTTTTTCCATAACACTTTGCCTCTCTCCTCCGTTATGAAATCGGAACGCTGGCGGCGAAGGAATTACGCTCTAGCGTTTTCTAGTTTATTCCTTATAGGAAAATTCACTCGAAATTATAGCGCAATTACATGTAATATAGGACGCTCGTAAACATGATAAATATATACCAAAAACCCTCTGCAGAGGAGAGACACACTTTGTTACATCTCACATCTACATCCCATTCTTGCCGGTCATCAGTGCTAATGCTTCCTATTAATATTTCTCTTTGTTCCTTGATGATGTCATCGTTCCTGGATCGCTTATAGATACCAGCTCATTTGTAATTATATTAGGTTTGACAATGATTTTGAAATAAAATCGAAATATCACCGCATATAGTGTTATATGCTTGTTTGTAACTCAAATCTTGGGCGCACAAGATGCTTTTAGCTGGAGAAAGTGCACTTTAAAGAAAAATGGGGGGGGGGGGTTGCCACACAATGCCCTCACGGTTCCTACGCCACTGGATAGATGTACTGAGGGGTGCAGGGTGCCAACCCCAGCACAGGCTTAGTCCCTGGACGCTGAGATTTTCCCAGAGATGATGCACCCCCACGTTGATTGACGATCGAGCCTTACTCATGATCAGCGCTCGTTCACACTCCCATGCACCTTTACGTATTACTATACAGTATCACCCCAGTATCTATTATATACAGTAAAGCCAAGCTTTCGCCTCTATCTGTACAGATCAGATGATCCATCAAAATCGTGCTTCACTGCGTATCAAATTGATCATTAGTCCCAATATTATTAGTGCAAGTTATTTACAGTGCAAAATCGTGCAAATTATAGTTGTGCAAATTGAACGTATCGTAATATTATTGTGCAAATGTGCAATTAAAAATCATGTGTTAGAAAATATACAGCAGGAGTCGGCGAAGGTATTTGTTCAGAAGACAACAGTCTTGGGACAGAAGACAACACTCTTGGGACAGAAGACGAAGATAAAGGGAGTCATATTTGGGATGTGAAAACTTTAAGAAAGCTGAAGCAGAGTCATTTGTTAAAAAAATCGAGTAAATGAGCCAAAGCTCTAGGGTAAATGAGCCAAAGCTCTATACTCTGTAACAGAATACTGAGTCAGAGGGATGAAAAGTCAGCATTTGTTATCCAACGTTTAGTATAGAAGCAGCAGCAAATTTAGGCTCAGATTGCAGCCGTTAGGGTTCTCGACAGTCCAGCAAATTGTATGTAGAATAATAATTTAGAATACGAAGCTTTACATAACGTCAAAGTATAGAGCGTTAAAGATTAAATAATTGAAAAATACAAGCAGGAAATTAAAAATTAACAAGCACAAGAAAAAGCAGGTTACGAAACTCACGATATGAGTTGTATGAATGAAAACACGAGATGTACATTGAAGAAAACGCAGCCATACTGAGAGAAGAACTGAGCAGAATAAGACGTGTAGCTGGTTTAAAGTAGTTTAAACTAACAGCCATGAAGAAATATTAAAGTGGAAATCGCTAGTATACACGTCATCTTGAATATTCGTCATCATCTGATCTCCTGGCAACACCAACAGAGTTAGGGAGTTATACAGTTGAAGTGAAAGTGGTTACTGGTTAACTTTCGTTTACTTCAGCTTGAAACAAGAACTTTGTTTGTTTTGTAGCAGTTAATGTTAGTTATGTGCAAGGTTATGTACAATGAAGTGCAAGTTAGTTTTATGTTGTTTATTGGCACAAATTAAAATGTTAATGTCGTTAGTTTCACGTTTGAGACTGTTATTGTTATGTAACGTGAATATTACTTTGATGTTTGGATTGCAAACATCTGTTTAGTTTTTGTTAAAAAGCTGTTTCAGTTTTAATAAGAAATTTTTGTTACGTTAAATAGTGAATATTAGTGTGTTCAGTTTGAAAGTTAACAGGCAAGACGTATTATCAAGTTTAACACTTTAACGGTTAAAATAATGTAGGGTTTCTGTATGTGAAATGAAATATGAAGTGTTTTTCAATACAAAGTTTCAAGATAGCTAACGCCATCTTTAAAACGCAGTACAGTACTGCACAGATTGCGTTCCAATTCTGTTGAAATTGCATTCCATTTGCGTACAAATTGCGTTCAATTTGCGCTCTAAATTGCATTTCAATTCCATCCAAATTGCATCCCAATTGCGTTTTGTGCGTTCCAAATTTCGTTCCGCGCGTTCCAAACTGCGTTTCGTGCGTTCCAAATTGCGTTCCAACCGAGCAGGAACGCGTCCCGGACACGTTCGGAACGTGACGAAACGCGAACACACTGTTAGTTACTGTTAGGTTATTTCCGAGCAGTACTGTACAGTCAGATGAAATGTAATGACAATGCATGCATTTGGTGAATAAAACATTGAACAATGCTTACCGTTTGCACCATCATTTGATATCGCCGAAAGATCGATGAAATGAGTTCCGATTACCTCATCTGACACTGAATCACTATGAAAATATGGGCATAAGTTGTGGTGCATTGAGCCATTGAGGCATCAGGAAACACTCAGTAATTATTGCATAATCAGTGGGGGACGGTGGGGGCAGCGAGGGGTAGCTGGTTCGGGTTAGACAAGATAAAGAATAGTTAAAGTTAAATAAGGAAGTAATTCAAGTTAAAATAAGACAAAAATAGATTTTTCAAGGAATTTTATCGTGTTTTCTTTCAAAAAAGACAAGATACCCTCAACACAATCCAAAAGCACAAAATGATGATTAACATGCAGTTAAAAACTAATCGATATGCATATTTTAAATCTTCCAGTCTCAGCTATACATGTTATGATTAAACTGTAATCTTATCTCCACGTGCGCAGAACGCGTCATGTGGATGCGCAGTCGACACTTATATGAATTGGCTTGTAGTTGTATACATGCAGTACCTGTCCTTCAGTTGTACTCTAATACGTCGACAAAGCGGTGGAAACTAAACAAAAAAAAATATTCAAAATTTTATCGTGCTAGCTGAGGAGGACATACATATAAAGTCAGTTTTTTGGGGGGATAAAAAAGTAACTCACCAATTCTGCAAACACAACTTGTTCGTTCCAAGCAGGCTCGTAGGTGTGTTTCTTCACTGATGTCCTTTGCTAAAACAAAACACGTCCAAATAAATTCCAATTTTTTACATAACATTTACAATAGACCAGCTCGTAGTGTCGTCGACTGCATGCGCGTCCAAATGACGCATCGAATAAAATTGCAGAACAGTTAGTTTTTGCGCGGTTGACTCGCTACAAATTGCATAAAAATATTTCCTTAAAGTGCAGCTTTCTTAATTTCGCTCTACACAGAGGACAAAATACGTTAGTGTAAAATGGCACTGAATGGATGATTATTAATCAGTTGCTTACATCGATATGCATATTTTAAATCTCCCAGTCTCAACTACATGTTATGATTCAACTGCAATTTATCCAGACGCAGAACTGGTTTATTAGACTTTATTTTGCGACGTTCTCATTATTGATTACTTTTTACGTGATTGCCTTTATAGCATTGTCTCTTTCTACTAACTCTCTGACAAGGGGTCACTCACTCTTTCTGCTCGAAACATCGCAATTCTAATGCCGAACGGATTTTAATTAAGACTTCGATTTCATACTGTACAAAAATATTCTACTTACTTTCTGCCCAGCAAAAGAAACGTCGACGTAAGGATCGGCCAAATCTCTGACCTATATTCACAAAAATACGTTTTTCGGTTATCTCAAAGAGACTAAGATCTATATGACCTGATCGTTTTTTGTTCACGGATACCATTCTATTTATTTCACAAAGCTTTCGATGGTAAACTCGAAAATAGGTTGAATTTGCTGCCTCCTATAGCTTGAGTTTTAACTTGTCACTTTTTCCTTACTACATAATATTACTGTAACTTATAAATTCAATATAATTAGTTTATATATTTTTATTATATAAACATAAGTGTTATATAGAGTTTTATGCCACTGAAAATAATCGTATTTAAACACACGTAAAAAATACGATATTTTTACGTGTGAAAATATCATTTTTGCAAGCCAATCAAAAACCTATTACTATTTGTGTACTATTTACATATTTGTTTTTGAGTTTCTATATGAATTGTCGTTTGTTTATAATTTGTTTATAAAATAAACAGAATAGTACATGGTTGCTTGGAAATATGGAATTTATTTCGAGTGTTGAAGAGAATATTGCTCACTCGTTCGCTACGCTCACTCGTGAACAATATTCTCTTCAACACTCGAAATAAATTCCATATTTCCAAGCAACCATGTAATATTCTCTTATATATCATAGGCCATAGCGTATTTTAAATAAGATTATAGGCCTACTATATCAAATTAGATAAGATTAGATTAAACTAGAATAGATTAAATAGATTAGATTGCATTCAAATAGATTAGATGAATTGAGATTAAATTAGATTATTAAGTTATGATATTTATGTTAATTTTAGTTTACTTTATAGATTTAGTTACCGTATACAACTTACTATAACATTACTTTAGTCTATAGATTTTTGTTTGGTGTAGTCTGTTTTATATAGTTAGAACTTATCAGGATTATACACTTAGCATTACTTTTAAAATTAAATTATTTTAAATTTAATTGCACATTACCATCTATAGTTTAAAGACATCCATTTCAAAGCAATGCAAAAAATAAAATAAAATATTTTAGGTTAGTGCTAAGATTAGGGTTAGTAATTTATTGTCTAAAGTTACGTACTTATTTTTATCAATAAAATTTAGAATATGCATATATTTGTGGAAATTGGGTTAATTGATTGATAGAATGAATCGGATTGATTTGATTGATAAAGGAGACAACCAATAATATATTGAATAAAATCTAACTTTGACAATTAAAATCTACACAAATACAATCGACACACAATACACGAGTCACGATACACCAGTCGACCTACCTCGCCAGTAAAGGCTTTCTTCACGTTAGCCATCAAGCCTGAATTCACTAAAAATAAGAATACCATCTATAATTAGAACTTTAAGAAGTCCACACACGTATCACGTGTTATAAAACGTGTTGCATATTAATAAATAACATTACATTGCGGTGTAATGCAATAGAAAGTACATACTTTTAGGTAATCCTTCCGCTCTGTAAATCTTGACAACGATTTGAGCTTTCGGTCTTTCAGCAGGAACGCCTTCGGGCAGCAACAGGTTTCTAAACAATATTTTAAAATTCAGACACACCTTCGTAGCATAAAGTTGTTTTCCCTTAGTTAATACTTACAGTCAAACCGGATGTTCTCTTGCGAAGAACATTGCAATATTGTCACGCAATATTGCATTTTGATTTGGAGATTGCTCTGAGCAATTTGCAACCGGCGCGAAAAATTGCAAATTGAAATTCACAACCAGTTTTGTAAACAAAGCCTCTAATTGGCTACTAGCAAAAAAGAAGCTCCAATCCAATTGCTCGGAGCATTTGATTGGTTTCTTCTTTTGCTAGAAGCCAATCAGAGGCTTTGTTTACACACCTGGTTGTGAATTTCAATTTGCAATTTGTTCGCGTCGGTTGCAAATTGCTCAGAGCAATCTCCAAATCAAAATTGCAATATTGCGTGACATATTGCAATGTTGCTCGCAAGAGAACATCCGGTTTGACTGTAAGGCCAGGGGAATTAAAGTTTCTGATTTGCGTTCACCGCCCGCGTGCTCCAAAACCTACCGCGTAAAAAATTTCATTATTTACAAAAAATATCATTATTTGCACTAAAAAGCTATCTTTCACAGAAATTCAAGATCCAAATCACCAAACAGCCGTTAAACGGTGTATTACGCATGTATTGCATAGGGTATGTAGTTGTGCTTTTTATGGTCGATGCAGCTTTCGACACATTTTCGACAATATATTCGGTGCTTCAAGGAAAATTTCAACGAAATTTAAGAACATTTTACGAGCGAAAGAGGAAATTTTGAAGACCTTAATTCCCATGGCCTAACAATAATGATAACTAACCCTTCAATATCTTCATCATTATCCTTTATCGCAGGCGCTTCCTAAATAACAGAAAGAGATAAGTTAAACTTTCCTGCGTACTGCATTATAATGATAAAATACATGATAAAAGAGTGAGGTTGATTTTCAACTATATATGCGAGAGGATATGCAGATTACCTTGATAGGATCACCTTTACCAAGTATTGTTATATCCACTTTTAGATAACCCTGTGGAAATTATACATAACTTATCAGAATTAATACAAGATGATTATTTATAAAATAACATGTATATAACGCGTGCTCTGATTGGTCGAAACCCGTGTTTGGATCAGGCCATCCAAACACGGAAGACTATCGTGTTGTTGTTATTTTATAAAACAATTACTTTATGGTTTCCGTGTTTGGATGGCCTGATCCAAACACTTGGGAATGTTGCTCGAGTTAAGAAAAGCTCGCAAAATCACTCGCCTTCGGCTCGAGATTTCGCGCGCTTTTCTTAACTCTCGCAACATTCCCGCGTGTTTGGATCAGGCCATCCAAACACGGAAACCATAAAGTAATTGTATAATGAATCACGCGCTTCAGACAAGGATCCAATCTAGGGGCGTTGGCAGCACATTCGTTAATGAATGTCCCTTTCACCTCCATAACCAGGCTTTGATTCCTGCAACATGCCGTTTTCTTATTATAATTTTTGCCTCGGTCGAATGTAAGAAGAAATGCTTCCCAGCTGACTCTACCAAACACTGCGGTGAAATCCAGATCATTACGCTGATACTTTAGCAGATTTTGTCCAGCATTATGAAGAACATTCCACAAAAAATTAGGTTTGTGCAATTATTCTAAATGTTTTCACTCGGTCTAATATGCAATGGTAAAGAGTTCCAGACTCGCGGAGCAGCATGTGCAAATGCTCCGTCTCCTACTGTTTTACGTTTAGTGGAAGGAACTTGAAGAAGAAGACCTTGGTCATCTGATCTTAATTGGTAATTCCTGGCCAATTTTGGTGTCAACAACGACGAGATATAGCTAGGAGCAGGGCCGGGTTAACCATATGGCAGAAGCCAGGGCATATTTTAAGGATTTCTAAGTGGGGGGCCATTTGTGAAAAAAGGCCCTTAATCTGAGTGCTGAAGGCGCGAGTCCTGTAGGGGTCCGGGGGAGTTTTTTCCCGGGAAAATTTTGAAATCTGGAGCTCTGAAATTGCCAAGCCAATAGTATTTCAATGTTTTAACTAAAACTTTAAAAATGTCCAACTATATAAGCCATAAAAACAATATTTCGTTAAACACAAACAAATCATTTACTCTGTAAACGACCCAATGTATAAATGGCCCAGGGAGTGGGGGGC
Organism: Trachythela sp. YZ-2020; assembly: GCA_016169945.1. Taxonomy (NCBI): domain Eukaryota; kingdom Metazoa; phylum Cnidaria; class Anthozoa; order Malacalcyonacea; family Clavulariidae; genus Trachythela; species Trachythela sp. YZ-2020. The sequence continues at coordinate 1,146,073 of JADLSH010000344.1, read as the reverse complement.
CAATTTTGTGTGAGTGGGGGGCCATCAAGAGGACCTGGGGGGCCAAGTGGCCGCCCAGTACATATGTTAAAATATGCCTTGGCAGAAGCGGCATGTGCCATGGGCCCCGCGCCTTCAAGGGGCCCCGCGCTTTCATTCCGCTACAACATTCACTGTATTATTCTCAAACTTTATTAAGAAAAAGTGACAGACCAATTACCAAAAGTGAATGTTATAATATCAGATATGTTACTGTCATTACATCTTTCAAATTAAGATTGCAATTCAACCATATATACTTAAAACGGGTTAATTTTTTCAGGTTATAGAGCAGTCGGAAAAAGCCGAAGAGGCCCCGCGCGAAAAAAAATGCCACGGGCCCCGCGCTGCCTTAATCCGGCCCTGGGTAGGAGCCATGTCGTTAAGGGCTTTGTAGACCAAAGTGTAGGATAGCGATAAATCAGTTAACGATATATACCTGAGGGATTACAGAATCAAACCATCTAGATGTATTTTTCAGGTAGTTTGATATTAATTGTAATCCCTTAAGTATATTTGATTAGAAGTTACAGTACAGTACCTTTACACCAGCACCAGATGCGCCTAAAGTTTCATCTGGATCTGTCAACACTGCCCAACGACGACAAAATCTATGATCTACCTGGGCGTATACTGTGCCCACATCCAACTGAAAATAGATTGTTATACATATAATATACACCAAAACAAAGCGCCCATATTGGATTTTCCCGAAGAACATACTCGCCCCAGGTCACTGCCGCATCATACGTCGATCAACGACTGGCGTTGCCCTTACACCACATTATATATATAAGCATCATGTTTACAAAAGGGTCCAGTTTGTTTAACAGTTTGATAAAGAGTTGTATGCCTGAATTCCAAAGTACTATACTTGTAGTGGAAGGTGTTTGTAGATGGAATATTCGCACGAAAATTTATATACATTTTTAGACCTAGCCAGGAGCAGTTGCGAAAAATGCGGCCCTGCGATTCCGGTGCAGCGCTCGAATCAACTGAGCTATAGAGCCTAAAGTTGCATTTTTCGAAACTGCTCCTGGCTAGGTCTAAAATTGTATATAAATTTTCGTTCGAATATTCCATCTACAAACACCTTCTACTATTAGTCCTATCGAACGAGATGCCGAGAAAAATCTTGATATTTACCCATACTATACTTGTGTACTATTATACGTTAGTGGACGTTAGTATATCAGTAAACGAACAGTAAACGTTAGCAAACGTTAGAAATACAGGTCTTTTTTGGCTGGTCAAATGAGTTTTTTCTGTATTTCTGAATACATAGACAATGGCTTCAATAATCTATGTATTCGTCCTACTAAACGGTTCTATTTGACTATTAACTATGGTATTAACACTTTCAACAAAATTAAGGAAACTTGTATGTGGTAAGCAAATGAAAAATAAAAGAATTTTTGAAGCCATTGTTTTGACTTGGCTGCTCAAAATTATTTCCGCCTGCCATTTCACAAATATGGCCTGCTTTTGGCCATTGGCATGCCGCTATTTCGAGCCCTGGTAACAGTAAATAAACGTAACAGTAAACGAGCAGTATACGTTAGTATTAAGTACTGTAAGGGTAAACGAACAAAAGAAGAATCTACCTTAAAGGATCCAATCAACGAACCCTGAGACACAAGATTTCGTCCCGTGAAAACCTAGAGATTTAAAGAAGCACGGTATAGTAACGCACAGTTATGGCTCACATCCTTTAGTTAATAAGGTTTTTACCCTTTAAAGAACGCTTCTTTATTGAGCACAGTACCTGTAGGTTTATAATCTTGTCAAATAAAACAGATGATGGCATTTTGAAATCAAAAACGAAGAACTAAATAAGCAAATATACAAAACCATTATAATTTTATCTTCGTATGTACTCACTCAGACCTCCAGATATTTTAGTATTGTGAGTCTGTAGGAGGGGTCTGTAGGAATGCTCCTGTGGTAAGATACTATCGTTGTTTTGGGGGGACCATTTTATAGAATTTTGATGATAACAAGATTTCCTTTTTCCTAAATTGGTAAACAACTTAAAACACTGCATTACACTGAAATTACCGCATTCCCCTCTGGTTACGTCTATGGTGTACAATAAGTACGTACCTCATCCCAATACGGACAATTTGTCTGTTCTTTCACGGGGGTATGCTTCTTCTGGTTTCCCACAGTCACTGTACACACAGGATCAAGTTGTGTTCCGGCTAACTGACGACATTCTAACACACGAACTTGAACCTGATAATCTTGCTCTTTCACAGACTCCTTCTTTCTCTCCCTTACTCGAGGATGACTGTGACTGAATGAGAAAGTTGAGAGAGATTGTCAAACGATGTAGTTTTAACTACTAAGATTTTTCTCGGCATCTCGTTCGATGGGAATAATAGTTGATGGTGTTTGTGGATGGAATATTCGAACGAAAATTTATATACATTTTTAGACCTAGCCAGGAGCAGTTGCGAAAAATGCAACCATAGGCCCTCTGGCGGGAATCCAACCTGCGGCCCTGTGATTCCGGTGCAGCGTTCTAACCAACTGAGCTACACTCTACAGAGTCCAGTTTTAAGCATAGACCTAAGAGCCTGATTTCCATTTGGCCGTGAACAAGTCATGCTCGACGATGTGAAATAGTCTGGATCTATATCTCGTCTTTTCTGTTCTCTATGCCAATCAGTCGTTACTGACTGTAGAGATATATCGACACTCTTTTACATCGGTCACCTTGATATCTTCATGACAGTGCAGTACGACTAAATGGAAACCAGGCTTAATGAACACTGAGGAGTGTACAAGTAAACGAAGGTAAGAAAAACCTGCTCTGAACACTTTATAGTACCGCTCGTGTATACCATAGTTTCAACGGATGATACGCGTATTAGACACGTATCATACGCATCCGATGCGCTACAAACTACACCAAATGGTACGTGAAAAGATATACGGTAAAACAAACTATAACGCTTTATCAATTCTAAACGATTCTTCCTAGAGGTCCAGTGAAGGACATCACTTTACAGGAGGAAACCTATTAACTAAACTAACTTTATTTACTTATACTGGATAGCTCTATCAGTTCTACACTGCTATTCCTAGACTTCCAGTAACGGCCATTAGTATTGATCCAGATAATCACCCGTGTTTGGTAGAGTCAAACTGGATTACATTCTTTTCATATGTTCCTCAGGTGAAATTATATCCTGAAAACTGCCGAAATCGAACCACTGTGCCACTTCACTCAACTTATGTCTTATGCCAATTAACTACTTTATGCTGTTACTGTATCTTTATTGCTTCAAATTAGTTTAAATTCCCACCCTTTGACTTCGTTAACATTGAACGATTCTCTTCGACTGCCTGTTTCCTGTTTCCACATTTTATCGAACGGTCCCACGACAGAAATCTCCGTGTTTCCTACACTCAAGTTTTGATTGTTGATGCTCGGCAGCGAGTCCTTTCTGCCACCTAAATTGCTGAAGATAGAAAAAGCCCTACTGTTATAAATCCCCGGTCAAACGAAGATGAGAGTTGATGAGAGTTGGCAAGCGAGAGTTTGGATTATTACTATTATTTAAAAGAATTGATAGAAGTTTCAGATATTTTTGTTATTGGAAGTTTTTCCATCAAAATTTGGTTCCATGAAACAGCTCCTCTATAGGAGAAGCTTCGTTTTAAGTTGTCTTAGGTTTTAGTATAGGTAAAGCTTTTGATGGTTATGTCGTAGTTGGTAAGTTTGGTTGACAGAGATATTAAACATCTGTGTTAAATATTCTGGAGCCATACCCTTAAGTGCTTTGAAAGTCATCACCAATTCTCGCTTTTTAAGTATTGATTGCATTCTTGTCCATTTGAGCATTTGAAAGATTTTAGAAGATCGTTCTTCTAAGCCTGAACTAGTAATGACCCGTGCTGCACGCTTTTGTAGTTTAAACATTTTTTCGGCGTGCGTTTTATTACCATCATGCCATATAGTTGAGCAGTAGTTGAAATAAGGGAGCTACAAGTGACGTGTACATCATCTGTATAGGGTTGTTTGAGGTACGTAAGTCTACATGTTTTGTCCATTGTAATTTGTCGTCTATTTCTAAGCCTAGGACCTTTTTCTTGTAAACTCGTTTGATTATATGATCTCTAATTTTAATAATAGGATAATTTTCTATCTGTTTTAGGAGAGTTTGGTCATCAACTCTCATGCCCCGGTCAAACGAGAACAAGAGTCGCTTGAGAGTCGTGACAGAAATATAATAGCCAGGGAACTTTAGATTTGACGACGGCTACGAGAACCATTACGACTACGAGATTTTTCCGTTAAATATCTACTAGAGCCAAAGCGAGTACAACTTTGAGTTTGTACTAGCAGATATTTAACTGAAAAAGCTCGTAGTCCTAGACGTAGTCGTTCTCGTAGCCGTCGTCAAATCTAAAGTTCCCTAATTTAGCGCGCGAAACGGAGACCTGAGAATCATTCTAAAATTTTGGAGCTCAAAGTTGATGAGAGTGCATGAGAGTCGATGAGAGTTGGTGATCAAACGCGACCGAGCTTGAGTTGCACCACTCAGTAACTCTCATCAGTCTCGTTTGACTGGGGTTTACAATTGATTGATCAATATTGGTCGGTAAAAGTGTTGCAAAGAATACATTCAAACGATGTACAACTGCATAGTTTGGCTGCATAGTTCATTACCATTAAACGACTAAGTTGAAATAACTGGTTTGTGTGCAAATTTTTTCTTGCTCTTTGTTCATTTAAACGTTAGCGCAGGTATTAAATGCGAAAAAAAAATTGAGGGAGCGTGTTTCGCGCATATTTGCCCTTTTTGCGCAAAATTTAAGGGAACACAAAAAATACTAAATCTTATATATTGTCTCCAATAGTTTGACGAAAAAAGAACAACTGTAAAACAAAGATTAAATTTTGAAATGGATTAGGTTTGTAATAACTTATGTCATTGCACGAGCAACACAAAACCATTTTAAATGGGAATTGACTACTGCCTTGAATCGAAACCCAGTGGTGTAACTTAACTTTTTTGACCACTTGCGATCTGGGCAAGTTGGACATGAGAAATGGTTGCCCTGAATAGAATTCACTTGCCATTAGATCTGCTTTGGTTCACATAATAACACAATTTAAAGCAAATGACTGCAGTAAGCATGATATGTCGATGGATAACTACAATATGCATTATATAACACAAATCTACACCATTCTTTTATTTTCCTCAAGAACTGAAGTGGAATTTAAGTCGAGGCACAATGTCCGTCGAAACGTGTTCATGTATTTACATTTTTCAAATCATCTAGCAGAACGAATAGTTATTTTAACTGGTCTATATTTTCCTCATTTAATACTGTACTTGAGGATAATAACTTAGAGATGGCCAGCTTTTTCTGGCAAAGCTGAAACAGAAAGCAACTTGCCCGATCGGGCAACCAAGAAGAAAGTTCTACTTGTGGCCCGCAATGATTTTCACTTGCCCCGGGCAAGCGGGCAAGCGTTAAGTTACACCACTGAAACCAATTTACAAACTCACCTCAACTCAGTATCCTGTGCAATACCGCCATTCTTAAAATGCATTGGTATATTCGGCATGCTCGGAGGTCGACCAGCAGGACGGTTAGACATTTCCATATATATGTGTGACTGCCTGCGTTCAGCTTCAGTCATGGACGCTCCTCGTGTGGTACTAAAACTTCTTTCAGACATAGTACCGTCAGCATGATCTTTATCTAAGATCAGCGGCTGATACGGTTGTTCGATTGGTTCCCCTGATATAGGAACAGGTGCTGGTAATATGCCACTGTCCCATCCTGTATCAGCACTGCCATCAGGTGGATGATACTGCAGGTCTAATATTACTTGAGCCTGAAAAACAGTACAGTTCTCGATATACATACTTAACCAACTTATGAGCGCCTTCAAACATTGCCAAGCGTATTGTGAGATGCAATTCCTCTCTCCCCTTCCACTAAGCGAAATTTTTCGCACAAAGCAAATCGAAATATAAATTTTATACTATCTTACCTTTAAGACAGTGTTATTTGAGTCAACTAAACTTTCTTGTATTTCCAAACTACCATCTTGTATCAATTTCTGTAGTACCATGCGAAACACACCAACCAATCTGAAACCAAAATATGAATGTAAAACACAATATAAATTACACTAGAAAAATGAAGATTATGCTGAAGGTCTATTATATCCTTAAAATGCAACTATATATAGTACCTGTTATTGAAGATTTTGTTGAAGTTAAATACTTCAACCTCGATAAATTCACTTGGGTCCAAAGGACTAGCAAGGGGCCATTCATATTCCTGGAAATTGTAAGTTGAGCAGCAATTAATACACCAGTATTTGTATCCAGCTTGCAATGTCCCTCAGTTCCATGATTGATAGACCAAGACTAACTGACTGCCTAACTGACTCATAGGACAGCCTGCCTGACTGACTGACAGTCTGACCGGCCAATCAACTGACTGACAGACTAACTGACCCACCCTCTGAATGAATGCCTAACTGATAGGCCGACCAATCGACAACTGACTGACTGACCAACTAACTGAGCACAATGACCATAAGGTACCATGGGAAAAAGTTTTTGTACGACAGATTATGATCAGGGGTGGATTGATGATTTTTGGCAAGGGGAATGTACAAATTATGGAGAACATTGGGAACATATTACACAGCTAGCATATTGACGATAACTGTGTGTAAACAGATTAGGTGGTTTCAGTATAAAATATATCTTGCTTATTTTTGTTGCCCTTGTCATGCCTATAACATATAATACCTCAAATACTGGGTTTGGTGGATAATCCAAGTGAGTAGATTTATACACAATTTTAAGACCAGGTTCAATTCCTGCCAGAGTACCTAGTGTTGCATTTTGTCTTAAAATTGTGTATATATCTATTCTAGTTCAACCAAGTGAAGTGCAAAAAAATCTTATAATACCTCATCCCATTCAGCTTCTGAACAATTTTCATATATACTGGATTGATATGTTACTCCTGAAAAATAATTGTAAAAAAACACTCACCAACGTACTATACCAATTATCAAACAAAAATCAAATATGACCTTTGGGGGACTCTTTGATCATCTAGGCAACCTTATTTTTCAAAAATGTTCTTACAAGCTCAGCACCTTAACCCGGCCTGCCGGGGTCCTCAGTAATGGTGTACCCTAGCTGTCTCAGCCAATGGTTGTGCCCAGCTTTTTTACTAGCACCTGCTTAGCACCCTCCCTACCAGATCAAGCTGGATTTATCCCTGTATAGTAGATATTACAATTGTAATACGGTACTATTCCCTGGACCAATTTATACTAGAGATGGATCATCAGGCAAGGCAAGTACATCATCCAACATCTGTCTGACCATCAGGTTCAATGTAAACGTAAGATAAACTTTCTCGACAAACTAGCTAGAATAGTGCAGTCGTATTAAATCATGCCAGATTTTTTCTGATAGTTTATCTAATGCTGCCAATCAATCATCCATCAAGGGGAACTATGCAGGCAAAGTCATCTTGATGGCAGATGGTCCATGTGTCTGCTTTATATTTATACAGAGACAAATTATCAGACGAACCATCTTTTCATCCAAGTTTGTTGAGACAGCGCATATCTCTAGTATAAATCAGGCCAATAGCATGACAGGATAGTTGCCTTATGGGAAGATCATATACATATTGTTGATGAAATTGAAATATTTTCTAATTATTTGAATTCTTTTTTACTGTATTAAACAAATTGTCATATACACATGTCTGCCTCTATTCATACCAAATTATCAACAAATATAAATAAACTCTCAACTCTCAAGTTAACACTTATAAAACCTCCGTTAGTCAAACCATACCAACCTTTATCACCAATCAGTGTAGTACACTATATATAAAACCCAAATTACTTTAATGGAACAATTTTGCAAATTGTCATTCTTGCTATGACGCAGAATGAGAGTTTGTATATTTAACTCTACACAATTTGTCAAAATTTAATTACATAACCCATCCTGACATCTAGTCGATTCTCGTAGAGCCAGTTACACTGATATTTCTAGGCAATCCAAAAGCTTTAAAAAACCGTGTAATTGCAACAAAACATAGTTCTAATTAAACACTTAGAACAAGCAACAAAAATTGTCTGCTTTAGTATAAAATATTCAGCATTCAACATAATAAATGAAGCAGAAAGCTTGACTGAACACTCGAACTTGGTCGGTATTTTGAAGACAAATACTTAATATTTGGCGGGAAGTTAATATGGGTTAAATATGGTCAAGGAATAGTTTCAAACTTCCGGAAATTCAGCGAATATTGAACGGAAACAACGCGAAAATTTCGATATGAAATTTGAGACATTGATGTCGAAAAATTCTTCGCCCGATTAATCGAGTCACGTAGCCCTGAAATCTTACTTACCTCGAAACGTTATCCGTGCCAAACGGTCGCATTTTCCCCTGAGGTTAACACAACTTCTTAGGACAACTGTCAATGACATTTCCCCGCTATTTTTTCATCCAAACATGGCTATTATTCTATTCAATCTTGCTTTCAATTTTGCTTGTTGCCTTCGCTTTGGGAATGTGAAAGCCTCAGCCAATCAGAAGGCCCGAATGACAGCTGCCAAGTTCTTGCGAACAACCAAATTTGCATAAAATTTATGAATTTAAAAAACAATCTAATTTTGCTAACTTTTCGATCTTAAATAGATAAAAAATGCTCTAAGTTATGTAAAACTTTAATCCTTTTTAAAAAGTAGAAGTTTTGAAAGTATTTTTTAGCTAAAACAATCGTAAAACGCGTTTTAAATACTTTTATAATTCGAACGTGAATTCGAAGGCTATTATGCAAATTAAGGAATTAAATCACTGGATTTAAATATTTGTGTCGTCAAATGAATTCCTTTCCAGACAAAAAGAATACTTACTTTAGATCGAAAGATAGTTAAATTTAGGTTAAAAATTTATGTGATAGCACGAATGACTTTTAAAACTTGATATAGCATAAAAATTTGTTAGCATTCTATTTTGAAGCAAAATTCTAAATGGCACGGCAAATGAATTTTTTGGGTGATTTTTTTTGCAGGTGATCGCAATCAGTCACAGCGTAGGTGGCAGGGGGCGTTCTTTTTTTCACTTGTAATTACAACTGTGTGATTTAACTTTCATGAAATTGTACAGTAAACGCTGTAAAGGATATTTTGCTTAGTAGTATATCAGTGGTATAACTTAACGCTTGCCCGCTTGCCCGGGGCAAGTGAAAATCATTGCGGGCAAGTAGAAGATTCTTCTTGGTTGCCCGATCGGGCAAGTTGCTTTCTGTTTCAGCTTTGCCAGAAAAAGCTGACCATCTCCAAGTTATTAGCCTCAAGTACAGTATTAAATGAGGAAAATATAGACCAGTTAACTATTCATTCTGCTGGATAATTTGAAAAATGTAAATACATGAACAAGTCGGACATTGTGCCTCGACTTGAATTCCACTTCAGTTCTTAAGGAAAATAAAAGAATGGTGTAGATTTGTGTTATATAATGCAAATTGTAGTTATCCATCAACATATCATGCTCACTGTAATCATTTGCTTTAAATTGTGTTATTATGTGAACCAAAGCTCGATCTAATGGCAAATGAATTCTATTCAGGGCAACTATTTCTTATGTCCAACTTGCCCTGATCGCAAGTGGTCAAAAAAGTTAAGTTACACCACTGTATATGAATGTCTGTAGCCATTAGTTCTTATGTGTGAATTATTTTTTGCCAAGATGGATAGTTGTAGTAAACTTCTTGGTAATCAATTTTTTCTCACATGTAAACCTCGCCTCACTCCCCCCGTGCATATCCACATATATAACAACCACTATTAATATCCCTAGTACCCATAATGATGAAGGATTTATCTCTTTATAATAAGCCTCTGCGGAGGAGAGTGGGGAAGGACAGATAAGAGTCTAGCCTACGCAGAGACAAACGAATGGTCGGAAATCTATGATTAAAATGTAAGATTGTCTATTGGCTTAGGAATGTTTGGTTTATTATTGTTCATTTATAAAATTAATTCGATCTATAACAAGCATAACATCAGTGATAAGACGACAACAGAATACATTGTAACAATGTAATAGCACCTTTGCTAAATAATTTTATACCAATATATAAATAGACTATTCATCCTAAATACAAAAATTCGGCTATACATATTACACTACTCCCAAAGATTGTGTAGATTTATATAAAATAATTAGCATGCTTACCATCTAAATTTGATTATAATTATCAACAGTCTTATGTTTCTATAGTCATTGTTTCAGTACGGGTTATAGTGACTGAACGAAGACTGAACGTACCCCACATACACAACTGGAACACCCATCCATTTACAAAAACCTAATGGCGAAATTTTCTGGGAGGGTGCAATGTGGTATGCGCATGCGCCCCTGAGAGAACCCCCCATAAAGTCAGCACAAACCAGTGCATGCTAAAATTGTTGATTTATGGCCCGTTGCCATCCAATTCACATTTTCATATACCGTAATGGCGAGCTTAAGCAAGCGACGTTCTTGTCAACACGGGCGTCAGATTGCCGAGGGGGTACTGGATTAAAAATTGTGTTTGTATCAGTTTGTGGTAATCTTCAACACATATGACAAAACATAAGATTTTTAAAGTTTTTTTCTTCCTTACACGAGCGCTATGATGCAAAATGCCGGCAAAATTAGATATACCAATTTTCGGGTGACGTCCGTGTTGACAAAAACATCGCTTGCCTAAACTCACTAATCTCTCTAATAATCCCCCCGTACGTAATCAACCATTGATTACGTAATCAACCATTGATTACGTAATCAACCATTAAATTTTATGCACGTATAAACTGGGTGACAACGGGCGTCAGCCACTCCTTGGCTGATCGGGTTTATTATAATACTATTGAAAACAACTTACGGTGTAACTACACTCATTGGAAATACTTGGCAGCAGATGTACAGATGAGTTTTTCTATGAACAACTCAGAGTCTAACATTGCAATATGCGCTGCTCGACCAATGAAAGTATTAGTTGATGAAGGCATGCAGTGATATACACTGTAACGAACCAAGCTTCGGTTAGGTTGACTTAGTAATGGTGTTAGCAGGTTCTCCATCATTTCACGATACACGATATCTAAAAACGAAATGTGTAGTATTGGTAAGACTAAGAGGCTACTTAACAATCCTATGACTGATGGTAAAGACAACAGAACTATTATTTCCTTATTAAGTCCCAGAGGTGGAAAAATTATCGGATCCTGGGAACCTAGTTCCCAGAAACATTTTTGGATCTGAACTTTTGCAGAAAAATTTTAAGAAATTTCTGAAAGTTAATAATTAATTGACGAGTAATAACAAAACTAGAGTATGCTCTAGTCTAGACTATTAATTGTAATGCATTTTGTATCCACTACATCAAAATGAACACCACTGAATATCAAGAAACAACACTCCAATCAGTCCAATGTCAAAATCAATCAATTATCATTGAACCACATTAATCATAAATTTGAATCTGAAACACAGGTTCCAACTCTCGTTGGTGTCAATACTTTTAATACCGAAACCCTGCAACAAGGAGGATTATAGACATACTGAATAACTAATTAATGTACATAATTATGCAAATAATGACAGCACTTGACCCGTCCCCAGTCGCTCATTCCCATGGGCCTTTTCGTCCTATCTTGTTTTGGTTAGAGCACTCCCATGGATCATTGCGCGAATTTTGATTATTTTCGAAGCGATTTTGAGGGGCTGTGGAAGAGTCACGTGCAGCAGCACATAGTGGTCGACTCTACGAAGAAAGGCAGTATAATGGACACAATATACTCGCATATAAAAGTATTATTTATAACTGATTGAAAAAAAACAAACAATAATAGCAACACTAGTACAATAAAATAAACCACAAACAATGCCAATTAGCATGTTGGGGAGTGAGTGAGTGACATAATAGCAGTGTTTTGAAACTTGGATTGCCAACTATGAAGGAGAGATTATTAAATGGAATGTGATTCCATGTGACTATTATACATTATTCAGCTCACTCCCCGTTGGGGCTATTCAGTGACCGATTACATCAAGTATCTTGCTTACCTATATTATGTACTTAACTTAGCCTACATTATTTATTTTTACAACAATTGTGATATTACTTTCCTAATCTGTATATCCTAACCCACCCAGTCAACTTTCCCTGTGGGAGGAAACCGGAGTGCCCGGAGAAAACCCACGACTTTCGGCAGAGCGTTGACTTACTCTTTTCACATGGGTGTGATGAGTAAAGTCCTCAGCGAGAATCGAACTCAAGACTCAGAGGTCAAAGGCGCTTGCTCTGACGACTGCGCCACCGAAGCCCCATTATACTATTGTTCTTGGATAAAATGAATATTTGTATGCAATGATATTGGACTGGATTTGGAAAAAAGGGTGGTGTTAGTATTGTAGTGTTAGCTTATATCAAGGAAGAGGGTTTAAATAAAGATCTCCATCGTCAATTAAAATTAGAAGTATTGTCACTTGTTTGTTACATATGACCTATATATCACAAAAAAATGTTCAAACAAAATATATAATTTTCACATACATTCTTGCGAGTTAGTACGCAATGATTTAGGCAGCTCGATCCTGGAAGAGTGAAATGGTACGTAGTGATCTTGTACGGAGCTGACGAGTAGAACATTAGTGAAATATTCCAAGCCTAGATAAAAAATACGTCACAGAACTCACAATATACTTAAGAGAGTGCAGGATAAAACCACGTGAAAAATATAACAAGAACGTCGACCCCCATACCTTGACTTTAATAACGTTTAGTAAAATTACATAGGTGATTATTGAAAATTCTCAACAATCAAAATAGCAATGGTCCTATACCTTTCGTTTTGCTGAGTTTGTAAATAAATGTGTCCCTCATATCAGTGGAATCGTTCAAAGAAAGCTGCAGTAGGGAATCCGATTTCTTCCACTTTTGCAACAACCACATTCCTGTAATAGTAAAATTTAAAAGTGAGCTGTATGTAATTTATCATAAATTTGCATTGGATTGATATAGAATGAGCTCAACTAGATATTCGTTTTCAAGACACAGTTTTCTTAGGCAGAAGTCCAAGATATTCTGGTCGCAATGCGAAGCTTTTAATAGCTTTATATACTTCAAAGCAAAATAAAAATTGTTGATTAAAGGCCTGGCCAAACTAGTAAACATTGTTGTAGACACATTTGAACACGTTTTGTTGCGGAAACAATGTTTTCTGATTTGCCCACCTTCGGGAAACATGGCTAGGAAACAATGTTTTCTGATTTGCCCACCTTCGGGAGACATGGCTAGGAAACAATGTTTTCTGATTTGCCCATCTTCGGGAAACATGGCTAGGAAACAATGTTTCCTGGTTTGCCCACCTTCGGGAAACATGGCTAGGAAACAATGTTTCCTGGTTTGCCCACCTTCGGGAAACATGGCTATAGGAAACAATGTTTCTGGTTTGTCCACCTTCTGGAAACATGGCTAGAAAACACAGTTTCCATACAGTTTCCTGGTTTGCTCACCTTCGGGAAACATGGCTAGGAAACAATGTTTCGGCAATTTTCCCAAGGCTTAACTTACCAGTGCTAACCAAGGAGCTGGTGTGGTGGACCATGCCAAGATGAGGACCAGACAACGAGAGAAACGTATGAAATAGTTCAACATAAGGTTCCATTTGAGGATGATTCAACGCAGATCTGATTATTATATTACCCATAGAATGAGCAATGAAACTGCAAGGAAATATGGAAAAATGAGGGGGAAATAGGATACCGATAAGAGGCAGAAATATTGGATAATAACTCGAACGCGTGTAACGAAGATTAGGCGATTGAGTAGGATACAACTACCTGAAAAATACAACAAGAACTTCGACGTTTCGAGGGCCCTTCGTCTGCAAGTTAGTGACGAAGGTTAACTTAGTTAACTTCCAGACGAAAGGCCTTCGCTCGAAACGTCGAAGTTCGTATTGTATTTTTCAGAAATATTGGATAAATATAATTTGAATTGCGACAACGACTGGTTACTTATAATCTACTGTAGATTTGCTCAAAGTCTCTCTGTGGGAAGGAGCGAGAGATTCCTAATAACATCCACAGAGCTTTATATAAGTATATACTCATGTAGTGTATATACACAGCTATCAAAAACCCTCTAAATACTGTTATGTTATTTGTCAAACACGAGACATTCAATATACCACCCGCCACTTCTGGTTGTTCATTTTTGAAAAACCAAAAAACAGAGTTGTTAATAACTTCATGTGCCGGATGTTACAAAATCTCTTTCACTGCTTAACCTAACATGGAAATTTCTAAAACTTCGTGTGTGGGGGAAATGGTATACATCAGGGATGGATACCACTTGATCTGGTAAAACGGGTTGGGGAGGGAGGGGGTGCTGACCGTCGACTGAGGCAGGGTGCATCATCACTGAGGACCCCCGACTGGGTCAAGGGCTGAGCTTGTCCGAATTTTTGGATTTGATACTGAAATTGCACACCCCCTGCACCCCCGCACCCCAGGAAATCCCCCCTGGTATACATTCTTATTACCCAACATGCTCACCTTATCCGTGAGGGTGAGATACGGTAGGCCTCCATATGATGCAAGATTTCAGAAACCAATTTATCAGTAAGCTTTTCAAACGTTCCGAATGTATTCTCCTATTGGTGGAAATAGAATTTAGTTTGTTATGCAACTGGCTCTCAAAATTTTAAAAGCGTTTTGAAATTGAATCGCAAAAATTTTGTCAAACATACTTGGTTTACTTCAGACATAAGGAATTCAAATTTTGTCGAGGGCAAGGCCATCTCTAGAAAACATCTTAGCAAACGTAGATCGCCACTGTTGCCTTGTAGAAAGAGATAATGTCGTTTAAAGCCATGTCACGCGAGGCAATATTGCAAACTTGCAACGCAATTTCGGACACAGAGCGATGTTAGGTAAAAAGTATATTCACAGAGAAATTGTGAGCATGAATCTCGTTTTACTTTGCCGATATTTTTCTTGTTAAACATGCCCAGAAAGCAACAGAGAAATGAATGAGAATGATAATATCAGTGGAGTGAAACGCGGGCCATGTTCACAGTTTTTCTGTGCGTACATTTCTACATAACATGGTTCTGTGCAGAAATTGCGTTGCAATAGTTTGGAGGTGTGGGTGTCATAGCAGTGAGTGCAGCATATGCATTTCCTCACTGCGATCCGGGTTTGTTTTGTGCAATATGCAGTTGTCTGATTATAATTTCGCCTCAGTCACATGCGAGAAGAGTGCTTCCACTTTGAGTCTAAAAACACCGCAGGTTTTCCTCGGATATACTCTGGGTTCCTCCAAGAGTAACACCACATCAAAACGAGGTGGCCCGAACTAGATCTATAGGGATAACAGTTTAAAACTGACATAGATATGGACATAACCATAGACCAACAAAGCTAATACACACCCCCACCCCTCCCTACCCCTCCAGCGATACAGATATTTTTGTACTACTGTACAGATATAATAGACCTATGCGAATCCCCACCCCTCCCCTCCCCTCCCCTCCCTTCCCTTCCCTTCCCTTCCCGAGATACATATGTTTCTGTACTAGACCTAAGCGAGTGGACTATTTGTCTAATCTGAGCTTTATATGAAGTATGGTATAATATTTACCGTCCAAACCATGTACACACACAATCAAATGTACAGGTTCCAAAGATAAATCTGGCTTAGGATTCATAAAGTATGGCTGCACCAAGAACTTCGTAGTGAAATCACTGAAATAATAGCAAAAACAATGAGCTCAATAGATTGCTGGATTAATATGTTAGAGTGTTGAAAGAAGGAAAAGAAATCTAGATATTCATATTGGATGTCAGTCTCATGTCCCCGCACCGCAGGGCTTTCAACATATTAAGCCGGCGACCGCCGGAGTTCCACCGGCTACTTTAAATTTTACCGCAGGCTACTTTTCATCTGGTCATTGCAAAAATGAAAGCAAATCGATGTTCCACACGGAATTTAGCCAAACTGTTCACCCTTAAATTTGGAAGATTAATTCAAATTTAAAGTAACAAATAGAGGAGTTAGCTTTCAGCTACCTTAATTTCGTTTGTTTGCTGTCGAAAAAGCGATAATATTAAATTTACTGCAGAATTTTATATCTCTGCGCGTTTTCTAACTTCCATGCGAGAGAATGCACCCAGACCCGTCTAGATTTTTTACTTTTTTTGACTCTCGATCACTATTAGTCACAGACGGCTACTTTTTTGGGGCAGCCGCCTACTTCAAATTAGAGCTATTACGGTGAAACTGCGTACGGACAAAGGACTAAAACTGATACATGTGGTGAATTGAGAATGAAGAAATTGGAAGAAAAAGAATCTGATAATTTTATGTAAACTGTACCTATACAACGTTCCGCAGTAATTCATTCGCGACATAACATCCTGTTTTGCTTTTTGCAACCTAAAAGGAAAAGAGAGTTGTGAAATGGATGGTAACGATGAACACAAGCTATAATTTTGCCTATCCTTAAAGACTCGAGTACTTACATGAGATTCGATGTATCACTTTCACTGGTAGGTCGGTATGGAGATGACGTCTTCGCGAGTCTCCCGCCACAGAAACAACTGATGACGTCAGTTGACGTCTTAGAGGACAACCTAACTGTATCTAATTTAGTATTCGAAATTTGCTCATTCTGTAATGCTTGCTCGCTGTAACTTTCTTCAATGTTATTACTCTCGTAGAATACAGAATTGCTTATTCTCTTCGCTGAATTGACTTGCGCTGTATTACGGGCTGTAGAGTTTTTGTCAGAACTGTCTTTTGTGTTATCGTTGGAGGTATTCGTGACATTTGTATCTGATGTGATTTCTAAGGGTTGCTTTGATGGAAAACTTTCAAGATGGTTGAATTCAGGTCCTGCGATTGCCGCTTCAATTTTAACTCTTCGCTCGCTCTCAATAAGAGAGGTCGTTTCATCAGGGCTATTACAAAGCTTGTTAGTATCACTAACATTGTCTTTTCCCGTAGAAATACCTTGTTCTTCATCCGGTTGTCCAAGATTAGAACTGATGCCTTGTCCAGTAACTGGTTCTGGTTGTCCAGGTTTGGAACTAGTCTCTGGTTCAGTAACAGACTGTGGTTGTACTAGTTTAACACTAGTGTCTTGTTCAGTAACAGGCGCTGATTGTCCCACGTTGAAACTAGTCTGTTGTCCAGGGTCTGATTGTACTATTTTAGAACTGGCCCCTGAAATAGACGACCCGTTTTTGTTACCTGACACTATTTCATTACATTCTCCTATGGCCGTATCGCTAGATCCAATATACTGGACAGAACATGTCTTTTTATTAGTCTCTCCTACAGCAGAATATCGAACAACCACATGGTTGCTTGACCCAACCTCTATAGGAGTCTTGGTTAGCTCTCCCTCGCCTGACACAACTAATTTCTTACCCAGTGAGCTATCATTTTCAACCGCCTTTAAATGTTTAAGAGTAGTCTCTGGATTATCATTCAGTATAGAACAATTCGATACCTTAGGTTCTAGCATATCTTTCTCGCTCGTTGATTTATTAATGGTTGTTTGACTTTGATCAAGTGATGGTCCCAAACAATCTTCATTGTTACCACAAGAAATAACATTCTCTCTAGTTCCCTCACTTAATACTGAAATATCTTTCGTTTTAATTCCTTCACTTAATATATCAGGTGTGCCAGTGCTTTCTCTAGATGCCTCCGCAAAGGGTAGGTCAATGACTGAGACTTCAATATCTGCGTTCCCAGCTTGTTCTTCAGCTGTTGTATCTATGATCGCAATAATATCACCAACATCCCTAACCTCACTGTCCTTAGTATCCTGAATTGTCCCGCAATGCTCCTGACTACCCTGAGCAGTACATGTGTCCTGTAAATTATCGTTCACTTCTTGTGATGTTTCCATAGTGTTTGTTAAATTTTCCATACTACGTTCCAACAATGTTTTCGATTTGGCACCATTACTTGCTTCTGTTGAGGAAGTTGAACAATCAACATTTTCGTTATTCGTCGCTTCCTTTAAGTTCGTGGTGGCAGTATTAATTTGGCCTGTACTATTCACTGAAGTATCAGTCTCGGTCTTGTCCTCCGAGCTTAGAGAAATAGAATTGTGACCTTCAAAAACACAATCTTTCCTTTCTTGCCCTTTATCGTTGCCTTCTGTCTTGTCATTAACCTTACATTCACGCCCTGTCGAGTCTTGTTCCGCGTGTGTCACACGCGCAACGATGACGTTATTTTCGCTAGACGTTTTTATATCGACCCATACATCTTTGGTATCAAGGTCAACATCACTTGCACTATCTGTGAGTTGCGGTGAATGATCATTGAAAGCTTTGTTTAGGATACCAAATGATAACGGCTTGTGTTCAAGCACGACGTCCTCTGAAAACAGATATTGATACGCTCTTTATTAAAGATAAAACCATAAAGACGTAGGGAATCTTGGAAATAGTACTTCTCAAACTCATTAATAATTCATTAGCAATTTACTCAATCAGACAGCTCCATTCCGTCACGTGAATGGGCTTTCATACCTGGTAAAACACTGCATCAAACACTAGTGTTTGATAATCAAGCACTAGTGTTTCATTCATCGTAATTTAACAAAAAAAAACAATGCGATTGTCCTAAAACGGTGCCTGATTGGTTCACTGCCTTTCGTTTTGAGAAGCCATTTCAAAAACTCGTTCTGCGTGTTTGATCACAGTAACAAAACACTCGAAAGCTAATGAATCTCTCGGGCATTTTGCTTATTTCATTGTTTTCATATTTATATTTTTCATATTTTCATATAAATGTTACTACTTATTAGAGAAGGGAGGTGCCTTGCATGGGACTTCTATATAGTCTCGTTCGCACCTTCCCTTTTGGGCCAGTTGATATTGTACTTTATTTTAATGTTGATATTGTACTTTATTTTAATGTAATTTATGGCACCAATAAAGTTGTTAAATTAAAAAAAAATTAAAAATTAAAATTAAAAAAAAATTAAAAATTAAAATTAGCATTCTCGTGTTTTGATACCGTGATCAAATATTACTCGTTTTTGAAATAGTACTTTCAAAAACATCTGAAAATCTTGATGTTTCCTCAAGAAATTATGTAGAAACTGGCAAAGAAGTTATGGCAAAAACTAGCAAAGAAATTATGGCAGAAAAGTTATGACAAAAACTGGCAAACAGCAAAGGCAAGCTAGCAGAGCAAAGACAGAATGGCGCAAAGTACCCCTGATCTTACATGACGTCAGAGACTCCCCTCTCATAAAATCGCAGGCATGATATATCTTCCATTAACTTCGCTTAAATCTACGTTTAACCACATTTAACCCACATATACCTCCATGAACATGAGCAGCATACACATTTTCAAGACTTTTTCCTATATATAAAATACAGAAAGATTGCGGTGAGAATGTGAAAATCCGTAAAATCTTAAACTGTAGTGGTTAAAAATACGCGGATACAAAATCACGAACCGAAGGTAAACATGTCGAGAAATCCAATATACGGACTACGGCAAACTTTGAAACTTTAATTAATTCGCCATAAACATATACAATATTCAATACAGAGAAATATAGATGGCGAGGAGACCTCATGAAACCACTGGGCTTGTCTGGTGAGGTCACCTCAAACTGCAAATTTCAGGGAGCAGACCAAGCCTGTGAAACTATAGTTTTGACAGAAATACTCGATCTGAGCTGAGTCTACTCCCCCAATAATACAGTGAATGAATAGATACAATATTTTACTTAAATAAGCGTATTATGTGCGCGACATATAGAAATTATCTTAGCAAAAATTCTATCGTATGTTTTTTAAAGATGGAAAGACTAGACGAATCTTTTATATGTAATGGTAGAGCATTCCAAATTTTAGGACCTTGAAAGAGTATAAATTATAGTAGCTCGTGATATTTCCATTTTTTTTCAAAATTATCATCAGACTGATCACATCAAATACTCGTGCAATATTATTCCTTGTATGGTGGTGTTTTTTTTAAAACCTCTAAATCACAAAATCCGAGTCTGAGTTTACCTGTCCTGTTAACGTAGCGATCTTCAAAGAAGATAGGAGTGCTAGAGGAATCTCCGTCTACCTCGGCGCATTCGGTAGTTACAGCAGGAATCATAGAGAGATATCTAGATGACTTCACACATTGACCCATACTCACGTACTTTTGAAAACTAAAACAACAAGCGATGGAAACTTATACTTCAAGATACTTTATATCTTCTCAGGGGCGTCAAGATATCACGTGGGGCCTGGAACAAAATTTCCCCCGGGGGTGGGGGGGGGGCTTATGATGATATAACAGTAGAAACAGTGCTATATTTGAGTGCGCTCCTATACAGAAATCATGAACTGTGAAAAGGGGCCTACAGGACGCGGGATTCCGTTAAATTTGGGCACTCCCTCAAATTGGGGTCCGCTATTGGGTTGGGCGCTGGGGTAAGTTGTCCATTCAGCCCCTCCCCCAACTCTGAGGCCCTGTATTGCTCGTTTGCAATCGACGCCATCTTGGTTGATTTTCGTGGCAACTAAAAATCTATATTCTTCATTCTTTGTCGTATTGTGCCAGAAATCGTATACTATTCATAATACAGCAAGATGTTTTCAAAACAAACCAAAAATATTAAAGTAACTCAACTATTTCGATGTAAACAGCTGGACAAAACTTTAAAATCAACCAAGATGGCGCCTAATGACACGTAGTGACGTCATGTGCTAGCAAAGAATATTATTTCTACTAAAGTTTTGATGATAGGACAACCGTTGGTGATAAGACAACAATTTGCATCTTGACAGGTAACCATAGAGCACATTATTTGTCAAATGTGGAGGTCCAGTGTAGAGTAATGTAGTATTTTACAATAATTTGTCGAGACTGATGTCTAAAGGCCCGATCAAACGAGAACGCAAGTCATCGCAAGTAAACTTGTTTTGACTTGCGTTGACTTGCGACGCGACCGATCAAACGATACGCAAGAAATTTAGGGCGATTTAGCCCATGTGCTTTTCTTTCATGTTCTCACTCTTATTGGAAAGTTTTTCGGTGTTTTTTTGAAGCCATTTCGAACGAACGGTATTCGACTTCGGCGTTTCCAGCTTTTTTTTAACAATCACAGAGATAAATAGAGCGAGAGAACAGAGGGCATGGCAACTGGTCACGAAAAACCATGGCAACTGGTCACGAAAAACTTGCTTGAACTTGCGCTTGGTGTTCAAACGTGTCGCAAGTGCTCGCAAGTTTACAAAACTTGCGATGAAGTTTGAACCAGTTCAAATCATTCGCAAGCTAACGCAAGTCATCGCAAGTCATCGCAAGTTGGTGGTCAAACGAGGCACAAGCAAGCGCAAGTAAAAACTTGCGATGACTTGCGTTCTCGTTTGATCGGGCCTTAAAATACATGAACAAATTACAAACACTTCAACGTTTCGTGCGAAGGTTCTCGTAACCCTACTAACCCTCGGACGAAGAGCTTTCATTCGTAACGTCGATCGAAAGTGATTCCTTTTTAGAAAGTAGTTTCAGACACAAACCATGGGTATGAGCATTACAGGAAAATTCAAAAACTCATTAATAATTCATAAGCTTTTTGGCAAATCATGTCAACCATAATATTTCACGTGAAGTGGCTTTATACCTGATAAAACTCATCTTCATTTATTTAGTCTTCTTTATATAAAAGCTCATCCTAATTAGTATTCTTTATATAAAGAATACTAATGAGACGTTTTTGAAGCCGTTTAATAAACTCACAGTAGGTGTTTTATTATGTCTAATGAATTTAAACCTAATGAAACACTCCTGCTCGTTTATTAAACAGTATAGAAAATATATTTTCATTTGGAGTGCTTTTCGTTTTGTGTAAATAGTTACCGTTAGGGTTCACTAATACAGTTATCATGTTTCGGTAAAGCCATGGTCAATACTGATCAAAGACATAATCAATTACGCTGACTACAATATAACAGATGATGCAGATAACATCGATGACAATAATAAATTATGATCATTAATACATAAGAAACTAGTGTACCTGCTGTCAGTGACGTTCAGCAATGATTTCCATGGCAGCTCGTGAACAAAAAACGCTTCACTGAAATGCATCATCTTCAAAGAAAAATATCAAGAACATGAAATAGTACTGTACCACCGCAGCGCTGTAGATTACCCACGCTGATTATCACAACAGCAGACAATATCAACAACATCGATTGTGGATTGCTTTTATCTCCTACCCAGTCTGATGTAAACGTGTTGTACACTTTCGATTTTCTCTCATTCTTACTTCGTCCCGTTCTCATGTACACAGGGCCTAACTGACAGGCCGTTGGCCGTCGATGCCCTGCTTGTTGGCGCTATGCCCTCGAAACATACTGAAATTCACAGCATGCAGGCAGTGGCCTGCACTCAACCTCAGTACTTAGTAAAATTGACAATTAAATCAATAGCAATTTTTTTTGAACAACTGTATCTTGGAAGCTCTGTCAAGCTCTGGGACAAAATAATACTCACTGCTCCTTCAAATAGTTTTTCTAGTTTATCACTCTTTAAAAAGTTACTAAAAGACTTATTTACATTGGAATTGAACAGAACTTTTGACAAAAGTCTTGTGCGGGACTGTGCTTGCCATAGGACATAGTATATGAACGTCCAAGTAAAACGTTCAAACAGAGGGGACTTAAGATGGTTTGTGACAAATCATTGTCTCTATCTGCTATGTGAAGCTGTTATAATTATCTACTATTCATCTTTCGCTTCTGTTTGATCGTTTTAATATTTTTATTAAATAATGTTTTATATGTTCTACATGCAGTATCAACTATAGCATTTGTTATAAAGGAAGGTGCCTTAATTGTATGGGACTTATCGTCTCGTTCCCATCTTTCCTCTTGGGCCATTTACTATTTAATGTTGTACTGCATATTTTAATGCAAAGTCTTGGCTCGATAAAGTTGTTAAAATGAAACTAAATAAGTGAAAAATTTAAATACAAAACGGGAAACTTTTCTTTTCCTAAATTCGAGGTCTGCCAACATGTGTTCGCCCAATTTGTGTTATACTTACTCTTTCATGGTGATGTTGTTCCCTCAGCACTGGTCGTATTTGATCGTTTAACGTAAACGATTCTTGAAACTGCAACCATAACAACGCTAACTGAAAAACACAAATAAATAAAGTGTCCAAAGTTAAACTCTTTAATGTTGCCCTCAGCTCTATCAGTTCTAAACAGTTCTCTTTATATAGAAGTTCAGTATGGCCAACCCTCTATGGTCCAGTGTCACTACAGGAGGAAACAGAAGTGGTTCGAGAAAATTTGTAGTGTTTGGTAGAATCAAAATGAAAGCACACTTCTCGCTTACGGCTGACGTGAAATTATAACCAGACAACTGCATCTTGCACGAAACGAACCCCAGTCGCAGAGGTGAAAGCTAGGTACACACGTCAAAATCTCACATCTTGTCAACAAGATGTGTTCGCAACAGGCTTGTAGCAAGCTTGTTAACAACAATGTTGTAATTTTGTCAAGTTGCTATACAAGGTTGTCACTCACAACTTGTTAACAAGTTGTTGAATTGCATGACGATAACAAGTTGTTGGAACAGTTGGTAACAAATCTGCTGAGTCAAGAACCTTGTAAGCAAGTTGCCAACAAGCCGTTGACAACTTGTCAACAAGCTGGGAACAAGCAGTGCGAACACATCCTGATAACAAGTTGTTGAAACAGCATTGGTACAAGTCTGCTGCAGGTTTGTTACAACCGTTGCGCGTTTTACGTGTGTATATACATGCAAACTGTGGCACATTCACGACTTAGAAATCTTACCTCGTTGTTAAGAACTGACATATCACTACACATTCCATCAAACACTTCTTCACAAGATTGCAACGTCTAAAATGAAAGTTAAATTAAGATATATCAAACAAAGAACGAATATATTTTTACAGTTATTTACAGCAAAAACGAACCTCAAGTTTCTTGCACAATCCTTCGACCAAATCTGCAGGGTCAAGTTTTTCACCTGAAAATTGAAGGTCAAAATGTATATTAAATCTCACACATCTTATGCATTCGTATGATTAGCTATCTATTACCTCTGCAAGGGAGTTGTGTTTTCATCTGCACTTGTGTGTGAGTGTGTGTATGTTTGTGTGCATACTGTATCAGGCCTTAAAATATCGGTCGGTCACGGACATTGTCCGACCCATTCGTGAAATTGTCCGACCAAGAAAGATACGCACCGGACATTCTGTCCGACCGAAGGAAAATTGAGGTTTACCGTTTGTCCGACCCAACTGTATTGATGTCCGACCAAACTTTAACTTTGTCCGACGTAAATTTACCCCGTAAATGTTTATCAGAGCTGTTATGCGGTCCGCTAAGCGTGACAGCGGAGCCGGGTATTCGTTTGACCAGTCGCATCGTAAGTCAACGCACGTTTACTTGCGATGACTTGCGTTCTCGGACGTTTGTTCGGGCCTTAAAGTATCAATGCATAACTGCCCACCATTTAGCGTCAGTATACGATTTTAAAATAATACATTTTCGCGCCAAACTAAACATAAGGCCATCGGACATAATTATAAAAATGTCCGACCCATTCTGAAAGACACCGGACATTTTGACCGACGGCACTGCTGACCGATATTTTAAGGCCTGTGCAAGTATGCGTTTGTTTGTCTGTATAAGCACAATAACTCTTAGTTATAGATTATTATTATTATGTATGCAATGCTCTGACTCCTGGTTTACTTTTATTTTTTATTTTTTATTTTATATATATATAATCAGTTGTAAATGATCTGAGTTGAGTGTTCAGTGGTGCTCTTGACCTATGTATAATAGTAAGTCCAGTGAAGAGCCTTCGGTCGAAACGTCGACGTTCTTGTTATATTTTTCCAGGGTTTTTATTGACCGTATTCCCCTTCTATTGCAAGTGTGCAGAGTGACGTCAGAAATTGTGGTACTGGTTTTTTGGTTTTTCAACACATTCCACCAATTGATAATTTGGAACTAATTAAAATCAAAAAAACATGGCTGACAATTCTTGACATCAATATCAATACGTACGCCAACTTTCCTAACTCAAGTTCTTCTAGACATAAAGCAACAAACTATACACCAAAATACTCCTCGTTGTTCAAAGATTCTGTGGAGTTCTGCGCAGTCTCTGAGTCTGAAAATCTTGAATGCGTGATTCCAGTGTAGCTAACGATAAACGATATGCTTTGAGGGTTTGTATAGGATCAAACTGCGTGAAAAATGAAATAAGAACTTCGACGAATCCAATGACGATAGTAGAACATCACATCTAAAATTACTGCTACTTAATATTAATAATTACCTAGTTTAATTTTTTGCTTTTCATCAAGATAGTGCATCATTTCATCGAAATAATTGAGAAGTTGATAATGAGCCATGGCCAGTATAGCACAAAGATTCCTTAAGAAGCAACACCAAAGAAACGTTTCTTTACTTGTGTCACAGAATAGGAAATGACCAGAAAGGCCACTCAGCAGTGCAACGTGACCCCCTATTTTTATGCAGTTTTCTGGCCGGAATAATGGCGGACCAGCCAGTTCAGCCTGTTTATTGGTCAGAAAATGCAATTGACTGGCTAGAATAATGGTAATGAACATGCGTAATGCGACATGCGCAGCTTCAAAAACTTCAAAGGTTCGGCCTCAAGTGGCCCTTCTAGTAATTTCCTATTCTTTGCTTGTGTTTTGAAAACTTAAGGCCTTTCACACAATCCGATTCTCCTCCTGACGTATGTGATTTTACACAATACAGCAACAACCACACTTTTCGCCAGGTATGAGCCAATAGCCTTACTCTTGTCAGCAAAACCAGTAAATCACATACGTCAAGAGGAGAATCGGAACCGACAAATCGGATCGTATGAACAGGCCTTTACAAGTATTAAATATATGAAAACATTTCTCAATTCTGATTGGCTGAGACAAAGCTGAGAGCAGTTATTTCTCACTGTAATACAGTGTCAAAAGATGTAAGGGACGGACCATTAGAAAAGTGACGGGGGGGGAGTGGGGCAAAAGCAAAAACAAAAATTCCCAGAACAAAATTAGGAGAAAAAAATCTGTGGGTGGAGGTAAAAATAAATTTCACTTTAAAAAAATATATTTCCAGCCATCGACTAAAAATTATTTTTTTTAACTTTTATAGGTGAACAAAAAAAATTACTGCGTCTCCGAAAATCCCCTCCCCCCCCATCACTTTTCTAATGGTCCGTCCCTAATTTAGTTTAGTTTTGTAATGGTATTAATAAGTAATAGCAAGAATTCGCCTAGAGCCTATGTTACAACTATCTAAGTTAACATCTACCAGAAACTTCTGCGATGAATGAAGTGAATTACAAATATAAACCTGTGAATAGCGGAAGCTCTTTCAAAATTTTCTCTCGAGATGGAATTGGAGTTTGTTACAGCATATCTCAGTGACACATCGCTGTAAAACTGAATACAAATACACCTTAGTGTCACGTCAGTGTTAAACTAAACACAAATACAAAAACATCACGATATTGAGAGCATTCTAATAACACGTTAATGGAATAAGAATGAAATAAGGAAGTAGTATTGGTAATACTGTAGTTTGTCAAGTGTTCAGAGGTGGAAAAAGGTTTCTTCTTTCTGGGAACCTGGGTTTCAGACTAAAAATTAATAATTAACGAGGTTCAATGATCATTGATTTATTTTGAAATTGGACTGATTGGAGTGTTGTTTCTTGATGATCAGTGGTGTTCAATTTGATATAGTGAATACAAAATGCATTACAATTACTAGTCTAGACTAGAGCATACTCTAGTTTTGTTATTATTCATCAGTTAATTATTCACTTTAGAAATTTCCGTTATTACTCATCAGTTAATTATTCACTTTAGAAATTTCTGTGAAATATTTTCTGCAAAAGTTCAGATCCAAAACTAGGTTCCCAGGATCCGATACTTTTTCCACCTCTGCAAGTGTTATTTCCTAGTTTCCTTATCAAAAGACTAGCTCACCTGGGAGCCGAGCTGTGAACGATTGCCAAAAAGAGTGGAATAAAAGAGAGGCGTGGATGAACGTGTAGTTGTAGTAGATTTACTGAACCATCCTGTCTTTATTTGCTTGAGAATACTGTAATGAATACGATCTTATTAGTTTTCTGAATAAAATTTCGCCTCGGACACATACGAGAAGCTGCTTCCAGGTTGAATCTACTAATCCGGGTACTCTGGTTTCCTGTAATAACACTGGAACAATAAGCAGGGGTTTATACAAGCACTTTAGTCTACTATCGTTATACAGAAGAAGATTGAGCTTTTTAGTTACTGTGAAGTGTGTGCTCACTGCAAATCCCTCTACGGGGAAGGGGGAGTGGTTCTGGGGGTATGTCCACCGGGAAATTTTCTGACTTTCACAAGTCCAAAAATAACAAAAAACAGTGTATCTCCGGCGATTTCTGTGGAGTCTCCCGAAAACTGGGGGCCCTTGTCAAAAGCAATATTTTCTTCCTTTTACAAAAGGATATTCACATTTACCACAATTTTTTTCGGATAAACCGTGAAGAAATTTAGTTTAGCTTAAGTTTGTCTATTTAAGGGTTCAACAGAGTTGCTACAATAAAGAGTGAAAAGGAAGGAACATTCTGGAGAGGCTGGTATGTAGTGGTATGTACTGACCTCCAGTTAGGCAAGCCAAGAGACACGACATTAGCATGAACAATCATATCAAGTACAGAGAAATAATAGTAATCAAACAACAATGGCACCTGAAGAAAAACAACAAACATGAAAATGCTGGAATATAGATTTCTCAAACTCGTTAATAATTCACGAGCAAAACACAAGGAAGTAAACTTTAGCATTGAATTGCATGCTCTTTAAATAGCGGCTCGTTTAGAGAAATGATATCATGCAGTCGAAATTGCAGGGGCTTCGGTGGCGCAGTCGTCAGAGCAAGTGCCTTTCACCTCTGAGTCGTGGGTTCGATTCTTGCTGGGGTGACTATACACTCATTTGAAAAGAATAAGTCAACGCTCTGCCGAAAATCGTGGGTTTTCTCCGGGCACTCCGGTTTCCTTCCACAGGGAAAGTTGACTGGGTGGGTTAGGATATATAGAATAGGAAAGTAATATCACAATTGTTGTAAGGTAAGCGAAATACTTGATGTACTGCCTCGTTTTATATATAGTTATATGAAACAGCTTTTG
This sequence comes from Trachythela sp. YZ-2020, assembly GCA_016169945.1. Taxonomy (NCBI): domain Eukaryota; kingdom Metazoa; phylum Cnidaria; class Anthozoa; order Malacalcyonacea; family Clavulariidae; genus Trachythela; species Trachythela sp. YZ-2020. Next base: position 1,117,740 of record JADLSH010000344.1, on the reverse strand, counting down.
AGTGTTTCATATAACTGTAATAAACTTTTTATAATGTATGATATTTTGCATATATTGAATGATAGCTTAATTGCCTTTGCTGTTGCGGTATATCGATATATCGAAAATTGTCGGCATTTTTTAAAATATCGGTTATATTCGATATCGCATTATTGAAACTGTCGATATAACGAAAATATCAAATCTGTTCGGCATTTTCGGTAATGGGCGTGCACAACTGTAATATTAAAAGCAGATAAATTTCTTTACTTTGACTCAAAATAGATCGAATTGTTTTCATTCATAAAAGTTATTTCCTTCTTGTATATGTCATGTAAATTGTGCCAAATGCAGACGTAAATATGTGAGCAACATAAACTGTGTTACTGTTTGGAAATGTCCAAGTATAATGTCCAATTGGTTTGGCATAAATTAGGTTAAAAATTTGGCGACTATTCCGAGTGAAAAAATACCGATTATATTACCTCCAGTGAAAAAATACCGATTATATTACCTCCACTCGATTATATTACCTCCATCGAAACTAATAAGGAACATGATAAACTTTATCACTTACTACCGAAGGAGAATTCGCCAACCCATAATTTTAGAGAGCTAAGAAGATATAATCTTCCTGTTACCAATACGAGCAGATTAAATAACTCTTTTATCTTAAAATATGCGAGATAAGCTAAATTTTAAATAGAAAATATTTTATCCTTGATATTAGTCTTAGTTATTATATTAAAGTGGCATCTAGTTAAGCAGCACATACATAAAATTAGTGTTATTTATTGTAGAACACATAGTAGTTATTTAAATATTCTTTATTATTAATTAAATACGATTGTGAGTATATAGTAATTGCTCTACATGAATAGAGAATATTACATTATGGTGCGGAAATAAGTAATTTATTTTCGAGTGTTGAGAGAGAGAATATTACAGTGAGAAGCAGGACGAGGAGAGTTCAATGTTGTTCTCAAATCTTTGTCTTTCTCTTTCTTTCAATCTTCTCTTCATAATATAAACAAACGACAATTCAATTATAAAAAAAAAAAAAAACATATATAAAAATACACAAATATAGTAATAGGTTTTGATTTTTTGCAAAAAAAATATTTTTTTTTTGTGTTGTTATAATATTTTTTTTTCAGTGGCATAAAACTCTATATAACACTTATGTTTATATAATAATACGTAATTAATTCTAAAAATATTGTAAATTCAATTGTAATTCAGTTTTATGACTGCGAAAATTGATTTATTAAACAATTTATTTATTTATTTTAATTTTGTCGGTATTTCTATTTCGATATCGGTTTTCGGTATATTTTCAATACCGCAACAGCCCCTATCATTGCCACGACAACATATTTAGCAAACACTGACTTCCAGAACGGGCGTGAATGTCAATATAAAGGCGATCGAGCTAGACTCGTCCGCAGGCAATTCTTTGGCAAAAAAATCTCCGATCTCTGCCTTGTGTTTGTGTGTGATTTTATAGCGAATTTAATGTATTGACCAAGTTTTACAAGAGAACGAGCCCTAATAAAGTTTCGGCAAAAGAAGTAAATTCGCTATAAAACCAAAAACGCAAGGCAGATATCGGAGTGTTTTCTTCCAAAGAATTGTCGTGGAGGAGGCTATGATCGAGCAGTTTATTATTTAGTTACTTCTTGTTTATCTGCCCCAAGCACACAAAAACCTGCAGGTTCTCTGGAGTCTGGAGGATGTAGTATTAGCATACGTAAGTAAGTAAGCAAGCAAGCAAGCAAGTATAAGTAAGTATAAGTAAGTAAGTAAGTAAGTGGGGGTGTGCAAATCATCCTTCCTTGCAGCGGAGAGCTGAACTGAATTACGAAGGACGCAGCTCGACTTGATCGAGTCGAAGGTTTATTAAAGGCGCCTCTGGCTGCCACCGTATGACTCATGTCTGATCTGGGAGCACAGCTACGATGGAAGGGTTAGTTTGGGGCTTATCCAAACCCATGCCGCGTCAACATTCCCTGTGGGAGGAAACGGGAGTACCCGGAGAAAACCCACGACTTTCGGTATAGAGCGTTGAGTGACTCTTTTCACATAAATGTCATGAGTCCGCACTCCGCAGCGAGAATCGATCCCATGCACAATCTCAGTGGTGAAAGGCGCTTGCTCTGACGACTGCGCCACCGAAGCCCCTTCGAAAAGGGAGCGTTGACTCTTCTTGTGCTAAGGCTTATGCATGTATGTATGTATGTATAAACTTTATTTCAACACGGAAATCTCATCATTACATAAATAATGCTCTTCCTGACAGCCGTGCACATATACAAAAATATAGATCTATGTAAATATGGTTATCTCACCCGTGTGAACTGCTTTATATAATCATTGGCATAGGGATTTAAACGCACACATACACTCGTGTCGCTTCCTTTTGTGTTTGTTATACACAGGGTTCTTTCCCTAATTTGAGTAAACATTTCAAGGGCATTTTAAGGACTGTTCATGGTGTAAATGTGTCATTTTAAGGACCAATTGCCTGGAATTCCATGCAAAACTGATACCACTAAAAAGAAAATTACGTGGGTCATGGAATGGAAACTGAAGCGATTTACTGATTGCATGTCTTCTTTTGCCTTCACCTAGGAATTTGTTTAGAAAGGAGAATGTGTGCGAGTATATATACCTCTTCTATATATTCTGTGTAAATACAACGTTCATTAAATTTAAGAACTTTTCATGAACTAATGTAGATTTTTTTTTAAATTAAGGACTTTCGAGTACTCAATTTTGAAAAATGAAAATTAAGGACTGTCATGGTTTTTAAGGACCCGTACGAACCCTGTATACATACGTGTGTGTCAGTGTGTGAGCTTGTGCTTACGCTTGCTTCATTATGTGAGCCAGGCTAAACAAATTGTCCACATCAACAGGTCAGAGGCAAAGTACAAACATTACGAAGTACCTGATGGTGTAAGCCATTAAAACAAGAAAAATGAAATTTGAGAGTTCTTGATGTAACGAGAGGCAGTATACGATAGTTGTTCTCTCTGGAAAAATAAAGACATATTCATCAGAATACCAGAAAAGGGAACATTCATGATGGACATAAAATATTTAAAGAGGAATTTGAAGCTTACCTAACCACTTGGTCTGTAAAATGAACATCAACCGTCATTTCCAACGCCGTTTTGTCAATGCAATCTGCTGCCTGTAAACAGTACGCAAAAAATACTAACTATAGAGTCTGACGGATCATCCATCCGTGTGCCAGATATTCATCTTAACACAAAATGAACATTTATACATTTAACAGTCATTCTACGAACTCGAGTCGTATATGAGCTGATAGCCTACGAGGCGCGATAGCGCCGAGTCGGCTATCAGTCATATACGACGAGAGTGAGTAGAATAACTGTTTTATTATATACACAAGCTCTGGATATGAACAGAAGATTTTGGCGTAATTTTTTCATGTAAAACTTGAATTTCCTCTTCATTCAATTGTCCGAATCTGCCAGCCATTTTTCTACTTTTCTCTACTAGCAGGATATGAGCTAATATCCTGCTAGTAGAGAACCAATCAGATTGCAGAATACGTCACATCCAGAGCTTGTGTATATAATAAATATGATTATCCGTTAAGACAATCTATCCCCGCAAGTTCGTCAGTCCAGGGATTAAAATTGGAAAAAAATTTAGTTGCTTATTAAGTGAAAAAAATTCGCTACGAAAAAATATAATCTGGCCCTATATCAATGAAGACTTATTGATCAATAATTTATATGCACTTGCAAATTACTCAATAATTATATCATATAATTATACAGGATAATAGTATTGTACTCATATAAAGTAATGTAATTCACTGTGTAAATTAACACTTTATAATTAATTAATAATTTTCATTACAGTCTGGCTGTCAAATTACTCAATAATTATATCATATAATTATACAGGATAATAGTATTGTACTCATATAAAGTAATGTAATTCACTGTGTAAACTAACACTTTAGAATTAATTAATACTTTTCATTACAGTCTGGCTGTCAAATTACTCAATAATTATATCATATAATTATACAGGATAATAGTATTGTACTCATATAAAGTAATGTAATTCACTGTGTAAACTAACACTTTAGAATTAATTAATACTTTTCATTACAGTCTGGCTGTCAAATTACTCAATAATTATATCATATAATTATACAGGATAATAATATTGTACTCATATAAAGTAATGTAATTCACTGTGTAAACTAACACTTTAGAATTAATTAATACTTTTCATTACAGTCTGGCTGTCAGACAAATAATTTCGTTGCATTTGGCAACCTGACACACGGTCATTTCAACCCGTCGTCAGTGCAGACAAGCAAACAGTTTTTCTTGACGGGTGCATTAAACGTCCCACAATACGAAAAGGAATGCACCCCCAATAGCCACATACCCCACCAAAAATGCAATGAATGAAAGAACTCGCCCGAAACGTTATTTTTGATCAGTACACTTTACCTTTGTGCTATCAATTAACAAATGCACTCTAAAGAGGAACACATCTTTTAACAGCACTTCTTCATCTTTGTAATAAATATTGAACGTCCGAGAAACCGCAGTTTGACCATCATTTGTGACAAATGCTGGGAACAATGTGAACGCACCGCTCTCACCTGTAATCAATTATTATTATTACCGTAAGACAGTTGATGATTTAACATTTTGAAAATATAATGAATAATTCATGACAAAATTCAATAGAAACGCATCTTAAATTGAGTATAAAAATAAATATTCTAAATTTTGGGCATCTTGCTCGATAGAACTGAATGTTGAAGGCTTTTGTACATGGAAATTTCGATCTATAAAGGGATTCTTTTAAGGTGTCTTAGACAAGTGTCTAAGTGTCGGTGTTTGTATTTTCAAACATATTTTGGATGGAAATAGCAGGATACCATTTCCTGATACTAAATGTGTGAACTGCATATGTACTGTTATCATGGTCACCTAGAAACAGCCTGATAAAGGGCACTTGTTCCGGACAGAATGGCAAAAGAAGTGAAGAATAGAAAAACATAAAATTAGGTTTAAAGTATGGCCAATTGGTATATCCAACATGTAAACTGAAAAAATAATGATATTTATAGTTTATTATCTCAAACGTTTCATTTGTTTGAAACTATGGCAACATTCGTTCAATTAAATTCGCTTTGCTACAGAATATGTTGGTTATTCACATCATAGCATATACTTTTGCATTTAAAATTATACAGATATGATAAAGAAGGCTGTAACGATTGCATTATTTTTCATTTTTTTTAAAAATGACATATATTGGATTTTTTGTCTAAGACCACCTTAAGTTGATCTTTCCTCAAACTGCCATGTTTTTTCTCCTTTATCAATAACTGCATGAATTTTTAAGGTCAAATATTAAAACACACTGTACCATGGCCTTCACAGACTTCTACTTGCATTGCATGGCTTGATTTTGGTGGTTTAAAAGTAAGACGAAATTGATAATATCTAAAGAAACAAAAAAAACATTTGGTCACTGAATCACGCTGGGCCCATGTGGGTATCTATTTTATATTTTCAATTACATGCAATAAGTGATTATATAATAAGTTACCCAAGTACTCATAATATTGTATTTTCAATTGGTATCTTACCCTCTAATAAAAAGGTCCACATTATAAAATTTGTACAGTTCTACTAAGAATTCAATAGTCGCCTGAAGGTCGCCCATATTGCTAGGTCAACTAAATAGACAGAAAACAACAAATATATCAGTTAATCACCAATTCGGTTTTGAAAATTGTTTGAATGAATTGTATACTTTTTACATAGGATAGCACATATGTAACATTATTTTTCTTGCATGCAAATGACTTATACAGTTATACCATATAAATTCAGAACTATCACAAAACTCACTTGCTCGTTTGCTTTGTGAGAACAAATTAACATGCGTGTTTTAAAATACCATATGTCAGCACTTCCCATGAAGAAATATCTACATATTTTACAGCTACATTTAAGACCCGTCCTTCCGTCGACACATATCCACAAGAAAATGTTTGCAGATACAAACGTAACTACAAACGCTTGAAAACGATTATGTAAATGGATGAAATTGGAGATCCACTCATGCTAATAACACATAACAGTATAGGATCCATTCGATAGCACATGCTCAGTAACTGATTCTATGTGGAAGATATGTAACAGATATGTGTGGAAGGTCAAAAACACACAAATCCAGATACATGTCAAAACAGGGTCTTACTGGAGATCATTTTGTTTCCTTTAGCCCAAACCATAAAAACTAGTTACAGAGATGACTAGTCCTACAAGCAACCCGAAAACCTTCCACATATTTAACATACAACTAACCAGCAACACAAGTGTCCACCACTGTTTATAAACAAACACTTGCCAACGCTCTTTAGCTCTTAACTCTCAAAGTTTTGGTACATTTTCTAACATTCTGTGTTACTGGCAAGTTTCCAGAACTTATTTCCATATATACAAATAGCACTTCCGTTTTCAATTTAGATTTGAGGAAATAGGAAAAAGACCTTCTTCAATGCTCAATAATTTTATTGCACTGTACACTTTGAACCATGAAATTCATAAATGAACAAGTGTGTGTAACTACACAAATATTTTACTTGCTTAATGACAAGGCCAAACAAATACTACACGAAAATGAAATTCCCCAATTATGTATCAATATTAAAAGTCAAAAAATAATTGAAAATAATATGTGGCAATTAATGACGAGCCAAAAGTATATGAAACATTTAAACATTTATTCATTTTTACTGTAAAGAACTTCAAAATTATAGCTTCTCATATATTTCTGACTAAATATTATAGATATACAAATATCATCTGACTCGCATATGAGCAATATGGCCATGGCAAATTACTAAATATTATCGTGTATAATTATAAAATTGCTGAATCTCAAATTGTACTACCCAAATAAAATAGCACACAAAATATGCTTACTAAAAATGTCTGCCCAAGATTTAGACTAAATATATCATTTGTCACTGTGGAAAAGATTTCGTGCCATAATTCGAGGACCCTGAGGACCGTGAGGACCCTAACTTTTGACAAAATGTAAACATGTCATAAAAATTATAATTTTTCGTCTAGCAATTCAGTTTACTTACCGTGAACAAGCCAAGATTATTCTGCATTATATCACGCGGTATTTTCAAAGCATTTTCAAAACATACAGCGATGAGGCTACATGGTTTAATAGAGCAAAATACTTCTCATATTATGTTAAATTAATCCGATATTTTTAGCGAAGGCTTTGGCTGTGGACTATAAATTTTTACAGGAATTAATCCCGGGTTTTTCTTCGTGCAAATATCAACATGAGCCCGCTAGTAGTCAGCAATATCGGTGGGTACATCTGGTACTTTATTTATGCATTTAATAAGAATTTCATGTAGTGAATGAACGTGAAATGATAAAAGGCCCTGGAGACGAGGCTAATAAAATGAAAAATTAAATGACACAATTATGTCACCGAATAATACCATGCACATAATTTATTTTATACCAATAAGGGAACGGTCATTAATAATGTGAGAAATTCCCAAGACACCCCCGAATTGGCGAATTCCATATAGAATATTTCCGACTCCCCCATATTTCAAGCTTTACACAAGCTATTTTTTTAATAAACATATTATAGTCAAATCTTGTATTCTGTTGCGAGCAACATTGCAATCAATATTGTCACGCATTTTGATTGGGAGATTGTTCTGAGCAATTTGCAACCGATGCGAACAAATTGCAAAGTGAAATTCACGACCAGGTTTGTAAACGAAACCTCTAATTGGCCACTAACAAAAAGAAGCCAATCAAATGCTCCGAGCATACTTTGCCCGTCGCGACCCAATGTTTCAGATTAACAAAGCAGAAAAAAATTGCACTTTTATTTTTTACCCTACCTCGTGCCAGACCATTTTACTCTATACGCACAAGACAATTTTACTTGTCAAAGAGACCCCTCTGGGTGAACAGCAGTTAGCTCTCTTTACCCATCAAGCCCAAAGCGGTCCTTTTATTATTTTATTCTGTCTTAAACGTTAATGTAACCACCAACAGGAACATGTTATATCCACAAGAATTATGGACAGTGTGAAGTATGTATAGTGCATGTATATTGTATGTATATGAGTATGAAGTCATCCATATTGCATCTATTGATGTATATGTATCTATTGAGGGTAAAACACATTACAGCCGAACGCTGAGAAACTTGTGGCCCTCAAATGGGCAATTTCTTGTCAATATCCATGGTCAATTTCTTGTCGTATGGTTTCAGCAAAACACTTCAAGTAGCCCCCTGGCACATATTTTTGGGTTTGAGGCCGCCCCCATTCAGGCTAAAAATAATTGAGACCGCCCCCCTTTTCTCACCCACCGTCCCCCCTCCCATTATTAATGACCGGTCCCTAATATACTAATAGTATTAATAAAGCCCGATTTACACGGGTTCGACCAGGGTTAACCACACTTTTTCACTTTTTGTAATAAGCTTCGGTTATTTAGGATCGGATAAATGTACCTCAATCACCTCAATCTCGTTCCCCAATCCTAACCCTATATATAATCACAGATATAATTCGTGTAAGGCTACATAAAGAACCATCCTCCAGACCAAGGGACTTCGCTCGAAACGTCGAAATTCTTTTCCAAGTTTTAGAATAACATTTGCTCGGCACAAATAAAAAGTATCAGTGAATTGGTATATATACTATATACATGTTCACATATTCAATGTGAGTATGTTCACAATGTCACTATCGTGGATTGATTGTAATTGGCACTGCAAGAGATGAATAGAATATGAAAAGACGTAAAATTCTGCTTGGATAATTAAAAATGTTACACTGTATTCAGCTTGCCTTCGCCTTCGATACAGGCCTTCCTCAAAGTTCAGTTGCCTATGATCTTGTGGTTAGCACTTGCCAACTAGACCCATGCCAGATAAGTCGTTTTTGTTTTGGCCGGACCACTTTTTCGATCTGACCACGCCATTTCGTCGGGCAAAACGACCCCCCCCCCCCTCAATGTTTAGATCCAAGTGCCGCCCCTTGTTTCTATCTGGATTTAGTCTTTCTACTGTAACGTGATGCCAAAAATCGACTTGATGACTTGTTCCCTATAAAGTGCGCGAAATTTGAATTGATGTATAGATCGAAATATATTAAAATAGTATATAAGTAAAGGTATAAAGTAAGTGATGTGTGATGGCCGTTAAGAGCCTCTAGAACTAGGGTGAAACAAAAATAAATTTTTAAAATTGTGAATTTTCAATATCTTTTAGTGCAGCAAAAAATTCAAATTTTTAATCATATCTATCCTCTTTTGCTAATAACATCGTATTTTTCGCTTTTATTGGCCGTTTAATACACAATAGAACGTTTTCCACTAGACAAAACTGTAACTATACTAAACTGTAATTAATTAAAGTTCACTTATTTGAACTGAGCCAAAGGCAATACTGTTTTCCATTTTGCTAATATCAACTTTAGTGTGTAGTTTTATTTCTTATTTTCCATGCAATTAGTTACGCCAGGTTTTCCTGTTGTTGGGTCAATCCAGACGCCTGATAAGCATTTCACGGTCTGTGGTCCCTCCAGATCAAAGTTCATCTTGCAGTCAACCTCGCAGGAATCGCCCTCGTAGTTCTCGCGCTGCTCCGTACACGTCACCTTTCCATTAGGAGCGGGATATTTATTTGGGCACCTCTGTCTACATCGTAACATCATTTTACATTGCTGTTCATGACGTACTACCGTGCACTGATGACTGAAAATGATAGGTGACATGGATAATGAATATTTTATATTTTTATTACATTGCAATTCTCATCTCATGAGAAAAATAGAATGGAAGTCTAGCACTCTAGCCCTCTCCGCAGGCATCGCCTTAGTTATGCGGGCAGAATTTGGTTGCGGGCAAAAACAGCTACAGTAACCCAGGTGACCCATGAAAGGCTTGAGCAGTGAGCTCTATATATATATATCTGGAGTGAGAACTTATGTCCAAAAAGTGAAGCCAAAGATGGCGGAAATTGATGTCCAGTGCCAATCCCTTTCTATTGTTTTCGACCGCGCGGTTTACACAAGCCGGCAAGGAGTGTGCCGAAATTTCGTGTTTTTACTCCGATTTAAACAATAATATCATGATTTTATGAATTAATAACTTGATTAGCGATACGATCTGTTATTAGGTGGATAAAATGATATGAAAACTGTTTATGACCTTCATGAGTTTGGACGTCAATTGCCGCCATCTTGGCTTCACTTGGCTTATTGGCCGAACATTGCCGAACATTAGAAGTTCTTACTCCAGATATATATGGAGCTCACTGGGCTGGAGAGGCTAATAAAAATCATGACTATAAAGGAGCTTGTATATCTGATACAAAATCCTGCTGATCTACATTCTCACCAAATATCATTGAGGGAATTAACTGATTATAATGATGATAATGAAGATGATGAAGATGATGATGGTGATGGTGATGATGATGGTGATGATAATGATGATCATGATGACCACAGGCAAATAAATGACATACGTACATTGTTTTTAGGTGTGCTGAACAACTCAGACGATACTTTGTTGTACCCATATCACGTGCAACAAGAGATGGTTTAGTCACTGTCATCTTGGAATCGATTCCTTTGCACAACTCTACGGTCTCTCGCAAATAGTCAGTTGTAACATAGTTAGAATAACATAACGTCTGCCATTCCTTCTTGACAATTACCTCTAGATGTCCTTCATATTTTGTTGCTCCATTCACGAATCGAATCTTAGGACACGTTATACCAATAGAGGTTATTCTCATTTCCAATACGCCAGCAGGACTGTTTGGTGGAATTGGTTTTGTAACTGGAATATTCGCCACGTTATAATCATTTGCAAGGTTTGAGCATGCGATACTGGGCGAGATTATTTTGTTTTCATCGAAAACCGAGTCCCAATATCCATCTTTCCAAATCTCAATCTTTCCAGATTCAAAGAACCAGGTTTCGTGTTCCACTTTCATCCTTACCCCGGGTTCACAGGAACTTCTTCTGTATCCAATCCATATCCCATCTTTGCAAACTAAGACACCGTACGGTATGTCATTTCTCTGTGATCTACGTAACCGTCGCTGATTGTCAAGTCGGTAGCTCTCTACATATCCAGTATCGCATTTTAGTTTTGCACAGGAGCCTTCACGTGGATCACTGAAAGTTTCATGGACGTTTGCCGAGTGGTCTTCGGCCACACAAGTCTCTAGTTTCCCGTGTTCAATCTCTGGCGGCTTTCCACATTTCATGGGCAGGCACTGTGGTTCTTCGCCCTTCCATGTTTCGTCAGCTTGACAAATGCGTTCAAGTGCTCCGTCAAGTTGAAAACCTCTCTTGCAAACATATCTTGCGATGGAACCTTGTCTTCTGCCTTTCATAGTCACACTACCATGGCCTGGACGTTTTAGTTTCGAACACCGGATGATAGCTCGACATGTCGGAAGAGTTGGCTTCCATTGACCATCAATACAAATCGCTTCATTTTCGCCATCTAGTGTGTAACCATCATCACAAGTTATACGTATTGTCGTACCATGAGATAAAGAACGCTGTGGATCAAAGATGGCTTGATAGTTTGCTGGTGTGACTGCTGGACATGCTGCTCTTTGACCAAAGGTCATCAAAGTTGTAGAAGTTGCAATATTTACTGAACATTTTTCCAAGAACAGAGCAAATAGATAGTGTTTCGTCGGACCCAATGAGTCGACCAATATTTCACTTTGTTGGCCGCGAAGTTGTGTGATTTCCATGTCAATAGGATTCCCAACATCCATCTTCATCAAATACAGTTTTGTGTTTTCATCAAGGATAGACTTCGAAATGGGTCTCCACGACAACTTCACAGAGGACCTATTGAAATCTTTAATTTGAAAATTTGAATTTATACCAATTATATCACTTACGAATGTTCCCATCTGTGGTAGTTCGTTTTCGACTTTCGTTAAAATGTCATTTGACCAAACTGTATCGTTAAATACAACCTTCAAGTGCCTGTATTTTATACCCTCTGACCAATTTGGTACAACAATGGTTAGATTCTGTCCTGTCTGGTACAGAATCGAGGATATTGTGTTTTTTGTTATCTGCATGTAAAGATCGTTTCCTATAAGAAAAAAGCAAGCTTGATTTTCATTTATTGAGGTCAATGACAGTGTGTCTTCGGCACAATCGTCTGCATAGTTATCAATCACCTTTATCCCGTAGGCTTTATCAAATATATAACGGTCATTTCCCCAACCACCAACAAGTTTGTCGTTACCACCACCATTTACAATGATGGTATCATTTCCGTGCGAACCGTACAGGTTATTGTTGCTATCTGATCCAATTAGGATGTCATCGTGAATACTACCATAAACATTTTCAATACTTTTATATTTGTCCCCTTCCGCATCGGCTCCTTTACCGAAACCAAATGCTAAGTCAATGTAAACTCCTTTCTTCTCAAAACCATCTCCTTTGAAAGCAAGCGTGTCGCTTCCTGTGCCTCCATCTATTTCATCTTGCCCGCTGCCTCCATATATGTAATCATGGCCCTTTCCACCAGAAATGCAATCATTCCCGTTTCCTCCAAATATGATGTCATTCCCGCCTTCGCCATTAAGTTCATCGTCGCCTTCCCTGCCTCGTATGATGTTTTTTCCATCACCACCTGTTATAATGTCTTCCTGTGAGCCACCGCTTAGCTCCCGGGTGTCAATGGTTCCAGACAGTTTGTTAGGATAACTGAGAGAGCCTTGTATAGATTGTGCCGAGGCTAAGAGTACGTCTTCTTCTCCCGAAATAGTTTGAGAAGAATCGCTGATTGAACGATCAATAGAAAGAACTTTAATTAAAGGCTGTTGACGTGTGATCTCAAATACAATTTTATCCGAGGTGACAACTTTCAGATGTTGGTGGTTTAGATTTTTGAAATAGTCCACTAGCTGAACCCTTAACGAACTTGGTCTGGACCTTGAGGTGATAATGACGTCATTTCTCTTATAAAAATAGAGCTTAATATCTTGAAGATCTAAACCAAGTTGAAGTGTATCGTCTTTCTGGTCCCTTGCGTGGTTGTTGATTTTATTATACTCTCCGTAACCGTGCTTAAATACATAAGTATCAGAGCCATTACCACCTTTAATATATTGGGTGTTGTAGCCATTACTTGATCCAGGGTCTATGTAATTATTAAGGTTGTTTCCTCTTATATTATAACTACAGTGACTTGATTTAAGTTGAAAACGCGTGACCTCTTTCCATGGCTTTTTACTGAGATTATACTTTAAAACTTTTTTCTTGCAATTTCGTCTCATGCAGGGTTTGCATTGGACTGGATCTTTGGAGATTTCCACTGGTATTAACGTTAAATTTCCATTTCGGCTACCAATCTTTGCTGTAACTCCATCTCGAGTCCGGATCCAAATGTGCTGGAACCTTGATCCTCTAAACCAAGTTTTAATAACCACGAAAGGCTTTTTGGTAGGGCTACTGATTTGTAAATCTCCAAGGTGTTTATTGAGTTTTAAGTTTTCGAAATCTTCCTCTATTAGTAGCAGATCTACTTTTTCCTGTCTGTCCAAGTTCCTGATCGTTGCTTTTGTGCAGGTTTGTTTCACGACATAATTATCGCTTCCCCCTCTACCTCGTAATAAATCGTCACCTTTAGTACAACTCAGAAAGTTCGATTGACTGTTACCCAGTATCGTGTCATTCTGCGGTGAATCTAAAACCGTAGCCACTTTACTGAATTCTGGTTTAGATAAATCAACATTCTTTCCTTGTTTTCCTGAAGAGTAATCTAACATCATTGCTATTTTCTTCGGTGTGCTGTTTTGGTCTTCGGTTTGTATTGTGAAAACAACATGGTCGGACGATGTGAAAGTCATATGTTGGTATCGCTCACCCAGAAACCAGTGTTTGATTGTAAAACATGAGGTATGTTCGTTATCTCGTTTATAAACAAATAGGTGGTCATTTTCTGCTCTTGCGTTTATGCTATCATAAGGTACATCAAACACAACGACATCTGTGGATTTCGCAAAATCATCCGCATCATTGTTAATTGTATCACATCCTTCGTTTGCTCGGATAATGTACGTGTCTTCATTTTTGCCTCCTGTCAAATGATCTTCACCTTTTCCGCCTTCCAAGATGTTGTTCACGTCATTTCCAATAATGACGTCATCATTTTCTGAGCCGACCCATTGTTTGACATTGGCAAATTCAGGACTTTCAAGAGATAAGGATTCACCTGCCTTTTCGGCACTTTTATCTATCGCGACGGGGTTGCAGTGAATGTTTGTAGTAGCATTGGAAATGGATGACGGTGTTACCGTTTTGGGAACAAAAATCACTCCGTCAGCGCTACGAAATGACACGTGACGATAATAGTCAGAATCTTCAGGGAACCAGTTGTTTATACGTATATGATGAGTGCTGGAGTATGTCACATCTAAATTGTTATCACTTTTTTTGCACCGAATATCGCGATATCTTACATTAATGGCGACCATGTCATGTTTTTTGTCCTCTGCAAAGTTGTCTATGACTGTCCTGCCTCCATCGGATTGAATTATATAGACGTCGGCTCCCTCTCCTCCTGTAACTTTTGACATTTGTGGTCCGAGATAGAAAATATCATTTCCACCGCGCCCGTACAGATTGTAGTGATAATTCCCCAGAACAAACTTGAGGTCCATTTTGCCGTAATCGCATTCACTACTGTCATCAGGCTTTGCTGGTTGTTTCTGATTCTGTACAGCAACAAATTTGTTGTTGCGTGAATTGCCATAATAAGTTCCATATAAAGAGCTACTCTTGAGTTTTGCTCCACAAATAATACGGTAATGCTTTACTGGAATAAAAAACCACAAATAGGCTGTTTTTGTTTTGTATTTAAAGTCGCCAGACTCGCCAATTCCAAGAACAATTGAATCGAGTTCTTTGTCAACTTCAAATGTTTTTTTAATATTCTTGTGACTTCCTCTCACGTCTCCGATTTCCAAAGTTGCACGACCATCATCAGAAAGCCTAAAGTTAATAAAACCAGCAAAACTCGAAAAGCTTCCTTCGTTTAAATTTATCGTTTCACCGTTCGCTTTGTTTCCTTGGATTTTAAAGTAGTTATCAGGGTTACGTGATTGTGCTACCACTTCTTTATCAGCCTCTTCCTGTTGTTTGTATGATTTCATTTCTCTCAGAACCCCGCCTGATAAAAAATCTGCAACTCCCTCGACAATTCCTTTGGCCAATGCTCCAATAAACTCCAAGCCAGCCCACGGACTTTTCCAGTTTACCTTGTCCATTTCGCTCATGATATCTACGTAAAAGTCGTCAATACCCATGCGGATTATTGATAGAACAATTACTAAAGGTTCAGTTATAACCTCCGCCTCAGGACAGAATGTACCAATGAGATTTAAAACCGTTGTGTCAACGTCAAGAGCTAGATCTACGATACGAAGGGGCAACATTTTCACGTCAGCGGGATCGTTAAGATTTAGTTTGGATAACGCTTCTATATCCTGTCCAATAAAATATACGTCGAAAGCTAAACCAACTCCCGGAATGTCACCCATCAATTTTCCAACTCCTTTTTCCATGAATTTGTCGACTTTCTGGCCGAATCTTGCCAAGCCTTTTTCCATATCTAATCCTCTTGCCAGTTTAAAAGCTCCGTAGCGCAGTAATTGTTTTCCAGCTTTTGCCGCAATTTCATTCAATCCTGTCAGTCCTCCAAGCGTGTGTAGTGATTGTGAGACTGCAATACCACCTCGTACGTTATCACCTCGCGAAAAATAATCAATCGCACCAAGAGTTGAGAAAATCATTCCGTGGATGGCTAGTCCTTTGTGGATATTGGCGTATTTTTTCGTCGTTCCACTCCTCCTCGACTGCGATATACTCTCTTTGATTCGTTTTGGTGTGGCAAGCTCATCTTGTGACACAGGAATTGATAACATGATTGTTTTCGTGGCATCTCGACGGTCAACAATACGAACAGTAACTTTATCATCTTTAACCTGTATGGACGTTTCATCAACCATGATTTTATCGTCTAGCTCTTCCAAATCGCAGATGGCTCTCTTGCTCAGTCTATCTGGCTTGCTGGTGCACGCCGCGAGCGCTGCCAAACGAGCCTCTTTTGCAACAACTTCTAAATCGTGATCACCGTCAATCTCTTCCCTGAGAACATACGATTCTACGGTGTCATCTCCAGAATTATAAACGTGTTTTCTAGCAAGAGCTGTCCCATGTTCTGCGAGTGCAGGATAATTTTCCCTTGTGAATACTTTGTGAATACCAACACCAGTATTGTAAACCTCTCGCAATAGTTGAATAGCTATTTGATCCATGCCTGGTGTTCTTCCCTCCTTCTTTCCTTCTAGTTCAAGTTTAGGCATTTCGGCTTGGACTGGAAATCGTTGTTTTTCTTGAATTATCTCAGCAATTTCTGTCAAAAATTGTTTTTTCCGTTCATCAGAAGGTTGTGCAGCCTCGGCAATCATAGTTATGGCTAGAAACTCAACTGCAGCACGTATTATTTTAGTGGTCTCTTTTGTGTCAGCTTTTTCCCTTTCTTCACCTGTCATTTTATCAGCTTTTGCAACGGTTACTTTGAGCAATTTTTCGAAATCTGGTTGTTCACGTAAAGATGACTCGCATGCATCTAATAGTGCTTTGGCTAGCTTTTTCTGGTCTGCTTTAACTTGATTGTTGTAGTCTTCCTCGTGCTCTTTCTTCTTTTCTGAATCGGACTCTTTATCTATTTTTTCTTTGAGCTCTTTCATTTTTTCTTCATCAGTTGAAAATGACCCGAAGATTTTGAGAAGGTCTGTATATGATGCTGCGCGTGCACCGGAAGTGCCGGGGAAATCCTCATTATTTACCTTTACAGTCAGTTGGTGTTTCCCCCAAGCAGCACGTTGGAGTCTGAATACCCTATTCTTTTGTCCAATGGGTATTGTAATTTTTATTTCACGTCTTCCAATACTATCTTCGTGAATGTGGATAAAATATTGAAGTTGTTTGAATATCTCTCTCAATGTAATTTTATCAGTTTTTATAAATTTCACTTCGCTCAATCCTTTGTCACCGCGTGTTTCTTCAATAACGTTGTCTTTTACTAACGTCGCCCATCTTTCTTTTATTTGTTCACTCGTTTGGAGCATATTGGATGTCAATTCATACTTGATCTTCGTGTTGACGTCTTCTTTAATGGCCTCGTTTAGTCTTTTTTCAGCTTCTTCATTTTGATCAAGCAGCTTCTTGCGTATATCGTTATACCAATGTTTATCGTCTCCCGCAACAGCAGCATATTTTCGTGTGAAAATTGACATCGCTGAAAATTCAACAGCTTCTCTAAACGCTTTTTTTTTCTCGTCATCAGGAACTTTAAAATCTGTGCCTTCATTTTTTTTTAACTCTTTTTCGAATTTGCCTATAATGTCTAGATTTGATTTGAATATTGTAGGGATTGCAGTCTCTATTGTGCTCTTTAAAACGTCATGAACTTCCGTTTTCTCGTCAAGTCCTCCAAGAGGTATTACTTTATCTCTGGCAAAAAGATCTGTTGTTCTATATGTACCTTTAGGGTCTCTGTAAACGTTGTATGCAATAAATTTACCTGGTTCCCCTGGCTTATTTTGTAAGTTTATTCGAATGGTTTTCCCATCTATAGGGATTGTAAATCTAATGGGATCTTCTTTAACCCCATACAACACTGGGTAGTTCTCCAAGTAATGGAACACGTCGCTCAAAGTCATACGTTTTGATTTAGAAATTATTATTCTCGGAAGAGATTTTCCTAGTTTTTCTTTGATAGGCGCAGGAATTTTAGTAGCCTTGTCAGCTTTAGTAAGTTCATTCCATTTTTCCCTAATTTTTTCATGTCTTATTGCTTCTTTCATGAACCTTCGTATTTTAAATTTGTCCATCATTGCCTCCTTTGTTGCACCGCCAGCATCTGTTAGGGCAGCTCTTTCTTTGCCATTACCTTGCTTTCCGCTCTTTTGCTTTCCGTTTTCTTGTTTTTCGTTATCTTGCTTTCCGTTATCTTGCTTTCCGTTATCTTGCTTTCCGTTATCTTGCTTTCCGTTATCTAGATTTCCGCTATCTTGTTTTTCGCTGCTTAGAATTTCGTTGTTTTGCTTTTCTTTATCTTGTAATTTGTTGTCTTGTTTTCTGTTGACTTTCTTTCCGTTTTCCTTTCTTTCGACTAGATTTATGTTTTCTCCTTTTTCATTATCTAGCTTTCCATAACCTAGACTTCCGTCATCCTGCTTTCCGCAGTCTTTCTTTCCGTCATCCTGCTTTCCGCAGTCTTTTCTTCCGTCATCCTGATTTCCGCAATTTTTTCTTCCGTCATCCTGCTTTCCGCAGTCTTTCTTTTCATCATTCTGCTTTCCACTGATTACATTTCCGTTGTCAAGCTTTTCCAATGTGTTGTAAATTATTCGATGATCATTCTGCTGACTTTTTCTGACAGCTCGTTGGTGTTGCTTGGCAAGAGGAAACTTTATCCGACCATTTACCTCATTGTAAGTAAGAAGAAAAAGGGCAGCAATGCAGACCAGATGAATAAAACGGCACTCCATTCTGACCGTCAAATGCTCCTCCGCCATTCTGAAGAAAAACGTCATTTAGAGTGTTTCTGTTAACCCCACCCTATCCGTAGACGTCATTTTTCCCGATTGGGGACTGTAAAACCCGTGTATCTACAGTAGCACAAGCGTTAATCGACAGCCTACTTTATCTATGTAAATAAATAAATCTAATTGGCTAGCGAGCGTTTCAGAACGGCCCAGTTTTTTGCATCCGAACCGCTGTAAGTTCAACCCAGTGGTGTACAAGAGGGGGGAAAGCCTTGTAGAAGGGGGGCTTCTTTTTTGCAAGAATACTTGAAATATATATCATTTTTCCATAGTTTTCATTCTCCAAGCGTCGCTATCTGACTATTTCAGGCATGAAGATCGTATAAGGATGCGATCATGGGATTGGGGTTTTACTTATGGCGTCATCCATCCCCGAATATTTTCACCCTTGCTAACATATTTGTCTAGAGAGCCCCCCTAGTTATGAATTTAATTCTACAGCGCTGGTTCAAAAAAGCTACCCTGCTAACGTTATATAGTACAAAAATGAATTACATCAACTCTAAAGTAAAGTTTCCTGCTAAACATAATGTACACAAGAAATGACCATATTTTGAGGAAAATGAGACTAAAGTCGGATAGTTTTTGACATATAATTCGTGAATAATTTGTGATTTGATATTTGTTTTTAAATGCTCATGCATTTGGCCACCGTCGAAGTGAAAACTTACTACTGCTTAAACAGATATCATAGTGATAGAAGAAATATCTCTTTCCCACACTTGAAACGTAAAAACAGGGACAAATGGGCTATATTGGTGGCACAGTGATTTGTGCATACTGGATCTTTGGGAGAGCAGTTTGGAACTGATAGCGGTCATATCCAATATAGACCCAGACAGGACAAGCATACTCTAGTATTGGTCTGATTTTAGATGTATAGGTCATAAGACCAATACGTGTAATTTGGTCTATGTGATTATTCCACATTAGGTCATTTTGGCACCATACACCTAGCAGCTTAAAGCTGTTCACTCTTTCAATTTCTTCGTCTTCAATTTGAATAGGAGGTGATTTAGGGATTGAATCCGTGAAGCATATCCACATATTCTTTGTTTACTTTGGATTTAGGAGCATTTTGTTAGTTTCAGCCCATTCACACAGACCGTGTATGACTTCCTGCATGAAGCTACGCATGCCTTTTTCAATAATCTGATCCTGAGTGCAGTCGTCCGCATATTAGCATGCGTTAATATGAAATTGGCTGGGGACAGCGTCCTCTAAGTCATTAATATGCAAATTAAACAAAATGGTGACATAACTGAACCTTGCGGCACGCCGCAAGGACAAGGCGCAATTGACGACAGGATTCCATGTAAATTGACTTATTGGGTTCCAGATGTAAGGAAACTCTTGATCCACAACCAGAATGATTTATTAACATTCATAGATGCTAATTTTTCTAAAAGGATATTATCGTCCACCAAATCAAAAGCCTTTCGGAAGTCAATAAATAGGGCATGGACACCTTTTCTACCAGACTGAGAGTTATCCGTTGCATTGTACCAGTTCTGTGTCGTAGATATCAGAGCGGAAACGAATTCAAGCACGGTAATCGTGTGTTGTCGGGCGGTTTTAAAAATATTGCGCACCTTAAAACGCCCAAAACTAGTTTTATGTATAATGTTTTTTAATATCATATTTCTGTTTTAACTATGTTGAAAAAGTTCACTTTAACTGTGTTAAAAAATCAGTATTTAGTGTTACGGCAGCCACGATATAAGTCTTTTAACAGTTCATTTACGAGAAATGCAATTAACTCTGGACTCTTCTTAGTTTGAACCATAAACTCAACTTTGTTTACAAAATGCCTAAACGTTACACTCGGAACATAAGCGCGTGCGCTAGATGTCTAGAACGTTCTGCATTAGAACGTTACTAGATTTACTTTGTTACAGACTTCAATGGCAGCTTCCACTGGCTAAGTTTGACTTTCAAACGTTGTTTCCTGTTGTTTCTATATATTCAACTTCCTGATAACCTTTCTTTGTGCTTGCCACTGCTAAATGATTACGTATACTGAGTTCTCAATCCGTATTTTTAACTCACGCGTTAACACGATATAATGAACTTATTGAAGCGATAATAACTATCTGTGAAGTGACGTCATATCAATCAGTAGCACGTGTGACCGGTTGCCATGACTAGCTACGTCAGTGTTTGTTTTAGTGCATGCATTCAGCAAAAAATATTTTTAAAAAAAATTATAAAAAAATATGTATATTTAATAAGTATAGTTATAAATATTAAGTGTAGTTATGGTAAGAACAGAAGGTGTCTACTGGGGAACGACTAAAAGGAGAGTTAAAATTGGAGAGTTAAACCGGAGAGTTAAGATTTCGGAGAGTTCGGAAGTTCGAGCCACGCCCACTTTTGTGAACGACCACGCCCAATTTCTTAACTCTCCCGATGGTATATTTGATATCTTGCTATTACATCAATCACTAAAAAATACAAATCTGTTAAAACTATTAATAAAATATGTACATCCAGACTATTCATTTAAGAAAAGAAATAAAATTTAAACAAGTGTGTTTTCAGTCTAGATTTAAAAACCTGTACACTTGGTGCTAATCTTACAAAGTTCGGTAGATCACTCCAAAGTCTAGGTGCATGTATAGAGAAAGCTCTCAGGCCATAATTAGCAGTATTGTATTTCTGTGTCTCTAACTTCATATTCCCATTAGAACGCAAAGTTCGACCAGGACTATACACCACCAGCAGATCACTTAGGTACTTGGGTGCCAAATTATATAAGCATTTATAAGTCAGTAAATTGATTTTAAATACTATTCTCAGTTCAATAGGCAGCCAATGTAGTTCTTTTAAAACGGGCGTAATATGATCATACTTTCGTGCTCCAACTATGACACGGGCTGCGGCATTCTGGACATTTTGCAACTTTTCATATCAAAGAGAGCATAGTATATATAAACAATTTCGCTACCCATTAATCTTTGCAGACCGCCCGTAAAACACGTGCCACATTTCTCCACAGACATATAGTCATACTCATAGACTCATAGATATAGTACCATACTGTCACTGTCACACGGGCATTGCCGCAAATAAAACATGTAAAAGTAAATGATTTGCGTTGTCGCACTGGAAGGGCTTCTATAGTATATATAGTCGGTTATTATATACGGTTGTGATATACATCTGTTAGATTCTATGACTATGAGTATGACTATGTACAAGTTATTGTCAAGTTTCATGTGCCTGTGGCAGTGCCGGCTCTCACATTCTTCCGCAAAGTCAAACAAAGCTGTTAAACATGAGCAAGTTTTACTTTGACATGTTTTATTTGCGGCAATGCCCGTGTGACAGTATGGTACTATATCTATGAGTCTATGAGTATGACTATATGTCTGTGGCGAAATGTGGCACGTGTTTTACGGGCGGTCTGCAAAGATTAATGGGTAGCGAAATTGTTTATAATTATATACTATGCTCTCTTTGTTTGACTCGGATGTTGCCTATTAGTATTTTATCACTATTGTCACATCAATATCACCATTATATTCGAAAAACTAACTTAACTCTCTCGCTTAGCATTTTTTGGCATTTTGAGAGTTACGACAAAGTTAACTCTCTCTTCCTTTTTATTTTTTTAAGCAATAGAGTTAAATCAAAATTAACTCTCTGACGTTAGTTCAAATATACCATCGGGAGAGTTAAGAAAGTGGGCGTGGTCGTTCACAAAAGTGGGCGTGGCTCGAACTTAACTCTCCGAAATCTTAACTCTCCGATTTAACTCTCCAATTTTAACTCTCCTTGTAGTCACACCCTGTCTACTGTATTTGATACACTTGATTAAGTTAAAGTTACATTTATTATTTGATAGATTTATATAGTAGTATTCAAAAACTCATTAATAATTCATGAAGAAAACACAAAATAAATTAATGTTTAATCAGTGTCTTTATATGTGATAAAGACCCGCTCGTTTTTCTCGTCGAAATTTCTCGGCTTTCAAGACAACAATTTTCAAAATTCGTTTTTATATGAGCTAATAAGATGGGTCGTTTTTGAAGCCATTTAAAACACTCGCAGTTCGTGCTTTATCAGATACAAAACACTCGGCTTCGCCTCGCGTTTTATATTCTGATAAAGCACTCCTGCTCGTGTTTTAAATATTACTTCTAAAATTCATTAATTATTCATAAGCAAAATACAAAGGAAACTCATGACCCGTAGCGGATCTATATATTTGCTATAGACTTGCTCAAATTTTCTCCTTCAATTTTTACAGCGTAGATAACATCAATCTTCAAAATTCAAACGCCAGTGAGCGTACAAAACGAGTCATTTTAGAAGTCATATACAAACCTTGCAGTTCGGCCTTTATCAGATCTAAAACACTCGGCTGCGCCTCGATGTTTTAAATCAGATAAAGACCTCTCGCGCGGTTTGTATATATTACGTAATAATAGATTTATATAATAGTAGTACTTAGTTATGATTTGAGGTCAAAGCATGTTTTTAGTAAATATTTTAATGTTATGGTGGGACTTAATGTGGAACTTATATAAGTTCTATTGTCCACACCATCAATCATTTGTATATATGTTATTGATTGTAAAGCCAATAAAATAAAATAAAATATGTTCAATTGAGCGAAACATTGCATATCTTCTGAACGAGGCGAGATGGGGAAAATTATGGGCTATATTTTTGGCACAATGATTTGTGCATACTGGATCTCTGAGAGAGCAGTTTGGAACTGATAGCGGACAGATCCAGTATAAACTCAACTTAGTTTGGTATTTAGCACCAAGCCAAGCGATAGAAAGATTACCAGAAAGCCACCAGAAAGCCACCAGAAAGCCACCAGTAAGTACCTGTAAATAGACCACCTTTACTGAGATTCTATAAATATAGATTTATTGGACTTATATCTTCCATGTATAAAATATTTGGATATCGTTCAAATTTGTATTCAAATTAAGTTTTTATTAATCAATCAATAACCCAAATAAACAGTGAAAATTCCAATGCCTGCATGGCTTAATTCATTTTTGCAAATTTAGATTTTAACTGAATTTATCTCATTGCATCGTTATACATTATAATGATATTGGCTTCTTTTTAAGTTATGTCGAACGTTTTTAGTAACATATAAAATATATTTATCAGCAAATAGTTCAATATTGAGAGAAAAAGAAAGCCCAGCCCCAGTTTTTCCCATCCGGACCTCGCAACCGGTAAATAGCGTTATACGCGATTTCGTTTCAAGCACGGTAATCGGTTTTAAAAATATTGCGCACTTTAGAACGCCCAAAACTAGGCATTCACAGTTTAATGTTTTTTAATATCGTATTTCTGTTTTTAACTATGTTGAAAAAGTTCACTTTAACTGTGTTAAAATATCAGTATTTAGTGCTACGGCAGCCACGAACTATAAGTCTTTTATCTAGATTTTGTTGGCATCTCACTCGATTGAATAATAATTGAAGGGTTTTGTAGATGGAACATTATTGAGTGTAAATTATATACATTTCTTAGACCTAACCAGGAACAGCTACGAAAAATGCAACTATAGGTCCCTGGCAGGAATCGCCAACTTAACATGGCAGTACCATAGTATATATACATGAACTTGTGGTTAGAGCTCGACAACTGGACTCTGTAGCTCAGTTGTTTAGAGCGCTGCACCGGAATCGCAGGGCCGCAGATTCGATTCCTGCCAGGGACCTATAGTTGCATTTTTCGCAGCTGTTCCTGGTTAGGTCTAAGAAGTGTATATAATTTACACTCAATAATGTTTCATCTACAAAACCCTTCAATTATAAGTCTTTTAACAGTTGATTTATGAGAAATGCAATTCTGGACTCTTCTTAGTTTGAACCATAAACTCAACTTTGTTTACTTTCATTTGTTTCCACAAAATGCCAAAACGTTACACTCAGAACGTAAGTGCGTGCACTATAGATGTCTAGAACGTTTTGCATTAGAACGTTATTAGATTTACTTTGTTACAGACCTTCAATGGCAGCTTCCAGTGGCAAAGTTTGGCTTTCAAACGTTCGGTTCCCTGTTGTTTCTATATATTCAACTTCCTGATAACCTTTCTTTGTGTTTGTTACTGCTAAATGATTACGTACTGAGTTCTCAATCCGTATTTTTAACTCACGCGTTAACACGATATAATGAACTTATTGAAGCGATACTAGCTATCTGTGAAGTGACGTCATATGTTCAATTGAGCGAAACATTGCATATCTTCTGAACGAGGCGAGATGGGGAAAATTATGGGCTATATTTTTGGCACAATGATTTGTGCATACTGAATCTCTGAGAGAGCAGTTTGGAACTGATAGCGGACATATCCAGTATAAACTCAACTTAGTTTGGTATTTAGAACCAAGCCAAGCGATAGAAAGATTACCAGAAAGCCACCAGAAAGCCACCAGAAAGCCACCAGAAAGCCACCAGAAAGCCACCAGAAAGCCACCAGTAAGCACCTGTATATAGACCACCTTTACTGAGATTCTATAAATATAGATTTATTGGACTTATATCTTCCATGTTTAAAATATTTGGATATCGTTCAAATTTGTATTCAAATTAAGTTTTTATTAATCAATCAATATCCCAAATAAACAGTGGAAATTCCAATGCCTGCATGGCTTAATTCACTTTTGCAAATTTAGATTTTAACTGAATTTATCTTATTGCATGGTTATACATTATAATGATATTGGCTTCTTTTTAGGTTATGTCGAACGTTTTTAGTAACATATAAAAGATATTTATCAGCAAATAGTTCAATATTGAGAGAAAAAGAAAGCCCAGCCCCAGTTTTTCCCATCCGGACCTCGCAACCGGTAAATAGCGTATATGAATATGTATTAATATTTGCTCAGTATATACGCGATTTCGTTTCAAGCACGGTAATCGGTTTTAAAAATATTGCGCACTTTAGAACGCCCAAAACTAGGCATTCACAGTTTAATGTTTTTTAATATCGTATTTCTGTTTTTAACTATGTTGAAAAAGTTCACTTTAACTGTGTTAAAATATCAGTATTTAGTGCTACGGCAGCCACGAACTATAAGTCTTTTATCTAGATTTTGTTGGCATCTCACTCGATTGAATAATAATTGAAGGGTTTTGTAGATGGAACATTATTGAGTGTAAATTATATACATTTCTTAGACCTAACCAGGAACAGCTACGAAAAATGCAACTATAGGTCCCTGGCAGGAATCGAATCTGTGGCCCTGCGATTCCGGTGCAGCGCTCTAACCAACTGAGCTACAGAGTCCAGTTGTCGAGCTCTAACCACAAGTTCATGTATATATACTATGGTACTGCCATGTTAAGTTGTGGGTAAATATCTAGATTTTGTTGGCATCTCACTCGATTGAATAATAATAATTGGAGGGTTTTGTAGATGGAGCGTTATTGAGTGTAAATTATATACATTTCTTAGACCTAACAAGGAACAGCTACGAAAAATGCAACTATAGGTCCCTGGCAGGAATCGAATCTGTGACCCTGCGATTCCGGTGCAGCGCTCTAAACAACTGAGCTACAGAGTCCAGTTGTCGAGCTCTAACCACAAGTTCATGTATATATACTATGGTACTGCCATGTTAAGTTGTGGGTAAATATCTAGATTTTGTTGGCATCTCACTCGATTGAACAATAATAATTGAAGGGTTTTGTAGATGGAACATTATTGAGTGTAAATTATATACATTTCTTAGACCTAACCAGGAACAGCTACGAAAAATGCAACTATAGGTCCCTGGCAGGAATCGCCAACTTAACATGGCAGTACCCTAGCATACATACATGAACTTGTGGTTAGAGCTCGACAAGTAGACTCTTCCGGTAGCTCAGTTGGTTAGAGCGCTGCACCGGAATCGTAGGGTCCTATAGTTGCATTTTTCGCAGCTGTTCCTGGTTAGGTCTAAGAAGTGTATATAATTTACACTCAATAATGTTTCATCTACAAAACCCTTCAATTATAAGTCTTTAACAGTTGATTTATGAGAAATGCAATTCTGGACTCTTCTTAGTTTGAACCATAAACTCAACTTTGTTTACTTTCATTTGTTTCCACAAAATGCCAAAACGTTATACACTCAGAACGTAAGTGCGTGCACTATAGATGTCTAGAACGTTTTGCATTAGAACGTTATTAGATTTACTTTGTTACAGACCTTCAATGGCAGCTTCCACTGGCTAAGTTTGGCTTTCAAACGTTCGGTTCCCTGTTGTTTCTATATATTCAACTTCCTGATAACCTTTCTTTGTGTTTGTTACTGCTAAATGATTACGTACTGAGTTCTCAATCCGTATTTTTAACTCACGCGTTAACACGATATAATGAACTTATTGAAGCGATACTAGCTATCTGTGAAGTGACGTAATATGTTCAATTGAGCGAAACATTGCATATCTTCTGAACGAGGCGAGATGGGGAAAATTATGGGCTATATTTTTGGCACAATGATTTGTGCATACTGAATCTCTGAGAGAGCAGTTTGGAACTGATAGCGGACATATCCAGTATAAACTCAACTTAGTTTGGTATTTAGCACCAAGCCAAGCGATAGAAAGATTACCAGAAAGCCACCAGAAAGCCACCAGAAAGCCACCAGAAAGCCACCAGAAAGCCACCAGAAAGTACCTGTATATAGACCACCTTTACTGAGATTCTATAAATATAGATTTATTGGACTTATATCTTCCATGTTTAAAATATTTGGATATCGTTCAAATTTGTATTCAAATTAAGTTTTTATTAATCAATCAATATCCCAAATAAACAGTGGAAATTCCAATGCCTGCATGGCTTAATTCATTTTTGCAAATTTAGATTTTAACTGAATTTATCTTATTGCATCGTTATACATTATAATGATATTGGCTTCTTTTTAAGTTATGTCGAACGTTTTTAGTAACATATAAAAGATATTTATCAGCAAATAGTTCAATATTGAGAGAAAAAGAAAGCCCAGCCCCAGTTTTTCCCATCCGGACCTCGCAACCGGTAAATAGCGTTATACGCGATTTCGTTTCAAGCACGGTAATCGGTTTTAAAAATATTGCGCGCTTTAGAACGCCCAAAACTAGGCATTCACAGTTTAATGTTTTTTAATATCGTATTTCTGTTTTTAACTATGTTGAAAAAGTTCACTTTAACTGTGTTAAAATATCAGTATTTAGTGCTACGGCAGCCACGAACTATAAGTCTTTTATCTAGATTTTGTTGGCATCTCACTCGATTGAATAATAATTGAAGGGTTTTGTAGATGGAACATTATTGAGTGTAAATTATATACATTTCTTCGACCTAACCAGGAACAGCTACGAAAAATGCAACTATAGGTCCCTGGCAGGAATCGAATCTGTGACCCTGCGATTCCGGTGCAGCGCTCTAAACAACTGAGCTACAGAGTCCAGTTGTCGAGCTCTAACCACAAGTTCATGTATATATACTATGGTACTGCCATGTTAAGTTGTGGGTAAATATCTAGATTTTGTTGGCATCTCACTCGATTGAACAATAATAATTGAAGGGTTTTGTAGATGGAACATTATTGAGTGTAAATTATATACATTTCTTAGACCTAACCAGGAACAGCTACGAAAAATGCAACTATAGGTCCCTGGCAGGAATCGCCAACTTAACATGGCAGTACCCTAGCATACATACATGAACTTGTGGTTAGAGCTCGACAAGTAGACTCTTCCGGTAGCTCAGTTGGTTAGAGCGCTGCACCGGAATCGCAGGGCCGCAGATTCGATTCCTGCCAGGGACCTATATAGTTGCATTTTTCGCAGCTGTTCCTGGTTAGGTCTAAGAAGTGTATATAATTTACACTCAATAATGTTTCATCTACAAAACCCTTCAATTATAAGTCTTTTAACAGTTGATTTATGAGAAATGCAATTCTGGACTCTTCTTAGTTTGAACCATAAACTCAACTTTGTTTACTTTCATTTGTTTCCACAAAATGCCAAAACGTTATACACTCAGAACGTAAGTGCGTGCACTATAGATGTCTAGAACGTTTTGCATTAGAAC
Organism: Trachythela sp. YZ-2020; assembly: GCA_016169945.1. Classification (NCBI taxonomy): domain Eukaryota; kingdom Metazoa; phylum Cnidaria; class Anthozoa; order Malacalcyonacea; family Clavulariidae; genus Trachythela; species Trachythela sp. YZ-2020. Next base: position 1,088,972 of record JADLSH010000344.1, on the reverse strand, counting down.
GTTATTAGATTTACTTTGTTACAGACCTTCAATGGCAGCTTCCACTGGCTAAGTTTGGCTTTCAAACGTTCGGTTCCCTGTTGTTTCTATATATTCAACTTCCTGATAACCTTTCTTTGTGTTTGTTACTGCTAAATGATTACGTACTGAGTTCTCAATCCGTATTTTTAACTCACGCGTTAACACGATATAATGAACTTATTGAAGCGATACTAGCTATCTGTGAAGTGACGTAATATGTTCAATTGAGCGAAACATTGCATATCTTCTGAACGAGGCGAGATGGGGAAAATTATGGGCTATATTTTTGGCACAATGATTTGTGCATACTGAATCTCTGAGAGAGCAGTTTGGAACTGATAGCGGACATATCCAGTATAAACTCAACTTAGTTTGGTATTTAGCACCAAGCCAAGCGATAGAAAGATTACCAGAAAGCCACCAGAAAGCCACCAGAAAGCCACCAGAAAGCCACCAGAAAGCCACCAGTAAGTACCTGTATATAGACCACCTTTACTGAGATTCTATAAATATAGATTTATTGGACTTATATCTTCCATGTTTAAAATATTTGGATATCGTTCAAATTTGTATTCAAATTAAGTTTTTATTAATCAATCAATATCCCAAATAAACAGTGGAAATTCCAATGCCTGCATGGCTTAATTCATTTTTGCAAATTTAGATTTTAACTGAATTTATCTTATTGCATGGTTATACATTATAATGATATTTGCTTCTTTTTAGGTTATGTCGAACGTTTTTAGTAACATATAAAAGATATTTATCAGCAAATAGTTCAATATTGAGAGAAAAAGAAAGCCCAGCCCCAGTTTTGCCCATCCGGACCTCGCAACCGGTAAATAGCGTATATGAATATGTATTAATATTTGCTCAGTATATAGCTACGCGATTTCGTTTCAAGCACGGTAATCGGTTTTAAAAATATTGCGCACTATAGAACGCCCAAAACTAGGCATTCACAGTTTAATGTTTTTTAATATCGTATTTCTGTTTTTAACTATGTTGAAAAAGTTCACTTTAACTGTGTTAAAATATCAGTATTTAGTGCTACGGCAGCCACGAACTATAAGTCTTTTATCTAGATTTTGTTGGCATCTCACTCGATTGAATAATAATTGAAGGGTTTTGTAGATGGAACATTATTGAGTGTAAATTATATACATTTCTTAGACCTAACCAGGAACAGCTACGAAAAATGCAACTATAGGTCCCTGGCAGGAATCGAATCTGTGACCCTGCGATTCCGGTGCAGCGCTCTAAACAACTGAGCTACAGAGTCCAGTTGTCGAGCTCTAACCACAAGTTCATGTATATATACTATGGTACTGCCATGTTAAGTTGTGGGTAAATATCTAGATTTTGTTGGCATCTCACTCGATTGAACAATAATAATTGAAGGGTTTTGTAGATGGAACATTATTGAGTGTAAATTATATACATTTCTTAGACCTAACCAGGAACAGCTACGAAAAATGCAACTATAGGTCCCTGGCAGGAATCGCCAACTTAACATGGCAGTACCCTAGCATACATACATGAACTTGTGGTTAGAGCTCGACAAGTAGACTCTTCCGGTAGCTCAGTTGGTTAGAGCGCTGCACCGGAATCGCAGGGCCGCAGATTCGATTCCTGCCAGGGACCTATAGTTGCATTTTTCGCAGCTGTTCCTGGTTAGGTCTAAGAAGTGTATATAATTTACACTCAATAATGTTTCATCTACAAAACCCTTCAATTATAAGTCTTTTAACAGTTGATTTATGAGAAATGCAATTCTGGACTCTTCTTAGTTTGAACCATAAACTCAACTTTGTTTACTTTCATTTGTTTCCACAAAATGCCAAAACGTTACACTCAGAACGTAAGTGCGTGCACTATAGATGTCTAGAACGTTTTGCATTAGAACGTTATTAGATTTACTTTGTTACAGACCTTCAATGGCAGCTTCCACTGGCTAAGTTTGACTTTCAAAAGTTCGGTTTCCTGTTGTTTCTATATATTCAACTTCCTGATAACCTTTCTTTGTGTTTGTTACTGCTAAATGATTACGTACTGAGTTCTCAATCCGTATTTTTAACTCACGCGTTAACACGATATAATGAACTTATTGAAGCGATAATAACTATCTGTGAAGTGACGTCATATGTTCAATTGAGCGAAACATTGCATATCTTCTGAACGAGGCGAGATGGGGAAAATTATGGGCTATATTTTTGGCACAATGATTTGTGCATACTGGATCTCTGAGAGAGCAGTTTGGAACTGATAGCGGACATATCCAGTATAAACTCAACTCAGTTTGGTATTTAGAACCAAGCCAAGCGATAGAAAGATTACCAGAAAGCCACCAGAAAGCCACCAGAAAGCCACCAGAAAGCCACCAGTAAGCACCTGTATATAGACCACCTTTACTGAGATTCTATAAATATAGATTTATTGGACTTATATCTTCCATGTTTAAAATATTTGGATATCGTTCAAATTTGTATTCAAATTAAGTTTTTATTAATCAATCAATATCCCAAATAAACAGTGGAAATTCCAATGCCTGCATGGCTTAATTCATTTTTGCAAATTTAGATTTTAACTGAATTTATCTTATTGCATGGTTATACATTATAATGATATTGGCTTCTTTTTAGGTTATGTCGAACGTTTTTAGTAACATATAAAAGATATTTATCAGCAAATAGTTCAATATTGAGAGACAAAGAAAGCCCAGCCCCAGTTTTTCCCATCCGGACCTCGCAACCGGTAAATAGCGTATATGAATATGTATTAATATTTGCTCAGTATATACGCGATTTCGTTTCAAGCACGGTAATCGGTTTTAAAAATATTGCGCACTTTAGAACGCCCAAAACTAGGCATTCACAGTTTAATGTTTTTTAATATCGTATTTCTGTTTTTAACTATGTTGAAAAAGTTCACTTTAACTGTGTTAAAATATCAGTATTTAGTGCTACGGCAGCCACGGACTATAAGTCTTTCATCTAGATTTTGTTGGCATCTCACTCGATTGAATAATAATTGAAGGGTTTTGTAGATGGAACATTATTGAGTGTAAATTATATACATTTCTTAGACCTAACCAGGAACAGCTACGAAAAATGCAACTATATAGGTCCCTGGCAGGAATCGAATCTGTGGCCCTGCGATTCCGGTGCAGCGCTCTAAACAACTGAGCTACAGAGTCCAGTTGTCGAGCTCTAACCACAAGTTCATGTATATATACTATGGTACTGCCATGTTAAGTTGTGGGTAAATATCTAGATTTTGTTGGCATCTCACTCGATTGAATAATAATAATTGAAGGGTTTTGTAGATGGAACATTATTGAGTGTAAATTATATACATTTCTTAGACCTAACCAGAAACAGCTACGAAAAATGCAACTATAGGTCCCTGGCAGGAATCGCCAACTTAACATGGCAGTACCCTAGCATATACATACATGAACTTGTGGTTAGAGCTCGACAAGTGGACTCTGTAGCTCAGTTGGTTAGAGCGCTGCACCGGAATCGCAGGGCCGCAGATTCGATTCCTGCCAGGGACCTATAGTTGCATTTTTCGCAGCTGTTCCTGGTTAGGTCTAAGAAGTGTATATAATTTACACTCAATAATGTTTCATCTACAAAACCCTTCAATTATAAGTCTTTTAACAGTTGATTTATGAGAAATGCAATTCTGGACTCTTCTTAGTTTGAACCATAAACTCAACTTTGTTTACTTTCATTTGTTTCCACAAAATGCCAAAACGTTACACTCAGAACGTAAGTGCGTGCACTATAGATGTCTAGAACGTTTTGCATTAGAACGTTATTAGATTTACTTTGTTACAGACCTTCAATGGCAGCTTCCACTGGCTAAGTTTGACTTTCAAACGTTCGGTTTCCTGTTGTTTCTATATATTCAACTTCCTGATAACCTTTCTTTGTGTTTGTTACTGCTAAATGATTACGTACTGAGTTCTCAATCCGTATTTTTAACTCACGCGTTAACACGATATAATGAACTTATTGAAGCGATACTAGCTATCTGTGAAGTGACGTCATATGTTCAATTGAGCGAAACATTGCATATCTTCTGAACGAGGCGAGATGGGGAAAATTATGGGCTATATTTTTGGCACAATGATTTGTGCATACTGAATCTCTGAGAGAGCAGTTTGGAACTGATAGCGGACATATCCAGTATAAACTCAACTTAGTTTGGTATTTAGCACCAAGCCTGATAGGATAGAAAGATTACCAGAAAGCCACCAGAAAGCCACCAGAAAGCCACCAGAAAGCCACCAGTAAGTACCTGTATGTATACACCTTTACTGAGATTCTATAAATATAGATTTATTGGACTTATATCTTCCATGTTTAAAATATTTGGATATCGTTCAAATTTGTATTCAAATTAAGTTTTTATTAATCAATCAATATCCCAAATAAACAGTGGAAATTCCAATGCCTGCATGGCTTAATTCATTTTTGCAAATTTAGATTTTAACTGAATTTATCTTATTGCATCGTTATACATTATAATGATATTGGCTTCTTTTTAAGTTATGTCGAACGTTTTTAGTAACATATAAAAGATATTTATCAGCAAATAGTTCAATATTGAGAGAAAAAGAAAGCCCAGCCCCAGTTTTTCCCATCCGGACCTCGCAACCGGTAAATAGCGTTATACGCGATTTCGTTTCAAGCACGGTAATCGGTTTTAAAAATATTGCGCACTTTAGAACGCCCAAAACTAGGCATTCACAGTTTAATGTTTTTTAATATCGTATTTCTGTTTTTAACTATGTTGAAAAAGTTCACTTTAACTGTGTTAAAATATCAGTATTTAGTGCTACGGCAGCCACGAACTATAAGTCTTTTATCTAGATTTTGTTGGCATCTCACTCGATTGAATAATAATTGAAGGGTTTTGTATATGGAACATTATTGAGTGTAAATTATATACATTTCTTAGACCTAACCAGGAACAGCTACGAAAAATGCAACTATATAGGTCCCTGGCAGGAATCGAATCTGTGGCCCTGCGATTCCGGTGCAGCGCTCTAAACAACTGAGCTACAGAGTCCAGTTGTCGAGCTCTAACCACAAGTTCATGTATATATACTATGGTACTGCCATGTTAAGTTGTGGGTAAATATCTAGATTTTGTTGGCATCTCACTCGATTGAATAATAATAATTGAAGGGTTTTGTAGATGGAACATTATTGAGTGTAAATTATATACATTTCTTAGACCTAACCAGGAACAGCTACGAAAAATGCAACTATAGTTCCCTGGCAGGAATCGCCAACTTAACATGGCAGTACCCTATAGCATACATACATGAACTTGTGGTTAGAGCTCGACAACTGGACTCTGTAGCTCAGTTGTTTAGAGCGTTGCACCTGAATCGCAGGGCCACAGATTTGATTCCTGCCAGGGACCTATAGTTGCATTTTTCGCAGCTGTTCCTGGTTAGGTCTAAGAAGTGTATATAATTTACACACAATAATGTTTCATCTACAAAACCCTTCAATTATAAGTCTTTTAACAGTTGATTTATGAGAAATGCAATTCTGGACTCTTCTTAGTTTGAACCATAAACTCAACTTTGTTTACTTTCATTTGTTTCCACAAAATGCCAAAACGTTATACACTCAGAACGTAAGTGCGTGCACTATAGATGTCTAGAACGTTTTGCATTAGAACGTTATTAGATTTACTTTGTTACAGACCTTCAATGGCAGCTTCCACTGGCTAAGTTTGGCTTTCAAACGTTCGGTTCCCTGTTGTTTCTATATATTCAACTTCCTGATAACCTTTCTTTGTGTTTGTTACTGCTAAATGATTACGTACTGAGTTCTCAATCCGTATTTTTAACTCACGCGTTAACACGATATAATGAACTTATTGAAGCGATACTAGCTATCTGTGAAGTGACGTAATATGTTCAATTGAGCGAAACATTGCATATCTTCTGAACGAGGCGAGATGGGGAAAATTATGGGCTATATTTTTGGCACAATGATTTGTGCATACTGAATCTCTGAGAGAGCAGTTTGGAACTGATAGCGGACATATCCAGTATAAACTCAACTTAGTTTGGTATTTAGCACCAAGCCAAGCGATAGAAAGATTACCAGAAAGCCACCAGAAAGCCACCAGAAAGCCACCAGAAAGCCACCAGTAAGTACCTGTATATAGACCACCTTTACTGAGATTCTATAAATATAGATTTATTGGACTTATATCTTCCATGTTTAAAATATTTGGATATCGTTCAAATTTGTATTCAAATTAAGTTTTTATTAATCAATCAATATCCCAAATAAACAGTGGAAATTCCAATGCCTGCATGGCTTAATTCATTTTGCAAATTTAGATTTTAACTGAATTTATCTTATTGCATCGTTATACATTATAATGATATTGGCTTCTTTTTAAGTTATGTCGAACGTTTTTAGTAACATATAAAAGATATTTATCAGCAAATAGTTCAATATTGAGAGAAAAAGAAAGCCCAGCCCCAGTTTTTCCCATCCGGACCTCGCAACCGGTAAATAGCGTATATGAATATGTATTAATATTTGCTCAGTATATACGCGATTTCGTTTCAAGCACGGTAATCGGTTTTAAAAATATTGCGCACTTTAGAACGCCCAAAACTAGGCATTCACAGTTTAATGTTTTTTAATATCGTATTTCTGTTTTTAACTATGTTGAAAAAGTTCACTTTAACTGTGTTAAAATATCAGTATTTAGTGCTACGGCAGCCACGAACTATAAGTCTTTTATCTAGATTTTGTTGGCATCTCACTCGATTGAATAATAATTGAAGGGTTTTGTAGATGGAACATTATTGAGTGTAAATTATATACATTTCTTAGACCTAACCAGAAACAGCTACGAAAAATGCAACTATAGGTCCCTGGCAGGAATCGAATCTGTGGCCCTGCGATTCCGGTGCAGCGCTCTAAACAACTGAGCTACAGAGTCCAGTTGTCGAGCTCTAACCACAAGTTCATGTATATATACTATGGTACTGCCATGTTAAGTTGTGGGTAAATATCTAGATTTTGTTGGCATCTCACTCGATTGAATAATAATAATTGAAGGTTTTGTAGATGGAACATTATTGAGTGTAAATTATATACATTTCTTAGACCTAACCAGGAACAGCTACGAAAAATGCAACTATAGGTCCCTGGCAGGAATCGCCAACTTAACATGGCAGTACCCTAGCATACATACATGAACTTGTGGTTAGAGCTCGACAACTGGACTCTGTAGCTCAGTTGTTTAGAGCGTTGCACCTGAATCGCAGGGCCACAGATTTGATTCCTGCCAGGGACCTATAGTTGCATTTTTCGCAGCTGTTCCTGGTTAGGTCTAAGAAGTGTATATAATTTACACACAATAATGTTTCATCTACAAAACCCTTCAATTATAAGTCTTTTAACAGTTGATTTATGAGAAATGCAATTCTGGACTCTTCTTAGTTTGAACCATAAACTCAACTTTGTTTACTTTCATTTGTTTCCACAAAATGCCAAAACGTTATACACTCAGAACGTAAGTGCGTGCACTATAGATGTCTAGAACGTTTTGCATTAGAACGTTATTAGATTTACTTTGTTACAGACCTTCAATGGCAGCTTCCACTGGCTAAGTTTGGCTTTCAAACGTTCAGTTCCCTGTTGTTTCCATATATTCAACTTCCTGATAACCTTTCTTTGTGTTTGTTACTGCTAAATGATTACGTACTGAGTTCTCAATCCGTATTTTTAACTCACGCGTTAACACGATATAATGAACTTATTGAAGCGATAATAACTATCTGTGAAGTGACGTCATATGTTCAATTGAGCGAAACATTGCATATCTTCTGAACGAGGCGAGATGGGGAAAATTATGGGCTATATTTTTGGCACAATGATTTGTGCATACTGAATCTCTGAGAGAGCAGTTTGGAACTGATAGCGGACATATCCAGTATAAACTCAACTCAGTTTGGTATTTAGCACCAAGCCAAGCGATAGAAAGATTACCAGAAAGCCACCAGAAAGCCACCAGAAAGCCACCAGTAAGCACCTGTATATAGACCACCTTTACTGAGATTCTATAAATATAGATTTATTGGACTTATATCTTCCATGTTTAAAATATTTGGATATCGTTCAAATTTGTATTCAAATTAAGTTTTTATTAATCAATCAATATCCCAAATAAACAGTGGAAATTCCAATGCCTGCATGGCTTAATTCATTTTTGCAAATTTAGATTTTAACTGAATTTATCTTATTGCATGGTTATACATTATAATGATATTTGCTTCTTTTTAGGTTATGTCGAACGTTTTTAGTAACATATAAAAGATATTTATCAGCAAATAGTTCAATATTGAGAGAAAAAGAAAGCCCAGCCCCAGTTTTGCCCATCCGGACCTCGCAACCGGTAAATAGCGTATATGAATATGTATTAATATTTGCTCAGTATATAGCTACGCGATTTCGTTTCAAGCACGGTAATCGGTTTTAAAAATATTGCGCACTATAGAACGCCCAAAACTAGGCATTCACAGTTTAATGTTTTTTAATATCGTATTTCTGTTTTTAACTATGTTGAAAAAGTTCACTTTAACTGTGTTAAAATATCAGTATTTAGTGCTAGCAGCCACGAACTATAAGTCTTTTATCTAGATTTTGTTGGCATCTCACTCGATTGAATAATAATTGAAGGGTTTTGTAGATGGAACATTATTGAGTGTAAATTATATACATTTCTTAGACCTAACCAGGAACAGCTACGAAAAATGCAACTATAGGTCCCTGGCAGGAATCGAATCTGTGGCCCTGCGATTCCGGTGCAGCGCTCTAAACAACTGAGCTACAGAGTCCAGTTGTCGAGCTCTAACCACAAGTTCATGTATATATACTATGGTACTGCCATGTTAAGTTGTGGGTAAATATCTAGATTTTGTTGGCATCTCACTCGATTGAATAATAATAATTGAAGGGTTTTGTAGATGGAACATTATTGAGTGTAAATTATATACATTTCTTAGACCTAACCAGGAACAGCTACGAAAAATGCAACTATAGGTCCCTGGCAGGAATCGCCAACTTAACATGGCAGTACCCTAGCATACATACATGAACTTGTGGTTAGAGCTCGACAACTGGACTCTGTAGCTCAGTTGTTTAGAGCGTTGCACCGGAATCGCAGGGCCACAGATTCGATTCCTGCCATGGACCTATAGTTGCATTTTTCGCAGCTGTTCCTGGTTAGGTCTAAGAAGTGTATATAATTTACACTCAATAATGTTTCATCTACAAAACCCTTCAATTATAAGTCTTTAACAGTTGATTTATGAGAAATGCAATTCTGGACTCTTCTTAGTTTGAACCATAAACTCAACTTTGTTTACTTTCATTTGTTTCCACAAAATGCCAAAACGTTATACACTCAGAACGTAAGTGCGTGCACTATAGATGTCTAGAACGTTTTGCATTAGAACGTTATTAGATTTACTTTGTTACAGACCTTCAATGGCAGCTTCCACTGGCTAAGTTTGGCTTTCAAACGTTCGGTTCCCTGTTGTTTCTATATATTCAACTTCCTGATAACCTTTCTTTGTGTTTGTTACTGCTAAATGATTACGTACTGAGTTCTCAATCCGTATTTTTAACTCACGCGTTAACACGATATAATGAACTTATTGAAGCGATACTAGCTATCTGTGAAGTGACGTAATATGTTCAATTGAGCGAAACATTGCATATCTTCTGAACGAGGCGAGATGGGGAAAATTATGGGCTATATTTTTGGCACAATGATTTGTGCATACTGAATCTCTGAGAGAGCAGTTTGGAACTGATAGCGGACATATCCAGTATAAACTCAACTTAGTTTGGTATTTAGCACCAAGCCAAGCGATAGAAAGATTACCAGAAAGCCACCAGAAAGCCACCAGAAAGCCACCAGAAAGCCACCAGAAAGCCACCAGTAAGTACCTGTATATAGACCACCTTTACTGAGATTCTATAAATATAGATTTATTGGACTTATATCTTCCATGTTTAAAATATTTGGATATCGTTCAAATTTGTATTCAAATTAAGTTTTTATTAATCAATCAATATCCCAAATAAACAGTGGAAATTCCAATGCCTGCATGGCTTAATTCATTTTGCAAATTTAGATTTTAACTGAATTTATCTTATTGCATCGTTATACATTATAATGATATTGGCTTCTTTTTAAGTTATGTCGAACGTTTTTAGTAACATATAAAAGATATTTATCAGCAAATAGTTCAATATTGAGAGAAAAAGAAAGCCCAGCCCCAGTTTTTCCCATCCGGACCTCGCAACCGGTAAATAGCGTTATACGCGATTTCGTTTCAAGCACGGTAATCGGTTTTAAAAATATTGCGCACTTTAGAACGCCCAAAACTAGGCATTCACAGTTTAATGTTTTTTAATATCGTATTTCTGTTTTTAACTATGTTGAAAAAGTTCACTTTAACTGTGTTAAAATATCAGTATTTAGTGCTACGGCAGCCACGAACTATAAGTCTTTTATCTAGATTTTGTTGGCATCTCACTCGATTGAATAATAATAATTGGAGGGTTTTGTAGATGGAACATTATTGAGTGTAAATTATATACATTTCTTAGACCTAACCAGGAACAGCTACGAAAAATGCAACTATATAGGTCCCTGGCAGGAATCGAATCCGTGGCCCTGCGATTCCGGTGCAGCGCTCTAAACAACTGAGCTACAGAGTCCAGTTGTCGAGCTCTAACCACAAGTTCATGTATATATACTATGGTACTGCCATGTTAAGTTGTGGGTAAATATCTAGATTTTGTTGGCATCTCACTCGATTGAATAATAATAATTGAAGGGTTTTGTAGATGGAACATTATTGAGTGTAAATTATATACATTTCTTAGACCTAACCAGGAACAGCTACGAAAAATGCAACTATAGGTACCTGGCAGGAATCGCCAACTTAACTTGGCAGTACCCTAGCATATATACATGAACTTGTGGTTAGAGCTCGACAAGTGGACTCTGTAGCTCAGTTGTTTAGAGCGCTGCACCTGAATCGCAGGGCCCCAGATTTGATTCCTGCCAGGGACCTATAGTTGCATTTTTCGCAGCTGTTCCTGGTTAGGTCTAAGAAGTGTATATAATTTACACACAATAATGTTTCATCTACAAAACCCTTCAATTATAAGTCTTTTAACAGTTGATTTATGAGAAATGCAATTCTGGACTCTTCTTATAGTTTGAACCATAAACTCAACTTTGTTTACTTTCATTTGTTTCCACAAAATGCCAAAACGTTATACACTCAGAACGTAAGTGCGTGCACTATAGATGTCTAGAACGTTTTGCATTAGAACGTTATTAGATTTACTTTGTTACAGACCTTCAATGGCAGCTTCCACTGGCTAAGTTTGGCTTTCAAACGTTCAGTTCCCTGTTGTTTCCATATATTCAACTTCCTGATAACCTTTCTTTGTGTTTGTTACTGCTAAATGATTACGTACTGAGTTCTCAATCCGTATTTTTAACTCACGCGTTAACACGATATAATGAACTTATTGAAGCGATATATACTAGCTATCTGTGAAGTGACGTAATATGTTCAATTGAGCGAAACATTGCATATCTTCTGAACGAGGCGGGATGGGGAAAATTATGGGCTATATTTTTGGCAAAATGATTTGTGCATACTGAATCTCTGAGAGAGCAGTTTGGAACTGATAGCGGACATATCCAGTATATACTCAACTCAGTTTGGTATTTAGCACCAAGCCAAGCGATAGAAAGATTACCAGAAAGCCACCAGAAAGCCACCAGGAAGCCACCAGTAAGCACCTGTATATAGACCACCTTTACTGAGATTCTATAAATATAGATTTATTGGACTTATATCTTCCATGTTTAAAATATTTGGATATCGTTCAAATTTGTATTCAAATTAAGTTTTTATTAATCAATCAATATCCCAAATAAACAGTGGAAATTCCAATGCCTGCATGGCTTAATTCATTTTTGCAAATTTAGATTTTAACTGAATTTATCTTATTGCATGGTTATACATTATAATGATATTTGCTTCTTTTTAGGTTATGTCGAACGTTTTTAGTAACATATAAAAGATATTTATCAGCAAATAGTTCAATATTGAGAGAAAAAGAAAGCCCAGCCCCAGTTTTTCCCATCCGGACCTCGCAACCGGTAAATAGCGTATATGAATATGTATTAATATTTGCTCAGTATATACGCGATTTCGTTTCAAGCACGGTAATCGGTTTTAAAAATATTGCGCACTTTAGAACGCCCAAAACTAGGCATTCACAGTTTAATGTTTTTTAATATCGTATTTCTGTTTTTAACTATGTTGAAAAAGTTCACTTTAACTGTGTTAAAATATCAGTATTTAGTGCTACGGCAGCCACGAACTATAAGTCTTTTATCTAGATTTTGTTGGCATCTCACTCGATTGAATAATAATTGAAGGGTTTTGTATATGGAACATTATTGAGTGTAAATTATATACATTTCTTAGACCTAACCAGGAACAGCTACGAAAAATGCAACTATAGGTCCCTGGCAGGAATCGAATCTGTGACCCTGCGATTCCGGTGCAGCGCTCTAAACAACTGAGCTACAGAGTCCAGTTGTCGAGCTCTAACCTCAAGTTCTTATATATATTCTATGGTACTGCCATGTTAAGTTGTGGGTTAATATCTAGATTTTGTTGGCATCTCACTCGATTGAACAATAATAATTGAAGGGTTTTGTAGATGGAACATTATTGAGTGTAAATTATATACATTTCTTAGACCTAACCAAGAACAGCTACGAAAAATGCAACTATAGGTCCCTGGCAGGAATCGCCAACTTAACATGGCAGTACCCTAGCATACATACATGAACTTGTGGTTAGAGCTCGACAAGCAGACTCTTCAGGTAGCTCAGAAGGTTAGAGCGCTGCACCGGAATCGCAGGGCCGCAGATTCGATTCCTGCCAGGGACCTATATAGTTGCATTTTTCGCAGCTGTTCCTGGTTAGGTCTAAGAAGTGTATATAATTTACACTCAATAATGTTTCATCTACAAAACCCTTCAATTATAAGTCTTTAACAGTTGATTTATGAGAAATGCAATTCTGGACTCTTCTTAGTTTGAACCATAAACTCAACTTTGTTTACTTTCATTTGTTTCACAAAATGCCAAAACGTTATACACTCAGAACGTAAGTGCGTGCACTATAGATGTCTAGAACGTTTTGCATTAGAACGTTATTAGATTTACTTTGTTACAGACCTTCAATGGCAGCTTCCACTGGCTAAGTTTGGCTTTCAAACGTTCGGTTCCTGTTGTTTCTATATATTCAACTTCCTGATAACCTTTCTTTGTGTTTGTTACTGCTAAATGATTACGTACTGAGTTCTCAATCCGTATTTTTAACTCACGCGTTAACACGATATAATGAACTTATTGAAGCGATACTAGCTATCTGTGAAGTGACGTAATATGTTCAATTGAGCGAAACATTGCATATCTTCTGAACGAGGCGAGATGGGGAAAATTATGGGCTATATTTTTGGCACAATGATTTGTGCATACTGAATCTCTGAGAGAGCAGTTTGGAACTGATAGCGGACATATCCAGTATAAACTCAACTTAGTTTGGTATTTAGCACCAAGCCAAGCGATAGAAAGATTACCAGAAAGCCACCAGAAAGCCACCAGAAAGCCACCAGAAAGCCACCAGAAAGCCACCAGTAAGTACCTGTATATAGACCACCTTTACTGAGATTCTATAAATATAGATTTATTGGACTTATATCTTCCATGTTTAAAATATTTGGATATCGTTCAAATTTGTATTCAAATTAAGTTTTTATTAATCAATCAATATCCCAAATAAACAGTGGAAATTCCAATGCCTGCATGGCTTAATTCATTTTTGCAAATTTAGATTTTAACTGAATTTATCTTATTGCATCGTTATACATTATAATGATATTGGCTTCTTTTTAAGTTATGTCGAACGTTTTTAGTAACATATAAAAGATATTTATCAGCAAATAGTTCAATATTGAGAGAAAAGAAAGCCCAGCCCCAGTTTTTCCCATCCGGACCTCGCAACCGGTAAATAGCGTTATACGCGATTTCGTTTCAAGCACGGTAATCGGTTTTAAAAATATTGCGCACTTTAGAACGCCCAAAACTAGGCATTCACAGTTTAATGTTTTTTAATATCGTATTTCTGTTTTTAACTATGTTGAAAAAGTTCACTTTAACTGTGTTAAAATATCAGTATTTAGTGCTACGGCAGCCACGAACTATAAGTCTTTTATCTAGATTTTGTTGGCATCTCACTCGATTGAATAATAATAATTGGAGGGTTTTGTAGATGGAACATTATTGAGTGTAAATTATATACATTTCTTAGACCTAACCAGGAACAGCTACGAAAAATGCAACTATATAGGTCCCTGGCAGGAATCGAATCTGTGGCCCTGCGATTCCGGTGCAGCGCTCTAAACAACTGAGTACAGAGTCCAGTTGTCGAGCTCTAACCACAAGTTCATGTATATATACTATGGTACTGCCATGTTAAGTTGTGGGTAAATATCTAGATTTTGTTGGCATCTCACTCGATTGAATAATAATAATTGAAGGGTTTTGTAGATGGAACATTATTGAGTGTAAATTATATACATTTCTTAGACCTAACCAGGAACAGCTACGAAAAATGCAACTATAGGTCCCTGGCAGGAATCGCCAACTTAACATGGCAGTACCCTAGCATATACATACATGAACTTGTGGTTAGAGCTCGACAAGTGGACTCTGTAGCTCAGTTGGTTAGAGCGCTGCACCGGAATCGCAGGGCCGCAGATTCGATTCCTGCCAGGGACCTATAGTTGCATTTTTCGCAGCTGTTCCTGGTTAGGTCTAAGAAGTGTATATAATTTACACTCAATAATGTTTCATCTACAAAACCCTTCAATTATAAGTCTTTTAACAGTTGATTTATGAGAAATGCAATTCTGGACTCTTCTTAGTTTGAACCATAAACTCAACTTTGTTTACTTTCATTTGTTTCCACAAAATGCCAAAACGTTATACACTCAGAACGTAAGTGCGTGCACTATAGATGTCTAGAACGTTTTGCATTAGAACGTTATTAGATTTACTTTGTTACAGACCTTCAATGGCAGCTTCCACTGGCTAAGTTTGACTTTCAAAAGTTCGGTTTCCTGTTGTTTCTATATATTCAACTTCCTGATAACCTTTCTTTGTGTTTGTTACTGCTAAATGATTACGTACTGAGTTCTCAATCCGTATTTTTAACTCACGCGTTAACACGATATAATGAACTTATTGAAGCGATACTAGCTATCTGTGAAGTGACGTCATATGTTCAATTGAGCGAAACATTGCATATCTTCTGAACGAGGCGAGATGGGGAAAATTATGGGCTATATTTTTGGCACAATGATTTGTGCATACTGAATCTCTGAGAGAGCAGTTTGGAACTGATAGCGGACATATCCAGTATAAACTCAACTTAGTTTGGTATTTAGCACCAAGCCAAGCGATAGAAAGATTACCAGAAAGCCACCAGAAAGCCACCAGAAAGCCACCAGAAACCCACCAGTAAGTACCTGTATATAGACCACCTTTACTGAGATTCTATAAATATAGATTTATTGGACTTATATCTTCCATGTTTAAAATATTTGGATATCGTTCAAATTTGTATTCAAATTAAGTTTTTATTAATCAATCAATATCCCAAATAAACAGTGGAAATTCCAATGCCTGCATGGCTTAATTCATTTTTGCAAATTTAGATTTTAACTGAATTTATCTTATTGCATCGTTATACATTATAATGATATTGGCTTCTTTTTAAGTTATGTCGAACGTTTTTAGTAACATATAAAAGATATTTATCAGCAAATAGTTCAATATTGAGAGAAAAAGAAAGCCCAGCCCCAGTTTTTCCCATCCGGACCTCGCAACCGGTAAATAGCGTATATGAATATGTATTAATATTTGCTCAGTATATACGCGATTTCGTTTCAAGCACGGTAATCGGTTTTAAAAATATTGCGCACTTTAGAACGCCCAAAACTAGGCATTCACAGTTTAATGTTTTTTAATATCGTATTTCTGTTTTTAACTATGTTGAAAAAGTTCACTTTAACTGTGTTAAAATATCAGTATTTAGTGCTACGGCAGCCACGAACTATAAGTCTTTTATCTAGATTTTGTTGGCATCTCACTCGATTGAATAATAATTGAAGGGTTTTGTAGATGGAACATTATTGAGTGTAAATTATATACATTTCTTAGACCTAACCAGGAACAGCTACGAAAAATGCAACTATAGGTCCAAAAATGCAACTATAGGTCCCTGGCAGGAATCGCCAACTTAACATGGCAGTACCATAGTATATATACATGAACTTGTGGTTAGAGCTCGACAACTGGACTCTGTAGCTCAGTTGTTTAGAGCGCTGCACCGGAATCGCAGGGGCCGCAGATTCTGATTCCTGCGGGACCTATAGTTGCATTTTTCGCAGCTGTTCCTGGTTAGGTCTAAGAAGTGTATATAATTTACACTCAATAATGTTTCATCTACAAAACCCTTCAATTATAAGTCTTTTAACAGTTGATTTATGAGAAATGCAATTCTGGACTCTTCTTAGTTTGAACCATAAACTCAACTTTGTTTACTTTCATTTGTTTCCACAAAATGCCAAAACGTTACACTCAGAACGTAAGTGCGTGCACTATAGATGTCTAGAACGTTTTGCATTAGAACGTTATTAGATTTACTTTGTTACAGACCTTCAATGGCAGCTTCCAGTGGCAAAGTTTGGCTTTCAAACGTTCGGTTCCCTGTTGTTTCTATATATTCAACTTCCTGATAACCTTTCTTTGTGTTTGTTACTGCTAAATGATCACGCGTTAACACGATATAATGAACTTATTGAAGCGATACTAGCTATCTGTGAAGTGACGTCATATGTTCAATTGAGCGAAACATTGCATATCTTCTGAACGAGGCGAGATGGGGAAAATTATGGGCTATATTTTTGGCACAATGATTTGTGCATACTGAATCTCTGAGAGAGCAGTTTGGAACTGATAGCGGACATATCCAGTATAAACTCAACTTAGTTTGGTATTTAGAACCAAGCCAAGCGATAGAAAGATTACCAGAAAGCCACCAGAAAGCCACCAGAAAGCCACCAGAAAGCCACCAGAAAGCCACCAGAAAGCCACCAGAAAGCCACCAGTAAGCACCTGTATATAGACCACCTTTACTGAGATTCTATAAATATAGATTTATTGGACTTATATCTTCCATGTTTAAAATATTTGGATATCGTTCAAATTTGTATTCAAATTAAGTTTTTATTAATCAATCAATATCCCAAATAAACAGTGGAAATTCCAATGCCTGCATGGCTTAATTCACTTTTGCAAATTTAGATTTTAACTGAATTTATCTTATTGCATGGTTATACATTATAATGATATTGGCTTCTTTTTAGGTTATGTCGAACGTTTTTAGTAACATATAAAAGATATTTATCAGCAAATAGTTCAATATTGAGAGAAAAAGAAAGCCCAGCCCCAGTTTTTCCCATCCGGACCTCGCAACCGGTAAATAGCGTATATGAATATGTATTAATATTTGCTCAGTATATACGCGATTTCGTTTCAAGCACGGTAATCGGTTTTAAAAATATTGCGCACTTTAGAACGCCCAAAACTAGGCATTCACAGTTTAATGTTTTTTAATATCGTATTTCTGTTTTTAACTATGTTGAAAAGTTCACTTTAACTGTGTTAAAATATCAGTATTTAGTGCTACGGCAGCCACGAACTATAAGTCTTTTATCTAGATTTTGTTGGCATCTCACTCGATTGAATAATAATTGAAGGGTTTTGTAGATGGAACATTATTGAGTGTAAATTATATACATTTCTTAGACCTAACCAGGAACAGCTACGAAAAATGCAACTATAGGTCCCTGGCAGGAATCGAATCTGTGACCCTGCGATTCCGGTGCAGCGCTCTAAACAACTGAGCTACAGAGTCCAGTTGTCGAGCTCTAACCACAAGTTCATGTATATATACTATGGTACTGCCATGTTAAGTTGTGGGTAAATATCTAGATTTTGTTGGCATCTCACTCGATTGAACAATAATAATTGAAGGGTTTTGTAGATGGAACATTATTGAGTGTAAATTATATACATTTCTTAGACCTAACCAGGAACAGCTACGAAAAATGCAACTATAGGTCCCTGGCAGGAATCGCCAACTTAACATGGCAGTACCTAGCATACATACATGAACTTGTGGTTAGAGCTCGACAAGTGGACTCTTCCGGTAGCTCAGTTGGTTAGAGCGCTGCACCGGAATCGCAGGGCCGCAGATTCGATTCCTGCCAGGGACCTATAGTTGCATTTTTCGCAGCTGTTCCTGGTTAGGTCTAAGAAGTGTATATAATTTACACTCAATAATGTTTCATCTAAAACCCTTCAATTATAAGTCTTTAACAGTTGATTTATGAGAAATGCAATTCTGGACTCTTCTTAGTTTGAACCATAAACTCAACTTTGTTTACTTTCATTTGTTTCACAAAATGCCAAAACGTTATACACTCAGAACGTAAGTGCGTGCACTATAGATGTCTAGAACGTTTTGCATTAGAACGTTATTAGATTTACTTTGTTACAGACCTTCAATGGCAGCTTCCACTGGCTAAGTTTGGCTTTCAAACGTTCGGTTCCCTGTTGTTTCTATATATTCAACTTCCTGATAACCTTACTTTGTGTTTGTTACTGCTAAATGATTACGTACTGAGTTCTCAATCCGTATTTTTAACTCACGCGTTAACACGATATAATGAACTTATTGAAGCGATACTAGCTATCTGTGAAGTGACGTAATATGTTCAATTGAGCGAAACATTGCATATCTTCTGAACGAGGCGAGATGGGGAAAATTATGGGCTATATTTTTGGCACAATGATTTGTGCATACTGAATCTCTGAGAGAGCAGTTTGGAACTGATAGCGGACATATCCAGTATAAACTCAACTTAGTTTGGTATTTAGAACCAAGCCAAGCGATAGAAAGATTACCAGAAAGCCACCAGAAAGCCACCAGAAAGCCACCAGAAAGCCACCAGAAAGCCACCAGTAAGCACCTGTATATAGACCACCTTTACTGAGATTCTATAAATATAGATTTATTGGACTTATATCTTCCATGTTTAAAATATTTGGATATCGTTCAAATTTGTATTCAAATTAAGTTTTTATTAATCAATCAATAACCCAAATAAACAGTGAAAATTCCAATGCCTGCATGGCTTAATTCATTTTTGCAAATTTAGATTTTAACTGAATTTATCTCATTGCATCGTTATACATTATAATGATATTGGCTTCTTTTTAAGTTATGTCGAACGTTTTTAGTAACATATAAAAGATATTTATCAGCAAATAGTTCAATATTGAGAGAAAAAGAAAGCCCAGCCCCAGTTTTTCCCATCCGGACCTCGCAACCGGTAAATAGCGTTATACGCGATTTCGTTTCAAGCACGGTAATCGGTTTTAAAAATATTGCGCACTTTAGAACGCCCAAAACTAGGCATTCACAGTTTAATGTTTTTTAATATCGTATTTCTGTTTTTAACTATGTTGAAAAAGTTCACTTTAACTGTGTTAAAATATCAGTATTTAGTGCTACGGCAGCCACGAACTATAAGTCTTTTATCTAGATTTTGTTGGCATCTCACTCGATTGAATAATAATAATTGGAGGGTTTTGTAGATGGAACATTATTGAGTGTAAATTATATACATTTCTTAGACCTAACAAGGAACAGCTACGAAAAATGCAACTATAGGTCCCTGGCAGGAATCGAATCTGTGACCCTGCGATTCCGGTGCAGCGCTCTAAACAACTGAGCTACAGAGTCCAGTTGTCGAGCTCTAACCACAAGTTCATGTATATATACTATGGTACTGCCATGTTAAGTTGTGGGTAAATATCTAGATTTTGTTGGCATCTCACTCGATTGAATAATAATAATTGAAGGGTTTTGTAGATGGAACATTATTGAGTGTAAATTATATACATTTCTTAGACCTAACCAGAAACAGCTACGAAAAATGCAACTATAGGTCCCTGGCAGGAATCGCCAACTTAACATGGCAGTACCCTAGCATACATACATGAACTTGTGGTTAGAGCTCGACAAGTGGACTCTGTAGCTCAGTTGGTTAGAGGGCTGCACCGGAATCGCAGGGCCGCAGATTTTATTCCTGCCAGGGACCTATAGTTGCATTTTTCGCAGCTGTTCCTGGTTAGGTCTAAGAAGTGTATATAATTTACACACAATAATGTTTCATCTACAAAACCCTTCAATTATAAGTCTTTTAACAGTTGATTTATGAGAAATGCAATTCTGGACTCTTCTTAGTTTGAACCATAAACTGAACTTTGTTTATTTTCATTTGTTTCCACAAAATGTAAATAGACCGCCTTTACTGAGATTCTATAAATATATAGATATATCTTCCATGTTTGAAATATTTGGATATCGTTCAAATTTGTTTTCAAATTAAGTATCCCAAATAAACAGTGGAACTTCCAATGCCGTTTTTAGTAACATATAAAAGGTATTAATTAGCGAAAAGTCCAATATTGAGAGGAAGGTAAAGGCATGATTGTACGGGTACCTAAAGCACCGTACATACGAGCAAGTGTCCCTTGACAAGTTCCTTGACGAGATTTGTTCGTGTGTGCGGTGAACAAGTTTTTTTATATTAGATTAATTTTCATAGACCTAGGGGAAAACGTTCTATATAGTGTATCACTGACGACCAATAAAAGCGGGAAATATGATGTCGACTATGATGTTATTAGCAAATTGTTCGTTTTGTCAAAAAAGTAAAAAAGGAGGATAGATTAAATATGTGAACTTTTTGCTGCAGTGAATGCCTTTGCTTCACAATTTTAAACTTTCTTTTTGTTTCGCCCTAGAGGCTCTAAAGCTCTTAACGACAGGCCATCACACATCACTTACTTTATACCTTTAACTTATATACCATTTTAATATATCTCTATACAACGACTCAAATTTCGCCCACTTAAGGAAGTTATCACAGAAATCGTTAGTGGGAAGCCATGCATCAACGAAAAGGGACCTAACAAGTAGGTGGTACAATGAAGTGTGAGAACCTGGAGGGGTCTGGTGTCGTCCCTCAGAAAATTTTCGTATTCGCGAGTCTCTGTGGCTTGATTTCCTGCATTTTCAGAAAAAAAACATTTTGCTATAAAAGCAAGCGGATTTTTTGTAAGCGCGTGCACTATAGATGTCTAGAACGTTTTGCATTAGAACGTTATTAGATTTACTTTGTTACAGACCTTCAATGGCAACTTCCACTGGCTAAGTTTGACTTTCAAACGTTCGGTTTCCTGTTGTTTCTATATATTGAATTTCATGATAACCTTTCTTTGTGCTGTTACTGCTAAATGATTACGTACTGAGTTCTCAATCCGTATTTTTAACTCACGCGTTAACACAATATAATGAACTTATTGAAGCGATAATAACTATCTGTGAAGTGACGTCATATGTTCAATTGAGCGAAACATTACATATCTTCTGAACGAGGCAAGATGGGGAAAATTATGGGCTATATTTTTGGCACAATGATTTGTGCATACTGGATCTCTGAGAGAGCAGTTTGGAACTGGTAGCGGACATATCCAGTATAAACTCAACTTAGTTTGGTATTTAGCACCAAGCCAAGCGATACACTGAAGATTACCAGAAAGCCACCAGTAAGTATACCTGTAAATTCCTGTAAATAGACCGCCTTTACTGAGATTCTATAAATATAGATTTATTGGACTTATATCTTCCATGTTTGAAATATTTGGATATCGTTCAAATTTGTATTCAAATTAAGTATCCCAAATAAACAGTGGAACTTCCAATGCCGTTTTTAGTAACATATAAAAGATATTAATTAGTAAAAAGTTCAATATTGAGAGGAAGGGAAAGGCATGATTGTACGGGTACCTAAAGCACCGTACATACGAGCAAGTGTTCCTTGACAAGTTCCTTGACGAGATTTGTTCGTGTGTGCGGTGAACAAGATTTTTATATTAGATTAATTTTCATAGACCTAGGGGAAAACGTTCTATATAGTGTATCACTGACGACCAATAAAAGCGGAAAATATGATGTCGACTATGATGTTATTAGCAAATTGTTCGTTTTGTCAAAAAAGTAAAAAAAGAGGATAGATTAAATATGTGAACTTTTTGCTGCACTGAATGCCTTTGCTTCACAACTTCACAACTTTCTTTTTGTTTCGCCCTAGAGGCTCTAAAGCTCTTAACGACAGGCCATCACACATCACTTGCTTTATACCTTTAACTTATATACCATTTTAATATAGCTCTATACAACGACTGAAATTTCCCCCACTTAAGGAAGTTATCACAGAAATCGTTAGTGGGAAGCCATATATGCATCAACGAAAAGGGACCTAACAAGTAGGTGGTACATTGAAGTGTGAGAACCTGGAGGGGTCTGGTGTCGTCCCTCAGAAAATTTTCGTATTCGCGAGTCTCTGTGGCTTGATTTCCTGGATTTTCAGAAAAAACATTTCGTTATAAAAGCAAGCGGATTTTTTGTAATTTTTTCTTATTTTTATTCTTATTTTTTATGCAAAAGGGACCTTCATTGGGGGGACCAAAAAAGTCTGCTGGGGAGCCAACATAGGGGTTGTGGGGGCTTTCACCTCTCCAGTTTATATGTTAAAAAGGCCTTGAGTTATCAAGTCGACTTTTTGGAGTCACGTTACTTATCAACCTTGTTCCCTCCACCTTCTCTAAGCGGTCTATGCCTAACTACCTAGAAAGCCCTAGGAACGAGGTTGGTTACTTTCACTAGAAAGACTCAATTCAGAATTTAAGAAAACAGGGGCGTAACTTGGGTCTAAACATTGAGGGGGGGGGGGGTGTTTCGCCCGACGAATAAACATATACAAGCTTAGTATGTCTTAAAAATTTCAAGATATCAGTTTTCTTCCGTTTTAATTTCTGTTTCGGAAATTTCGAACAAAATTAACTATATACATATTTTAGACCTAAGCAAGAAGAGCAGTAGCGATTGCCGGTGCAGCGCTCTGACCACTACGCTACAGAGTCTAGTTGCCACGAGCTAACCACACGATCATATAGACCTTCTTCAAAATGTTGAGGACGGGTTATATGTGCATTTTTCACAACTGTTTCTGGTTCGGGTTTAAAATAAGTAATTATATGGTTTTCGCTCGATAAAAACACCCTTGAACGTTCAGTTGTATCAAGCGAGATGTCTGAAATTTAGAATACGTTTTTAGCGACCGTTCTTTATCATACACAGTGTAACATTTCTGATTATCCAACCTCATGGGGCCGTCGGAAGCGGGATTGGAGAGGGGAGGGACAGGGGGCCAAGGGGGTCAATCCTGGGGGGGAAGGAGGAACGAATCCCCCCACTTTTTGGGCAGACGGAGATCAATATGTAATTATCTCCCCCCCCCCCACTTTTTTCACTTTTGCTTATACGATATTTCTGACCATCAGAATTCTGTAAAGTCTTTCCCCAAAGTGCATGGAATGACTCTAGATTTAAAATTTTCTGGGGGAGAATGCCTGCATACCGGCACCCTTGTGCTTTCGGCACTCGATAGCTGGGCATTCCCGCTAGTGACATGGGGTCTCAATAGACAGTTTTGGTCAGCCTTTTACACGCCATTTCGCCGGGCAAAACGAACACACACCCCTAATGCTTAGACCCTAATTACGCTCCTGTCGGGAAGTGTGTATAAATGATGCGGAAATGCCCTGAAAACGTGTTACATGCTTCCACTGAACTATTGGCAGGCTGCACTCCGCCCCCCTTTTTAAGATGGCTTAAGGGGGCCAACAGTTCTCTCATTCATCGCTTGCACGATAATAGTTTGTAATTACCGTGACATTGTGAATATATGAGTGGGAACAAAACCAATTCACTGATACGTTTTATTTATGCGGAGCAAATGTTATTCTAAAACTTGGCGGTGAACAAAAAAGAAAAAGGGCGCAGATTCATAAGGGCTAAGAGGCAGGTTCAAACCACTGATTCAAGCGCGCCAGTTTACGCCCTCGCAAAACCAGAAGAACCAGGCTACAGTGGCGTAACTACTAGGGGTTCAGACCGGGCGAACCCGGGGGCCCCCAACCCAAAGGGGGGTCCGCAGGCAGCCAAGCTCAGACTGTAGAGCAAAAACAAATTGACAGGGAAGACTCTAAGAAACGAAAAATGCATGAACGCAACAACAATATATATATTCTTTCTTGATATATTAAAATGTCGTTTTCTGACCGTCAGAATTCTGTAAAATCTTCCCCCAAAGTCCAGGAAATGGACTCTGGACCTTCCTAGAATGGTCGTACCTTCGGCGCGAGCTTGTGCCTTCGGCACTCGTACTAGGGGGGCCTTCAATTTTTTAACTGGGGTCCCCCTGATATAACGTTACGCCACTGCCAGGATAGCGCGCACATTGAGATTATCAAATAATTATAATTATTCTTTTATAATCTCTACGAGCGCGCCAGCCACCAGCCCAGATTGGGGTAATTTGGGAGTAGTTTGTGACTTCCCCGATTCTTCACTCACATATCCCGTTATATCCATATCTACCCTAACGACGCGCGCAAAGAACGCTGGTATTCAAAACTGTCATGGTGGATTTGTGCCAATTTTGAAAAACAACCGAAAATAATTTGTAAAATTTTACCGAAAGTCTCAATTCATATCATCTATTTGGAAGTTTTAAAGAAAGGGAAAATACTAAGACTGTCGAAAATGCCGAAGAACATTAAATACAATGTTGGTGATAAGATTTGGGCGAAAATGAAAGGCTACCCACACTGGCCAGCTAGAGTAAGACCATTTATATTTGTTGACATACATTTGTAGAGATGTATACATATTGGTAAAACTATATTTAAGAAGGATTAGCGGTTATCTGGAGAAGAGTATACTTCATAGAGGGTTAAGAAGTTCGGTCGTTTAAGCAGTTAAATTTGTTTGTGTGCTTTAATATTTGTACTATGTCAACTAACTAACTAGAGAACTTTATTGGGTTAACTAGTATATTTACAATATTTATATGACAACAAACATACACAAATATAAAACAAGATAACCCAAACGGGATAAGTGCGAACGGGACACAAAGTCCCATGCAGGGCACTCCCCATGGAATAAGTAATAACAAAGTTTATGTACAGTTCCTATGACAGGGACAGTCACGCACGAGGGACCACGTACATGGCTGATCTACATCAAAAATTTGAGTATTTACATTATGATACATAAGTTTGATTGAACTTTTAAAAGTAGAAAGATGTGAGAAACTCGTGGGGGAAATTCCACTTCTTAATGGAGAGAATTTTACGTTTTACTATACCCAAGTAGTTACTAAATACATATCCCATACAAAACTCTATCAACTACTGAATTCATACCATTTAGATCATGCCATAAATACTTGCATTAATTTTTTTTACCCTGTTTGGAGATGTGGCCGATTTTAGGTTTTGCTGAATGTTAATGACGAATATTTTCAGTTGATGATGTCGCCAGATAACGTTTGCCACGTATTTTTCAAACATCATTAACATTCATCTGAAATCGGCCCGACAAATCGCTGTGTGTGAACGTACCTTAACACAAGTTTGCTTCACCATATATCTGGCATATACTTTTCATGGAATGTACCCTGGGCAGTACCTAATATTTAGGAATTATGTTTGGTGTTCTGCACAAAAAAATATTAGACCGCACATAACAGACTGTTTGGTTTTAGATCGATGTGGTTGAACCAGGAACAAAGATTCCAAACAATAAACTACCAATCTTCTTCTACGGTACACATGAAACGTATGTAAAAGTTTATTCTAATTCTTAATGGTAGTTGGTATTTAGGAGTTCAGCGTTGGCGCAGTGTAGATATGCAGAGTATTCTGACAATAATGACATGTCAAGGAAAGGCTCTCTTCAGACGAAGGGACTTCACTGGGAATGTTGAAGTCCTTGAAGTGTCAGCAAACAACAATAATGGTTTCAAAGGTAATGTGGTTGGGGATTGCTTCACAGCAAACAAATTTCAAACTGCATATACCAATTTATCCGGCAGTCAGGGGTAGAAAAAGTAGCGGATCATGGAACCAATGGTCCCAGAAAATTTTGGGGGTCAGCAGAAAGAAAAAAGGGAAAATAAGAAAGAAAGAGAGGAAAAGGAAAAAAGAGAAAAAGAAAGGAAAGGACAGAAAAATAGACGAGAAGATAATCAAGTAAAAGTCAAGCTGTCAAGACTGAAATGAGTAATATATTTTACTGATTTTAGTTATCTAGTCATTTACATCATTTAACATATCAAAATTATCAATATGCAACATTGCACAATGCACATTATCGTTTCTTTCTATTCAGTATTCACTAAGGCATCTAAGAGTCCAAGACAATACTTATAAAATGTAACCAAGCCAGAAAGATTGGTGCACAGTGGCTGAGTGCACATGCCACAGTAGGTTACAGGTAGCAGAAAGATCAGGACAACTTAGCAGGTGGTCATCCACTTACCAGTCAAAAGTGCAGGCTAAATATTCTGCTGTGTGCGCTGGATGCACTTCACATTGCACAATCTTCAAATTGTGTATCAGTGAACTTGAGTCAAGATTAATATTTATTGTTGTGGCAGTCTGGGGACTGCATGGGGCTCTGGACCTGTCTGGCACAGTGGCACTGGCACTAAATAGGATCATATTCTGGTTTGACTCTAATAAATCTTATCAATGAAAAATGCAAGTTTGAAGTTTAAGTGACCTTTACTCCTTTCTTGGTTAGCAAAGGTCAAAATATTAAAGTACAGTATTAAAGTATTAAACAGTCTTCTTGAAAACGTTGGTATTTTCAGGAGTTCGTTCCAGAACTTGCTGCCTCAAAAGGCCGAAGGGAGGCTAAGATCTATCAATTACTCACAGAAAATTTTCTTATATCATTATGTTCTCTTGCGGTCCCAGAAAATAAAATATTTTTTCCACCCCTACTGGCAGTACAAAACTTGGTGGTATACTGACTTGGTGGTCACTCAAAAAGAACTGTTTAGCATAGCTTGAAGAAAATGTAGTTAAGTACAGTTACTAGAGCTGGGATTTCCCCAAAATTTGAAATCTTACGTGATAAAATTAAACTTTATATGAGGCTGTATAGCATATGTATGCAGAAAAGGGGAAGGTACAATAATAGCATATATTTGCATACAAAGGGCAGCGATAGGGTGAAAATTGTCAAAATTTTGTGTGAGTACATACCAAATTGATAGCTCTTTACAATACTTTTGTCATCTTCCCTTATTTTATACAGGTAATGAGCCCTACAATTCCATCTTCTGATGTCTGTGCATTGTACTCCAAAACACTTTCATGTCTTGGTAAAAATTCCCAACTTTTTCAACTTAAATTTTCAGTGCATTCATGCAAGCAAAAGATCTATGTCCTTATGAAGACAACAAATCCAAATACTATCTACCAAAGAAGATTAAGGGATTTCAAGAAGGACTGGACGAGATCGACAAAACACCATTGATTAAATTTGGTC
Source organism: Trachythela sp. YZ-2020 (assembly GCA_016169945.1). Taxonomy (NCBI): domain Eukaryota; kingdom Metazoa; phylum Cnidaria; class Anthozoa; order Malacalcyonacea; family Clavulariidae; genus Trachythela; species Trachythela sp. YZ-2020. The sequence goes on along the minus strand of JADLSH010000344.1, from coordinate 1,061,179 downwards.
CAAAAAATAAAGAAAAATCAAACAAAAATGATGATAGTGAAAATGATAAAAAGGTAATCCGTTTAATTTGAAGATAATTCTTGCTAAATAACACCTTCAATATTTTTACAGATATTTCATGGTCCATGATTTCTTTGAATTCTGACCTATTTAGGAAACAAAATCAGACATTAAAAAGGAAATAAAAGAGGTATATAATTTAGTTTTAATGCTTATGATTGAAGCAGTAAATAATGTGATTTGTAAATGGCTGTAACAAAGCTGTAATCTTACAATCATGAAAGCATTGGTATGCTATTAATTAAGCACATTTGCATGAAATTTAAGGCAGAAAATGTTTAAGAACTGAGATTTGCAGCAAAATGGTGGTAATATGGTTGATAAGCTTCTGGTCTTTAGGATCAATCTACCTAAAAAATTCAACAAGAACTTTGACGTTTCGAGCAAATGCCCTTGATCTACATCTAAAGCTGTGCGATTAACATTATGCTTTTGTCTCCCATAGGAGAACAGTCCAAGCAAAAAGGAAAAACCTCAGAAAACATTAGAAGAGAGCAATGATGACAGTGGAACGGTATTAATGTTCGTTGTTATATTTCTGTCTGATAATTCAGATTGAATAACACAGGTATTCATGAAAGAAATCTATTTTTAGGAAACACCTCCAACTAAGAAACAAAAGATTTCAAAGAAGGAAGATGAAGAATCGGAGCGGGAGGTGTATAAAATGTTAAATAAAACTACACTACTGCCACTGGACACTTTCCAAAAGTATCAATCTCTTCAATTCCAAAATCTAATGCATATGCTATTTTCCACGGACAAATGAGACAATGAGACATAAATTATGCTTATACAGTTAACCCATTAACTGGCAGTACCCTACCACTGACGAGTAAAATCGTCTGGCATTAGACAGAGTAAAATACTCTGGTATGTGTTAGACAGAGTAAAGTACTAAAGTAGGACGCATCTGGGAGGGCCTTGCAAGCTAATGGGTTAACAAGAGACACTGGCAGATAGTTTTGTTAACCATTAACTGGCAATACCCTACCACTGACTGGTAAAATTGTCTGGCATTAGACAAAGTAAAACATTCAAGTAGGACGCATCTGGGCGCCTTGCAAGCTAATGGGTTAACAAGAGACACTGGCAGATAGTTTTGTTAACCATTAACTGGCAATACCCTACCACTGACGAGTAAAATTGTCTGGCATTAGACAAAGTAAAACATTCAAGTAGGGCGCATCTGGGAGCATTGCAAGCTAATGTGTTAAAATAAGAAGAAACCAATGATAGACACAATACAGGTATACCATATGGTAATGGTACATCATAGTAACAGTATTGGTGGCTAATTTGCTAACTGGGACATTGCAGTACATGGTGACCAACTCTAAAAGGTTAAGACAGATATCAAAGTGACTGAATTGTTCAATATTTGTATCCATCTTGTGTTTGGCACTTTGGTGGCAAAAACATGACTGAAAAGTTGAAAACATATTATAGCATTATTTGCATGTGTCAATACATTTAAAATTCACTACCATATGTAGCACCATACAAAATACTAGGTTAAACTGAAACTCATCAGAGCCAATACTATACGAGTATCGACTAAATGAATATATACTGCCTATACTCAACTATATTTATTAGTCATTCTTCATACCATGTCTTTGTGTCTAGTCTCCTAGAAAACGAACTCGAGCAAAGCAAAACGATGATCAGGAAAATGCTACGAAGAAAGGAGCGAATGGAGAAGACATCATGACAAAGGAAGAATTTCAACGTAAACGAACAGAACGGATTGAGAAAAAGAAGTAAGACTTCTGCACTAAAGAAAAATACCATGCAGTAAACATCTATAAAGACATCACTAACTTTTTGTTCACATTCAACAAAACCTAAAATTGGTTAACAATTTATTCACAATGTGTAAATGTATCCCAGGGCTAGGCTTTTAAATCGCTCTATTGTAGTCCAATTTGTTGATCAGTCTAGCCGAGTGCAGGATGACCCTAATTTGCTCAAATGGTAAGGTTCAGTCATTCAGTGATATAAAACTATTTCCATTTTAGAGAGTTGTTAAAAGAAAAGAAAAGACAAGAAAAATTACTCCAAAAGAAGGCAGAAAAACTGGCCGCCGAACGGGAAAAAGAATTGCTAGATAAATGTAAACAACATGATGTTTGTTTAATGTTTGCAGGATCATAGTTGTGCAGATGTTTTCAAGTACTTACGCCATGAAAACATGAAATTATAAATGCACTGTGTTTGAATGTCTTTCAGTGCCAACGACAGAACAAATCCTTGAAAGATTTTTATATGATTTGAAAGTCTCGCTTAGAGTGGAGTCTCCAGTAAGTATACAGAAGACTCCTGATTTATCGATTTTTTCGGCAATCGATTGTGTTTGATAGTAATCGGTTCAAAAGGGTCAAAACAGAGTATGAAATTTGCAGTATCCTGGTATCCACAGGATACTAAAATTAGATTTTGGATACCAAACTGTGAATGACTTGTATCTCGACTGGATATTACAAAATTTCAAGCATGTTAAATGTCTCCAACTGTCCCCTAATAGCTTTTGAATATACAAATCTGCCACTCTGAAACTAACAAGCCTTTCCACATTCAAGACTTGATGGTTCAGGGTAACGAAAACTTATTATCCAGAGGTGGTACACTGGATTCTCAGGAGAATACTTAAAACTTGGAATCCTGGTATCCCAGTTGAATGCTGGAATCCTGGTATCCCAGTTGTCAAGGCTTGCAAACCTTGCTTGGAAACACTTTTAAGAAAGGAAGTTTCTCAAAGATCGTTTTCTCTTATTGTGTTATGTTGTTAGGATGTCGCAAGATGTATAAAGATTATCGGACAAATTCAAAACCTCGATCTAACTCCAGAAATGATTAAGAACGCACCAGACTTAGTATCAACCTTGAAAAGAGTAAGTATGATGGCACAGCCACAGGTATATTTTCCTATACGTTATATAACAGTGTGTAATAGATATATTATGTTATGTCCCTGTTTCTAATGTGGTACATTATGCTGCGCTGTTTCGCATTACATAAGAATTGAAAATGTCTCTTCTAAACCTTCAGATTCGTAAGTACACAGGTAGTGAAGAAGTGGTGGAACGGGCTGGTCAACTATATCGCAAGTTAAAGTCATATTTTAACGTCTCTTCTTCAGGTATAAAACTACAATTTATAATTTCATTCAACCGCATGTTGACAAAAACCTTGCATGCATGCTAAAGCCGGGCGCACAAATGGCGCACATGCAGCTACAAGTTTAGTCAACCAATTTATGGTTTACCCAGCTTGATCTGGTAAGGGTGGATCATCACTGAGGACCCCCGCCAGGGTCGAGGGACTGAGCTTGTCAGAAGTTTTGAAAAATAAGGTTGCCTAGATGGTCAAAGAGGCCCGCAAAAGGCCGAATATTCCTTTTTGTTTGACAATTGCGTTGCCAAATCCAAAATTTGGAATTGATATGGAAATTGGCACCCCTCCTCCCCCCTTGGCCAATGCAATGGTGGGGTTGTGGCCCCCCCCCCCCCTCCACCAGTAAACCCACCTTGAATATAGGTGCTTTATGAGTCGAACGGTGTTGGAATTTTACCAGTAAGTACCTACCTAATATGAACACATTTTGTGATTGGCTTTCTGAAACAAAAGTTATCAGTGTTTATCGCCTGTATTCTAAAAGCTCACTCACACTCAAAGAGTGGATGTTCAATCTGAGCTTCCCTTGAGTGTCAGTGCTGTTTTTGAATAGCTGGAGGGTGAGTACTCACATATTATGGTACGGCACTAACCCTCCAGCTATTCAAGAACAGCACTGACACTCAAGGGAAGCTCAGATTGAACCTCCATACTTTACTGTCTTCTATTGTCATAATCAACCAATCACAAAGCCTGTTCATATAGGTTCGTGGCGACCCAATTTTTACTATGAAGATAATGTTTATTCTAAAAGCTTTCTGTTTTGTTCGTTTTCAGCGAATGGCTCATCGCCGGCTTCAGACAGTCCTGGCTTTGCAAGCTAAACTATCAAAAGAAACCTCTCGTCCGTATACACTCGCCGTTTTCAACGTTTTTAACGATATAAATTATGACGATATAGTCAGTTTTATATAGCTAAATTCTTAAGGCAAGTCACGCAAAGTTCGTGTGTTTCCTACAAATCAACGAGCTCGTGTGACGTGTACTTATAACGTGTGTAAAATATTGTAAGCGATGGTATATATAGCAAAGTAAGGCATGCAAGGTATACGGAATAGCACGATGGTATGTAATCACTGGATTGCAGTCTATAGTACTGGATTACATGCATGCATGATGAAAAGTTTACCGAACAATTGCCGAGTTGATATTGAATGTTGTTACCTTCTATTATTGTGTATGGTGTATGGGATAGCACAATTATTGTCATTGCTGGATTACACGATCTTACGTGTTTGATCAAAAGGTTTAACGACGGCAGACTTCTATTATTATTGTAACATATTATTGATTTATTTATTGTTATGGGGCAGGTTTGTATATGCTGGGATTATAAATATATAGCGAAAACGTAACGTGTATATAATGTTTGTTAACTTATTTTTGTCACACTGCCTTGCTGGATAGCTCTTTCAGAATTGGCTTGATCATTCCTCCCTCCAGTACCCGCAGAAACCGTGCGTTCTTTAGTAGAATCAAAGAGGGAGAACGCTTCTCAAATCAGCGATTGATTGGACCATAGTTCGTTCAGGTGCCATGCATGCATTTTACGTTTTTGCTGCAACTTGCAAAGCAATTTTGGACACAGAGCGATGTAAGGCAAAATTCCAAAAAGAATATTCGCAGGGAAATTAGAGCATGGATCTCGTTCTATTTTGGTCTTTGCCGATATTTTTCTTGTTTAAAAACATTCCCAGAAAGCAACAAAGAAATGAATGAGAATATTGGTGGAGTGAAACACGGCTGATGTACACTGTTTTTCTGTGCGTACATTTCCACATAACATGCTTCTCCTGAGATTCCGCATGATTACACGATTCCGAATCTGTAATGGTCCCGTGTAAACAGGTGGAACATCGACAGTTTGACTAATTGTAATAGGGAGTTTACGATCTACGACGCGACCAGCTCGACGACGCGCCTTCAAACAAAGATATACGTCGTGCAAGACAAAAAGGATGAATAATTTGTGGGTAAATATCTAGATTTTGTTGGCATCTCACTCGATTGAATAATAATTGAAGGGTTTTGTAGATGGTAAATTAACGAGTGTAAACTATATACATAACCTTGCACATAACTATAACTGCTACAAAACAAACAAAGTTCTTGTTTCAAGCTGAAGTAAACGAAAGTTAACCACTTTCACTTAAACTGCATAACTCCCTAACTCTGTTGGTGTTGCCAGGAGTTCAGATGATGACGAATATTCAATTGACAGAATGTGTACTAGCGATTTCCACTTTAATGTTTCTTCATGGCTGTTAGTTTAAACTGCTGTAAACCAGCTACACGTCTTATTCTGCTGAGTTCTCTCAGCATGGCTGCGTTTTCTTCAATGTACATCTCGTGTTTTCATTATAACTCATATCGTGAGTTTCGTAACCTGCTTTTTCTTGTGCTTATTAATTTTTAATTTCCTGCTTGTATTTTTCAATTCCTTAATCTTTAAAAATAATTTGCTCTACTTTGATGTTATGTAAAGAATTCCTGGCAGGAATCGAACCTGCGGCCCTGCGATCGTAGGGTTTTCATAACATTACAGCCCCGTGCAGACGAGCAAGTTTTCCTTGACAAGTTATATTTGCTCGTGTATATGACAAAAAATTGACAAGTTTTCCTTGACAATTAGGAGCCTTGTTTAAAAGCTAGTTATACTAGTTTTTGATAAATTGGTGGAAAAAAACTTGTTTGCCGTACACACGAGTAAATACACTTGTCAAGGACAAGGAATACTGGGCTTAACATGTAGCTGAGACTGAAAGATTTAATACATTCTGGTTTCGAAATGTTGAACTGTTCAGTCATTTGAATACAGGGTGTCCCCTTCTCCCCCCTTTTCCCCCTTCCTCCCCCTTTTCCCCCCTTCCTCTCCCTCTTTCCCTCCCCCTTCTTCCCCTTTTCCTCCCCCTTCTCCCCCATGTTTCCTCTCCCTTCTCCCCCATTTTCCTCCCCCCCAGAAAGCCTGATACTCAGGCTAAGGGTGTCCCAAAAAAAAGTAAACCCTTTGAGATTGAAATTAGCATTGCTGTCAAACAACCTATTGTATTCAATTCACACATGGGTATAATTAAGAAAAACTTGAACTGTGTGTTAAGAAAGGATTCAGAAGCTTTTTGTCTTCGTTTGAGGCCTGTTTTACATGTCGAATTTCCGTTGAATTTAACTCGTCAAGTTTAATATGAAATATCTTTGTGGACGGAAATTCGACATGTAAAACAGGCCTCGAATAGTTCAAGTTTTTCTTAATTATACCCATGTGTAAATTGAATACAATAGGTTGTTTGACAGCAATGCTAATTTCAATGGGTTTACTTTTTTGGGGGAACACCCTGTATACAAAAAAAAACAATTAGTTTCCGCAAGGTTGACTCCCTGAAGAGTGAAGGGTACTTTACTTTGCTTTACAAAGACAAAATATGCTAATACAAAACTATTTAATAACAGTTCGCTATATGTAAAACACGAATAATGATTGAACAGTTCAATACATTGACATGCATATTCTCATCTACATGTTATGATTCAAGTACAAATTATCCCGACGTAGAACGAATGCGCAGTCGAATATAGTAGAATTTTATCACCAAGTCCAATATCAGCTAATATCCATTCCTCCTATCCCAGAACAGTTTAATGACCTTTACACAAAACTTATTTGCTCAAACAGCTCTGCAAGTTTACGTTTTACTTTAACTTTATCCACGGCAAACACAAGAGAGCGTCGTCCCTGTAATGCTGTATACTAGAGCAACAAAGTGTTGAGTCAGCGTGTATATATAGTAAAAGAGAAAACGCCCTGGCAAGGCCCTTAATACGACGTTTAACATGAAAGATATTGCTGGAACAAATATACGGTGCAACAAGAGCTACTGGATTTAAAAGACTCCAAACAATTTCAAAACAAGCACCGCATTTGGACACGTCTAGCTACCAACTAAGGACTGCAATTGATCAAAATGTCAGACGTAACAGCATCATGGCTAGATAGTGCATCTTATGGTATGGAATATGTGTGTAAATTTCTTATGCTAGGCGACTCGGGAGTTGGAAAAACCTGTTATGTTCATCAGTATGCCCATGGATATTTCTTAAAGAAATTTGTCTCGACTATTGGGATGGATTTTAGGGAAAAATATTTGGTAAGTATGAGATGAAAGATATGTGTTTGTTACAGGTTAATGGCAGGTGGCAGGATATGCCATTGGTCTAGTGACAGGGAAATCTCAATAAAAATTAACTTTGTGCCATTTGGAAGAGACATTCATCATAAAATTGCTCCACATTCGAACCTGGGACACTGGCAAAGTTGTCCTTATTAGAGAGGTGTTCGTTTTATAGAGGCCTCTACTGAAAATTGTTATCATGGATCGATGCTTGTTATACTTACCGGTACTTTATGCGTGTCAAATTTGTCTGTAATGTCAAATTTTAGGGACCCTGGGTGCCGAAAATGTGACATTACATGATAAGACGGCCTGAGGACGTTAGAGAAATACAAAAATGCGTGTTCTGGCCTGTACTCGACCGGTAACTACGTGTCAGTTTATCTAATGATTAACAGCGAAATTGCTTGATATCAATGCAAAGAAAACGTCGGACAAACCTTACTTTGCCAAATTTAAAGGTGTTATTGGAACAACTTATACAAGTACGACAAAAACTACAGTTCACAATAAAAACAACAAAAACGACAACATCATCATCTTGGCGCAAATACATGTACGCTTAGGCGTACCTATTCTTTTTGCATTGTGCTGAAAGTTGTAATCAATTTTATGGCATTGTAAGCCCTGTACTGTATTCGGTTTTCTGTGAAAACTACCAAAATAATCGCGGGGTTTCCCACAAAGTAAACACTGAATTATACAGCGTTCTCTCAGGTGCGTTTTCTTTGAGATCAGTGGAAAATTGTTGCAATTAATTATTCTGTTCCACCCTCCCGCTGATGCTAATTGACCTTCAACCAATCAGATTTTGCCTTATATGACGAAATTCTGCGCGAACGTTTGAGTTATCCAATAAACGTCGATTTTACATTTTTAATATGCATGCCGAAGTTTAAAGTGCTTTTTATGAACAATATGGCGGAAACAAGCCATAGCGGGACGGACTATGATTATTTGATAAAATTTCTAGCTTTGGGGGACTCAGGCGTTGGAAAAACGAGCTTACTATATCGATATACCGATTGCAAATTTAATCCTAAATTTATTTCAACTGTTGGCATCGATTTTCGCGAGAAACGGGTGGTAAGCATATGAGTGGAAATATATTTATGTGAATACTTAATTTCAGCTGTCCAAATATGAATATTGCTTTGAAAATATTGTTTGTTTCTTTCATTTATTCACTTCCTTTAGAATCAAATTTATTTTTGGAGTTTTTGTACTTAAATTATGTACTTTACCCTGTTTGCGTATGTTGCAAAGCTTTCGATATCCGTAAGCTTGCTGGAGGCCGGATCTTGATTCTTGAACAGTGCAAATATGCTGCCCTCATTATATCATGAACTCATTTTACAGATTGAAAGCTTTGCCAAATAGATAGAGTATACATTTAGTGTTTTACACAAAACAAATCAATCATATTTGCAGCCATGGAAACCTTATTGTGTATTTGAGTTTGGCAGATTATGTACAGTATAAAGAATGATATATTGATATAAACATTAATGCCAACATTATAAATATATAACAAGGTTTTTATCATGCGATCAATTGGTGGAACACCTATAGCTTTTTGTGATTTCTTATATCTTGAGTTAAGTGATATTATTGGATATGGTTGGTTTAGTTTTTATGCTTTTGAGGTTTTGACTTGAAATAATATTTTTCCTTTGAAGTCTGACATTTAAAGACCATGTAAAGTCCATTCTGCGCATGTGCTATGGGGGGTCCCGCGATGTAAACAATGCCCAAATTTCGCGTTGTTTCGACTAAAATTCGACATCTTCTAAATCAGAAACTCGAATCTGTATTTATTTAAAGCTTAGCGAACCAGAACACATCATAATTTTTAAATATAGCGTGTTTAAAATGTAAACAAACGTACGTTGCCGGTTTGTTTACATCGGGACTTTACATCACCTTTAAGGGTGCGACAACGTGTAACATAGTATTAAAAGTCTCATGAATTTGTTTGACCAAATTTTAAGATTGCAGGTTATGGCCGGAGTCCCCGGGTGGGAACCTGGCCAATAATATTAATTGACGCTAAAAATATATAATGGCAAGGTCATGCACCATATGTAGCATTTTTTCAGGTATGGAGGCTTGTATGTGAGGAAAGGGCTTTTAGTTGCATGTTGATCCAAATAGGAATTTATTTGTTTGTATAGGTGCATCACCCTCGAGCACCAGATGGAACAAAGGCAACAAAAGGTCAAAGAATACACCTACAGCTCTGGGATACTGCAGGACAGGAGAGGTACTCACTAGGATATGGCTAGGATATATAATACTAGATACAAGGTGTTCTATTGATAGTAGAAGGTGCATGTTAGTAGATGGAATACTCGAACGGAAATTTATATACATTTTTTAGACCTAGCCAGGAGCAGTTGCGAAAAATGCAACTTAGGCCCTCTGGCAGGAATTGAAACTGCGGCCCTGCTATTTTGGTGCAGCGCTCTAACCAACTGAGCTACAGAGTCCAGTTGCTGAGCATTAACCACAAGTTCGGTATATATGATGCGATAAATTGTCTGCAGACCTTGCAATTTGAGATGCACTCTCGCACGTCGCTTTGGCTCTGCTTTACTTTTCTCTGATTTATAGCATGCTTTGGTTGCTTTTACCAAAATCAATTAATATTGTGTGGTACTGACTCTTCCTTGGTAAAACCTGGGGGCAATTTACAGTAACCCTACATGCTTCACACAAAATGCAAGGTCTGCATCTGAATTTTATTGTCTTGTGCAGTTTCACTGTTACCAAAAGCTAGTGTCTGCCATACAGATCATATTTGTAACATTATATGACTTTTACAAAATCACATTTTTGTCCTCTTTAGGTTTCGTAGTTTAACGACAGCATTTTTCCGCGATGCGATGGGCTTTTTGCTAGTATTTGACCTCACCCACGAGCAGTCGTTTGTAAACATTAGGAACTGGCTTAGTCAATTACAGACACATGCATATTGTGAGAATCCTGATATAGGTAAATTTTTTGTGTTTATCTTTGATTGGTAACCTTGTAGTTGTAACTGGTAACCTTGTAGTTTGAACCTTGTTGTATTGCTGGTACAAGTTGTAATCAACCCATCAACAGGCAATGTACCCCAATGACAATGCCTTATGTTACTATTTTACTTTGTCTTATGTTATTGTTTTACTATTTGATGCTAGGCGATTTAACAGAACCTGAGCAGCAAGTAAAGGCCGGTTTACAGTTCGCACAAATACGTCGCGCGAACTGGAGAATTATTCGCGCGAACATAGCGAATCGGGTTTACACATTTTAAAAATCGCTCGCAAACTTGCAAAAATCCTGGCTCTTGATTGGCTAAACTTTAATTCGTTCACTGGCGACTGGCGAAAAAGTTGAAAATTTTCAACTCTTTCGCCAGTCGCTGCGAATCAAGTAGAATGACGAAATTTGCCATAAATAACTGTAAGTAACTGTAAACCGGCCTTAAGGAAGGAGGGCCTCCCAGGTGGGGGTCTGTGTTCACTTCAGAATTATTCCATTGTTCCTCACTCCCTTTAATAATTTCACCCTGTTCCCTTGTTCCCTATGATTTTTGTCTTGTTCCCATGTTCCCATTACAAAATCTGCAGTGTTCCTTAGAAGCCCCTCAGAAAACACCCACTTGTAAAAGGCAAACAAGACAGTATACTTGTTTTGAATCCCTAGTATTCACAATATGTCAGTCTTTGCAAGTGGAAAACTTTCCAGCTTACACTGGCAACTAGCACAATTGGCAGCAGCAAGTGTTCCACTTGTGTTCCACTTGCAAGTGGACGTACCCTAGCTACCTTGCTCAGCTGCTACTATTAATGGCCAGGCTATAATGTTCCAGGCTGTAAAGTATCAAGCAGACTTATACCAGAGGTTCTTGATTCACACTTTCTATCTGGGTGCTTTAAAATTTTCCTGAGTGGCAGTGAGTGCTTCCTGCTTGTATATGTCCAAACAACTGAGTATATACTCTACTGCTATTCTGTTTATATAGTTTTATTGGGCAACAAGGCTGATCTTCAAGACTCCAGAGTGGTGGATAGTAATGAAGCTAGAAATGTCGCTGAGAATTTAGGATTAAAATATTTTGAAACCAGTGCTGCGACTGGGCAAAATGTAAATGAAGCTGTGGATGCCTTACTTGACCAGGTGATTTTACGATTGATATAAGGGTGTTAGACTTGGTTCGATCCTGTAAGCTACATGAGTGCTAATGACAGAGTAAAACTTTGTAATGTTTTGCATTTTGTGCTATAGTTTGTCATGCAAGCAAGTTGTTTTAAATTATTAGTTTATTTGACAAGCTTTGACAAACAAATATCATATCATGCAACGTTGACCTTCGATGCTGTGCACTGATGACCTATGATCAGAAACATGATGTGCTTTAGTGCATTTGTACAGTGGGATATTGCAAGCTTTGCAATTTTTCCATCTGCAGTAGTTGAAATATTGTTCAATGCTCAAAGGCCCTTAAGCATCTGTTTTCTATGGCAAGACTTTGGAAATGCCTGCATGAGTAAAAGTAATACTGCTAAGCATATTGCCACTCCCCATTGCTTCAACTTGATCTCAAAGGGCAGCCATGGGAGTACTGAAGACAAGAGTGACACTGGACTGATAATCCTGGCTAAAGCTGTAAATGCATGGGGAAATTTTACATTTGTTTTGTGTTTTTGCACCAGGTAATGAGACGAATGGAGACTTGTGTTGATGCAGACCTGTTACCTAGCAGTTTTATAAATAACAATCGTAATTCAACACGACTGAGGGAGGTCGATGAGGCCAATGAAGAATCAGGTTGTCCATGCTAGGAATAAACTAGGAATAAAGCTTGTTCACACTAGCCATTCCAATGTTAATAGGATAAATTATTTATATGCAGTACATTAATTGCATAATGCTATGAAGTATGGTACGTATTATTTGAGAAGCAGTGTAGCTTAATACTACGGTTGTATATTTACTGTTTTTAGTGACCTAGTATTCGATCAACAGTAACTGTTATACAATTGTTAGTGTGCACAAGCTAACGAGAGAATTGACATCGGGATAACCTGTTCAAACGAAAATACACAACTTGTAGTTTTAATTAAGCTTTTATAGCCTACTACATACACTATATATGAATTTGTATATGCTGTGTAGCCTCTCTTTATTTTTCAAATTTAAAGTGCACCTAACTCCAAATATGATTTTTAGTATGTGCAATATTTGGGTCATTCTAAGGAGAAATGTAATATATCTAATCTTTGTAGTAATAACCTCATCATGATCAACCTTTTCACTATCAGGTTGCCGGATATGATGTCATTAGATGAATTTTAGCAGCAAAAAGCTCCAGCAACTTCTACATCAACTTCTACATTTCCCCTTAGAATGATCCAAATATTACACATAACCAAAATCATAAGCAGGCACTTTAAAGATGCAGTACAGTCTAATTGCTATTTATATTTTCTGTATCGAAATTATGAACTTTACAAACTAAGTGGTAACAAGTATTACCTATATATATTTTCCTGCTTTCAGAGTAAAATGTCTAAAATAGATTATCAAGGTAGCACGATCATGCTCTGTAAGAACATAGTTACAGTCTATTTATTAAAGCTGTTTGTATCTCGAATTGGAGGCTCCAAATTGAACACATGCGCAGAACGGACTGTGCAGCATCTTTAAGTATCCGAAATATGAACTAACAATATTGTGCTGTCCTTAGTAATGGCACTGAGGCAAGCAGGAAAAAATTTACTAAATCTTCAGTGCTGCATACGATACGTGAGCAATGCATTGCGTACATTGAGAATTGACCACGGTTGGTACGCGTATTAACTGTGGTTGATACGCAGTTGATCTACGCGTATAAACTGCTTGTGATCCGCGTATTAACGACTGGTATTGCGTGTTCGATATGCTTGTTGTGTAATTACGCATTTCATAAGCACTTAATACGTGTTTGACAGGTGTACTAATATGTTAATATATACGTGCATGCATTGTATAGATGAAACTCGATGTGTGTTTTCAGTTTGATCAGGATTTTAAATTACAGAAGCATTCATGTTCCCAGGGCTAATATAACTGGGGAATATAGGAAATACTGTACAATTTATTAATATGTAGAAATGAATGTAATTTATGTATTTATTAGTTAATACATAATTATTTAAGCATTTGTGACACTGTTTGTTGTGCGTAATTTCAATATCTCGAAATTGTTATCATCATCACCTGACATCACCCTCACCAACATCTATCACCACTATTATCACCACCAGAGGTGGAAGTTTTTTTCTTTCTGGGAACCTGGGTTTCAGACTCAAAATTAATTAATGAGGTTCAATGATCATTGATTGATTTTGACATTGAACTGATTGGAGTGTTGTTTCTTGATATTCAGTGGTGTTCAATTTGATATAGTGAATACAAAATGCATTACAATTACTTGTCTAGACTAGAGCATACTCTAGTTTTGTTATTATTCATCAGTTAATTATTAACTTTATAAATTTCTGTTAAAATTTTCCTGTAAAAGTTCAGAACTAGGTTCCCAGGATCCGATACTTTTTCCACCTCTGATCACCACATCATCAACACCATAATTACCACCACCATCATCACCACCACAATAAAAAACATCATCATCATAGAAATCCCGTAATTGGAGATCTCTCTCAGATGGTCAGTCACTGCCTATATGTATTTTGTGTGGTGTATTGGTACAAGTGTTAGTTTGTTCTGTATGGCTAATCTTGTCAAATAGAGTAAAAAAATAAGACTAAATTATGTGACTAACCAGTCTGTGCATGTATTCATTCAACAAATGATTCTATGTTATTCTATATACAAACAATGTCTAAATCATTACCATATCTACTCAGAGTAGTCACAAGCTAGAATTCAACCACCATAATGGCAGACTAAGTTGTATTTATGTTTTGTACTTGCTTTTTCCAATCCAGCTTCTAAGGTGCGTACAATGGGCGCTTTCCATTTAATGGCAAGACAGATCAGACTGTTTCTGTATTGATGGAAAGATCTGGTCCAGATGATCTGGCTAAAATAGACTTCCTTTTGATTTGATCCAAATTTTCCGGTCAGACCGGTCCTAAGCCCAAACGTTTTGTGTTCCATTTAACACTTTCCCGAATTTGAGTAAACATTTTAAGGACATTTTAAGGACTGTTCATGGTGTAAATATGTAATTTTAAGGACCAATTGCCTGGAATTCCATGCAAAACTGATACAACTAAAAAGAAAATTACGTGGGTCCTGGAATGGAAACTGAAGCGATTTACTGATTGCATGTCTCCTTTTGCCTTTCACTAGTGATTTGTCTAGAAAGGAGAATGTGTGCGAGTATATACCTCTTAGAACTATATTCTGTTTAAATACAAGGTTCATTAAATTTAAGGACTTTTCATGAACTAATGTAGATTTTTTAAAAATTAAGGACCCGTACGAACCCTATAACGAACCCTGAATTTGATCGATCTGACCGGTCTGACCGTGTTAATGGAAAGCGCCCAATGTTTCACAAAGTAGTGTCTATAGCAGGGTACTTACGGTGATTGGCGAACCAGCGTCAAACGATTTTCTGATAAATTGATTTATTTTGACATACCAAGATGTAGAATTTTACGAATTGTTCCTGGGCCATACCATGTTCCTCTAAAAAAGGAATAAGCTGCCAGTTAACAGGTATTGTCTTTTTAGTTGCAGGTATAGCATTTTCAAAATAACTCTTTCCTGCTATGATAAAATTCATTTTAGCCCCAGCGTTTTATTTAACAAAACTATCTGCCAGTGTCTCTTGTTAACAAAACTATCTGCCAGTGTCTCTTGTTAACAAAACTATCTGCCAGTGTCTCTTGTTAACCCATTGGCTTGCAATGTGCCCAGATGCGCCCTACTTTAGTATTTCACTCTGTCTAACACCAGACGATTTTACTCGTCAGTGATAGGATACTGCCAGTTAATGGGTTAAACAAAACTCACTTCATCAAACCAGTCCAGTAGATTTCCGGCAATACATCCTTCTTTACAAGATATGAGAAATATCTTTCCTGGAAAGGAAATTGTGTGGTTGAGTGTTGACCATGACCTGTTTGAGACTCGCGGTGCACAGATGCTAAACCGTACAACGAATTATGTTTACCTAATGCTAGTCTATCGCTTGACTTTTCCGTTCCAATTTACATCTTTGGATAACTCACATTCCTAGCTACTATTTCAGTTTAGGAAAGCATAGAATAGAATAGAATAGAATAGAATATAGAATAGAATAGGAATAGAGTAGAGTAGAGTTGAATAGAATAGGAATAGAATAGACTTGTAGCAAGCTTGCCAACAAGTTGTAACAATGTTGTCATTTTATCAAGTTGCTACAAGGTTGTCACTCACAACTTGTTGATTTACAGGACGATAGCAAGTCGTTGGAACAACTTGTAACAAGTCTGTTAAGTCAACAAACTTGTAGCAAGTTGTCAACAAGCTGATGACAATTTGTCAACAAGCTGGGAACAAGCAGTGCGAACACATCCTGATAACAAGTTGTTGAAACAGCATTGTCACAAGTCTGCTGCAGGTTCGTTACAACTTGTGCGTTTTTATGTGTGTAGCACGTGAGTTATCACCTGATTGGCAAGTTGTCACCTGATTGGCAAGAATGAGATTTTGTCTGTCAAAAATATTTTGTTATAGACATTAGGTATATAGTTTGAATGTAATCGTGAATGTGTATTTATATAATATTTACCTTTCCTTGGTTCAATGGCATGGTCTCAAGTGGTTGACCGTTGTAATCAAATTCAGCAAGAATACACTTCCCATAAGACGTAACCAAAGGACAGGAGGTGTAGCCATCATACTATAATACACAACAGTTATACTGAGTAGTCGTAGTTTCAATATCAATGGTACCATCGTACCAATATCATGGCATACCTTTCCATAGTAAACCATACCAAACTAAACAATACCATAACACTGTATACCTTTTCCCGGTCATCGCACTGGATCGTGACTTGATGGCATTCGTGTTATACAAAGGGCCCATTTCCATGCCATATTGCATTCATGATTTTGCCATCAATATACGCGCAATACCATACATTATCATACCAAACCTTGCCACATCAAGCAATGCCATTCCACAGTCCACATCAAGCAATGCAATTCCACAGTCCACACCATCCAATACCACACCACACCAGTACACCACACACCACCACCACCACCACACACACCACCACACACAACACCATTCAATACCACACCACACACCACACAACACCACCACCACACACCACACAACACCACCACACAACACCACCACACCACACCACCACACACACCACCACACCACCACCACCCCACCACACACCACACCATAAATGCAATGCCACACCACACCACATCAAACAACACCACACCACACCATATATCAGGATAATCCATACTCATTCATCGCTACTTACACTTGCATTCATGCTTTTTCCATAAATATACGCATAGAGGTTATTCATAACAACACCCAGTTGGCCAGCTACGGCAGCTGCCGTCTTTCCATTGGGAGTATTAATGCAGTCACCCAAACCAAATACATTTGGATAACGTTTATGTTGTAAGGTATACTGATGAACATCTAGAAATCCTGTGGAGTCTGACAGAGATGTTGATTGACGCAGAGGCAGAGGTGCACTCATTGGAGGAGTCACATGGATCATGTCATACTATATAAGGAGAAAGATATGTTTTAAAACGTC
The DNA here is from genome assembly GCA_016169945.1 of Trachythela sp. YZ-2020. Lineage (NCBI taxonomy): Eukaryota > Metazoa > Cnidaria > Anthozoa > Malacalcyonacea > Clavulariidae > Trachythela > Trachythela sp. YZ-2020. The sequence goes on along the minus strand of JADLSH010000344.1, from coordinate 1,043,994 downwards.
GGGTGTCCACTGTAGGTAGTGTCTTAATTCTCTCTTTCAGGTAGTTCAGACAAAAAAAAACACAAAATTTATAGCAAAATATAGTTGTTCTGATCAATAATAAACTGTTCTCCTTAAAGGTCTAGTTGGGAGGGATGAAAGGAAGTAAGAAAACCGAAGTATCCGGAGAAAACACTGAAAACCTGCAGTGTATGGAAGGGAAAAATAATACTTTTTTTTAATCTCGGGGGTGGGGCTATCGCAAATATTGTACGGCCCGGGGGTGGAGACTTAGCAACTTCGTACCCGGATCTTTTCCCCGGGAATGCAAGCTAAAAATGGCGGACCACATTGCCGACCATGTTTTATCGTTGAGTGATTTTAAAGGGAAAGACGTCGATTTTGTGTGTAAATGGCTGCAAGACAATTTTTGTACAACTAGCATTCTTGTATATTCTTGTACAACTAGCATTCTCTTCTTAATTTTACTATTAGCAGGACCTCAAACTACAGCCCGGGGGTGGGGATATAGCCCAACGTATTTTGCCCGGGCGCGGGGCTTTAGCACACTATGCCTTTCCCCGGGGTGGGAATTTAGCCACTGTCTTTCTAAAAATGGTCAATGCTCGGGGGTTGGCCCGGGGGGATGGGCACAGGTGGAATTGACTGATACATTAGTGGCACTTTAAAGGTTATCATGCATTGGCTGTACCTCCAATGTCTTGGTTTCTCCAGTGTTGAGTCCATTTGCATCAAGAATGTCAAAAGTTGCTGTCTTTTCCCCAGCGTTCAACTTTACAAGATTATGTCGAAAATTGAGGTTCAAATCTCGTTCCTCGCAAATCTTCGATAGTTCCTTTGCATATTTCTGCACTCCAAATATAACACCCAGAGCTGAACAGAACTGGATAGAAGCCTTGTCTCGTACGCCGCTCTGTGTTATAAGAATATAATTGTGCATCAGAAAATACAAAATGAGAGTAGTTTGCTGGTCTATTTCAGACCAAAAAAGGGGACTTGGACTCTGGACATTATACAGACGAGCAAGTTTTCATTGACAAGTTTCCTGAAGAGAAGTCGACTTCCTCGTGTGTTCTGTCTGTTAGTTAAAACTAAAATGCACTAAACTAACTTTATTTTAAACTCATGGATAGTTTCATAGTTATATCTAAACTGTTGTCCTTAGAGGTTCAAAAAGAGCAATCCCCAAGAGCCATCGTGCAACGCTACTACATGCAAGAGGAATTCTGAGTACGGCTGGAGAAAACCTAGGATGTTTGGTAGATTCAAACTGGAAGCACACTTTAAATGTGACTGTTTCGCCTTTAAACGTCATCAGATAACTGTATATTCCAAGAAAGGAATCGAACCCGGGTCGTATAGGGGAAAGGCACACTGTACACTAACCACTCCAACACCCGTCGGTGAGATTAGCAGAAAGTGGAGAAATATAAAGGGGTGAAAAGGGATAAGCGCAAAGTGTAGTGTATTTCTACCTTCCGAAAATAATCATCAGCCAGGTACATGATCTTTTGTGGAGCACCAAGGCATTTGATTGGCGTAATTGGTAATGTAAACAGAGCATTTCCACCTTCAAAACTTTGCAAAGTTTTCCAGGTATCTTTCACAGTCTGAGCTGAATAGTTTGAGCAGACACCATCAGTATGTAGTGCTTCAGGCAAGCCTTCAACCTGCACAGAGAAAACATGGTATGTAGTGAAATAAAAAATATCCCAAAGCTTGCAATATCTAACGGCGCATGTGCACAAGGTCATATGAACGACATTGAAGATCAATTTTGCAATTGTAGATAAATAAAACGTTGCTGTAATTTGCAAAACCAAAACCAAATTTCACACTGAAAACCAGGAAATGGCCATTGTGAATGACTTTTATAATGTACCCAATAGCGTGATTAAACAATTGGCCTCATCCTCGCAACTTCTTCTTGTTGAAATGGACAGTTCTAATTCTTTCTTAGGATGACCCCTGATAGTTTGTGTCTGAACTACCCACGGGTAGAAAAAGACCATCAGACCACGGGGCCATTTGGTCCCAGAAAATTTTTGAGTTCCCAGAAAATTCCTAGAATGCCGACCTGTACAACAGTCAACAATCTAGAAGCAGATGACCATAAGATATATTTTAGATACGCAGATCTAGATATTTGCAGTACAGTTGTGAGATCAACAGGGGTTGGAGGGAAATGGTAGACACGTTTGGCTTTTTAGCTTTTCGTTCTTTGCTAGTTAGCGAACTGCCCGAATATTGACAGAATTATTTTGTTTGATCACATTGGTCCCAGAAAGAAATACATTATTTCCAGGCCTGGAACTACCTGAAAAAGATTAACACTTACAACTACGTCTCGAGAAAGGGTAGCACCGTCCCATACTATACTAACACCTGATTGCGGGGCCCACGCTGGAAACGTTGATGTTTTTTCAGGAAGTTCAGACAAAACCCAGCAGTTTATTATGGAATATCATAAAGATATCATAAACTAAGAAAAAACAAACAAGCTAGCTTACCATGTCAAACCTCAATTCAAGACCCAAAGCCACAATAAGGTGTTCATAGTCGATCTAAAAATATTTTTGATAGTAACTCAATAATCTATAGCTGCACGTCCACGATGTGCGAGATTAACGTAAGTATAGCAAAGTTAATTGAGAACTTTAGATGACTAGTACATGGACTATGAGACTTATTATTCCACGCAAATCACAGAACATTTTACTGTCTTACCATTAAGCCTGGCAAGCAAATCATTTGCTTGCCAGGCATATGACACAAGCATTTTATGACGTAACTGGCACTCAAATGACGAATCTTGTAGAGTGAAGTCAATGTATTAGAACTATTGAGTCCACTGATCTTTTGTTGAGAAACAGACTGTAAAACATTACCATTTTGTTCATAATTAGTTTGTAGACCTTGCAATTTTAATGCTCAACCCTCTATTTTTACCCTATATTTACAATTTCATGTTTTTGGTTGCATGAGAAAATAATTAGGGAGCTTTAGATATGACTAAGGCAGAGTCATATAGTCCATCGTTAACAAAAGGGTGTGGTTAGACAATAAATTTGTTGCAGCCTTGCAGGCTGTGGTCTCATGTCTATTTAGCAACAAAGGGCAGTGGTTTTATGGTTTATTTGTTAACAAAATGATCTACACATCTCTGACCTATATGAAAAAATTAGTTTGCATGGTCTATTGGGCTATTCCAATTTTAAACCGTACCCCCCCTGTTGAGGAACCTTGGAATTCCAAGGGGGAGGGGATTTAAGATCCTTTTGGAATTTCCATGGGGAGGGTTTTAGACAAATTTCGAGTTTTGTGGAATTTCTATGGGGAATAGCATATTTCCGTATTTCCAGAGGGGATAACATGCAATTCCAGGGGGTCTGACATGAATTTTATCGGAATTTACATGGGGTGGGGGTTAATCACACATAGGAATTTCCACGGGGATGGGGCTTCAGTTCTTTGGAAATTCCAGGGAGAGGGGTGCGCAAGAAAGGGGTTCCTCAACAGGGGGGGGTGCAGATTAAAATTGGAATTAAGCCCATTGTCTATTTTAGGTCAATATGGGACATGATGAAAAGGGTGTGGTTGTACTAGCCTCGTCCAGGGAAGGTACAGATTACGAGGGGGTGTTCCAATGTGATACTGACTTGCAGCTGACATAAAAAATATAATATTAAAAACATGGTAACGTTGGAAACTGCATGAAAGGAAAAAAGGAAAGATGTGATGGTGTGTCCCCCCCCCTTGCTGATAGAGTTTATCCAAAACTTTGAATGGACAAATTTAAAGGCAGCTCTATACTACAAGAAACCTGAATAACGTAGGTCAATAACACATGCGCTGTTGGTAGCACACCTTGTCACCATCAGATGTCACGACTGTGTTACTTTCAGGATGAAAAGTTTCAACTTTTGTTTGCAACCAATCACATCCTTTTGGAATCATTTTCTCCATTGGTTTTGACGTTGTCTCAAAATCCACCGCACCAGCTCCAACCAGTGTCCATAATGGTTGATAATACTGAGTCTAGTAAATAGACCATCATATTGTTTAGGGACTAAGGAATGGCAATCCCTTAGTTATCAGATAAAGATAGCGACTGATTTATTATTAGTTTACCTTGTGTTGTAGCAATTACCAAAACATACTGTTAATCACTTTTTCAAGGACAAATTAAGCAGGGTGAAAATGTGTGAAAGAGCAATCACACACCTCCAAATACACGGTGTGGATCCAAAGCGCTCACAGCAAGCACTCACAGCATCAAGTGGTTTATTCACATTTCTTAAATGTACCTATCAATGTTTAGCTTCCAGGGCAAATAGCCTTATTGATCACTTTCATTGTTGGGAAATGTTTAATATTTATGGGGTTCAGGACAACACAACCAATGAATTATATAAATTATACATGCACTAATTACGCATTCTGTTCTGTTCAGCCTGGGGAAAGAAAGAGAAACTTTAGTTCATTTCTCATCCAAATTGAACCAAAACTTAATCTTGCAATGCATCTAGATGCGACCTAATTTAGTTTTTTACTCTGTCTAACGCCAGACGATTTTACTCGTTAGTGGTAAAGTACTGCCATTTACCCAACTTGTCAACCCTGCATCATTTAATCTGTGATTTAATCAACCACTAATTACACACTTTTTTTTTATTCAACTTCGCCTCAATGGCAGGGAGTCCACAACAGCGTCAGCCAATTACTGTGGCCCCATTGTTAGTTCCTAAGGGTTAGTATTAGAGGGAGGAAACCGGAGTACCTGGGGAAAACCCTCGAAGCACAGGAGAGAATCTCAACTTACATGAGTTATTTGAGCACACTGCCGATCTCATGCGAGTACCAACAGTGACCTCGACCTGTTGTGAAACAGGCTCAACTCAGTGGTAAGAGGCAGCGCGCTAACCGCTTCCGCCACCCGTGTTAGATAATTGCCCATTTATTATCATTATTAATAATGGTGATAATGGTACATAATCATTTATACAAACCATATACCAGATAAGATGTATAGTAAATTATTGCATAAAATCTCTAGCCAAAATATATTCAAGCTGTGTTATAAAAGTTTGTAAAATGGTAAGCCAATAGCTTAGGCAACTCTCTTGAAATAATGACACATTATTGACACTATACTTGCAGATATAGCTAAACTAGTAACTGTTAAACCATTAATCTTACAACTTTATACAAACAAAGAGCAAAACACGAGCAATAACGCAAACAAAAGCTGGTAAAACCATTCTAGCAAACTAGGTAAACAAAGTCTGCGTACCTGCGATGGTTCTATAACCGCTACAGTTGCGTCTTTGCCATAAATTCGTTTTAGAGCGGCAGCCGTTCCTATCCCACCTGCACCGCCGCCAGCTACGACAAATTTGTAAGAATTCTGAACAGAAATACTTGTCGAAAAACCTCGACGAAATATCGAAACACTGCGGGAAACCTTCATGTTTACAACGTCTGACGGTTTTACAAATGTCAAATTAATTAGAGCTTCTGTATGGCTTCTGTAACAAACACACGGTGATTTTACTTCCCCCCCTGCCTGCGACCCGCCTCACTCGGTCACGAGGATTTCCCAGTAAAGGTGCAGACACTCTGGTGCAGACAGCAGACGATTCGTGATTAGTCAATCGATAAATATGCAAACTTAAATTATTTAGCTCAAGGAATAGTGGCAATAGTGCGCATTAGGCCAAACATCGTTCAGTCAAAAAGAAGCCAAATTCGTACCTCTGCGAACGCAGTGCTATGCTGAATCTTACAATTAGCTGAATTTCATCAATTCTGATTGGCTAGAATTACAACCTGGTTCTTTCTGACAATGACATACTTGAGAATGCATCGATTTTCATACAATGAAGTAGCCTGCTCGCAGACGTTGTTTTTCTCAAGCCTGCGAGCAGGCTAACAATGAAGAGGCCAAATTAAGAAGCCAAAAGGCCAAACTTTTTTTTCGCGGCCAAAAGAAAAGTTCGAGTTATTTGGCCTCCAAGAGGCAGGGCCTTTTTTAACTAATGTACTGGGGGGGCAACAATACGAATTTTTTTCCGTATATTCAAATATTTATTCACAAACGTTGACGGTCATCTACTTGGGGCCCTCCTAGAGGCCAATCTACCAACCCTGGTGGTACGGCACAGAGCACCAATGTTATCAATTATGCAAAAAGATAGTTGATAGTGATCGTGCAAAATAATATCTGAATTACATAACTAGTCAGGCAACACCTGCACGAAGTGTGCCCTGTTAAAATTTTAGTCTGTTTGCAGTAACGCCAAACGAATTTATATTACTATAAGAAAAGGCAGATTACGTTATGTTACGTAAATGTGACAATATATAAATTGGTTGTGACAAAATATTTTACATTCCTATTTAATATATTCCTGCATTTTCTAGACGAATTTTATCACAATGTTTCCACAACAATAATACAATATCAGTTGCTTAACGTATTTTCATACATATAAGGCACCTGTCATTATTTCGATTAGCCTGTTTTAGTAAAACAATCCTTTTTTGATGAAATGTTTTTGCAAAACAAATTTACGATATAAACAAAAATTTTAACTCATATTTCATTCATTATCGCCTGACTTCCGGTGCAAAGGTGAATATATAATTTCTGGTATAATGGCGCCACGTTTGTGATCTTTGTTTACGAAAATCATCCAAAACAACAAAAATGGCTACTTATTTCGGCATATTTCGCTCGGTTTTTCAAACTGCTGTAGAAGTATGGCCAAAAAGACGAATAAGGTGGACTTTTTTGGCAGATTTTGTGAACGATATGCGACAATATGGGAGAATTTCATTGTCTGACATCACAACCGTATGCACTATTGCTGTTATTTTTACATTACTTCGTGCAATTCTTACATCGTATATGTTCAAGGTTAGTCCGAAGTAAAAAACCGTTATCCAGTACGGATTATATGGTTAAAAGTAAAAAAGTTAAAGCGGGGATCAAATATTTATCTAATATATAATATAATATAGTATGATTATCTTATGACGTATTGACAATGCCAGACTGCTAATAATTCATGTGCACAATTTGATCTTTCAAGAAAGAGATTTATCAGATAATTGGAGTTTTTCCTCATCTAAATGTGCACATTTTGTCTCATATGTGAAATATATGTGCGCCCATATTTTGGCAAGAAAAATATTCTGTGCGCAGTTATAAACAATTAAACAAAGCATGCAATCTGGTGACAATGTAGCGATAGTGATACAAATATAATATCAAATGTATGGTATAAAATGTATCGGTAATTTGTAGCATAATTTAATTTTTTTTAACTCTGAACTGTGGGAGTGATTTGTAAAACTAAAAGAAATATTTCAAAGTGCAATACATGAAGAGGTGTCATTGATGAAATACTTGTATAATCGCAGGGGGTTATTGTGCATGAACTGCATGTGACATTGTGACCACATCAATATTGAACCACATATCAATATTTTTGAGGATTGGCTTCCTATTTTTTATTTGTAATATATGTTATTCATTAGCATGTAAGGGAAATCACGTTTTCGGATTTCGAGACCATGGGCTTAACATATGGACTTAATGTGAACCCAAAGATGCAAGTTTTAATCCAGATCAGGCAGGGTTCATTGATATTTTTAGTGCCTTGCAAAAATACATTGTATGTATAGGTTTTGAGAGCTAAATATTGTTAAAATGCCAGGATTTTCAAATATGCCTGCACAAATTCAAAAGGTGCATGCATGCGAGCAGCGCTTCCGCATTTTAACAATACCTGTGATTGAGAGAGAACAATTTAACAAAATATGCAAGGGCAAACTTAGCATTTCACATTTAGATTTATTCACCTAGGTTTCTGCTTAATCTATCAATGCCCAACATTTTCCCCTTGAATAATAAAGCTATCTGGTATTCTGGGTGGAGTAAAATATGAAAGTTGGGCACATTAGGACACATTGCAATGTAATTGGTTCACAAGGGACATGGGCAAATACCTTGGATAAACCATTAAGGCTTGATACTTTTCCTTGATGTTTGACATGATAACATGGAAAGGCACACTGCAGCTAAATGGGTTAATAAGAGACATTATCAGACAGTCTGGTCAACCCATCAATGCCCAATTGCTTTCCCATTGGCCAATAAAACTGTTTGGCATTAGATAGAAATTAAAATAACAAAGTAAAGTGCATTAAGGCATATTGCACTGATTGTAACATAATTGGTTAACAAAATACATGAACAAATAGTCTGGTTAAGGATTAACGCTCAGCACTTTCTCCTCGACAAGTAAAATGGTCTGGTGTTACATAGGGTGAACGGTGCATCAGGGGTACATTGCATTTTAATGACCAGTACATAAGACAATCAAACATACAGTACTTTGTGTAATTATAACATTTATTTACTTGTAGCCATTTGCTATGAGCATGAAGTTTACACCGAAGAATAGAAAGAAATTTCCAGAAAGCATGTGGAAGTTCCTGTACTACCTCATCATGTACATATATACATGCGTTGTATTGTTTGGCAAACATTATGAATTATATGAAGACCCTAGAACATGCTGGTCAGGTAAAGTATTTGATTGGAGTCATAGCACTGTATGATACTCAGGGGCATAACATCTATTTTTTGCATAGCCAACTACAATCAACTCATCTCTAATAGTTTGTCTTCACTTTCACATTGTGTATATATCAAAAGGAACAAAACCAATTCACTGACGTTTGTAATTGTATACAGAGCAAACATTATTTCAAAACTTGGGGATGAGGTTGTAAAAAGTTAAAAAGTGTGTAAAAACTTCACAATTTTTTATTAAATATCTTCTCAGGAGGCACGGAAAATGCACTTCTGAGGCTTCAAAAATGCAAAATTTTCCTGGGGGAGCATGCCCCAGACCCCCTACATTACACCCCCAATAACAATTCGCTGAACCAAAATACATGACGGACTAGTAACATTGTGCGCTCGCTGAGGCTTAGCAACTAACATCGCCCTGGGTCGTTGGAATGAGCACCCCCAGTGGAAACGTTCTCGGTATGCCACTGATAATACTGAATACTTAGTAATATTGGCCCAATTAGATATACAAGAGAGGGATAATCTGGCAAGTTGCATAGTTTGTCGATATGCGTGCGAGTTTGTCTAAATCAACAAACTACAGTATACAGATAGTTTGTCTTGACAGATATGATAACTGCTGTATAACACAGACAAATTATCCAACAAATTGTCATTTCATTGTCCAAGTTTGTCCAGACACCAGACAGATCATCTGTCTCCACAGACCAGTACGAATCACTAGGGGTGCAGTGGATAACGCTTTTTGCTATCTGGGCCGGATATGATACTCTGGTACATCCCTACTGTTAGTTAATCATAATAAACGTTGACCATATTCCAAAGTTCTCCCTTTGACTTTGTAGTTTCTTTGCCAGTTCAAGAGATCTTTATTGAAGCTAGGATGCAGCCTAAAAAGTGTTTATTTTATGCAATTTCACATTGATTTTTCAAGTCATTTTGACACATATTTCACACTAACAAATATGCTTACTACATGTATATAGTATGTTTTCTATTTCAGTGTGGTCAGTTGGCATGTCAATTCCCTCTGACATCTATTATTTGTATTGTATACAAACAAGCTTCTATATTCACTCTCTTTATGCTACTGTGTTTATGGACATGTGGAGAAAAGATTCAATAGCAATGATCGTACATCATGTCCTTACAGTGTTTTTACTGTGCTTCTCTTTTGCCGTCAGGTAAGTTAAGTATTAAAGGCAAAGTGTCACCTATTGAGCGATGTGATTTAGCACCCTAAACCTTGAAAGAGTTCACAAACTTTTCCAAGTTCGTCGCAATTGTGCAGTAGGAATGGCGAATGATTAAATGGCTCATTATATGTAATAAAAATCAGCCTAAATTACACCCAATCTTTAATTTAACCGTTAACTGGCAGTACCTACCACTGACGAGTAAAATACTCTGGCGTTAGACAGAGTAAAATACTAAAGTAGGGCGCATTGCTAGCTAATGGGTTAACAAGAGACACTGGCAGATAGTTTTGTTAACCCATTAACTGGCAGTACCCTACCACTGACGAGTAAAATACTCTGGCGTTAGACAGAGTAAAATACTAAAGTAGGGCACATCAGGGCGCATTGCCATTGCTAATGGGTTAAATAAATATTGCGGGTTTATATTAAAATTTGACCTTGGTCCTTCCTTGATCCTCTCAACATGATGAATAATATATTGTGTATACAGCGAATAAAATCACATCGCTCAGCTGGTGACACTGTGGACAAACCACTGGGACAAACCCACTGAATAGAACCAGAATATTTTTCTCGCTTAAGTAAATAAAAATGAATGTGTTAAAACATCTAATTGTGTTTACATTCCTACATCAATAGATATTATAAAGTTGGTGTTTTGGTCCTATTTCTACATGATCTATGCGACGTGTTACTGGAGTTCACAAAGTTATGCGTTTGTTGGAAGACCAGAGATAACAAGAAATATTATTGGCCAGAAGTTTTAATAAACATTTGCTTTCTGGCCTTTTCTTTTTCATGGTACGTGGAATGGTGTTAAATTATTATGTTTTATTACCAAAACCGCGGATGCTTCCTGTCGCCCGAAATAATGTGCCTTGTTTTTTGTGTCAAAACATTCAGGAATGCGACTACATTCCTACACCTATTACTGTTAAAAGGTCAAACTATTATCAGCTAATATCAGCACACTTTCCCGCGCAGGGTTCTCCGCTTCTGCCCACGGTGGGCGGAAGCACTTAGCAGTGCCGCCCGGCACTCGCGCCAAAGCGGACTCTTCCGCCCGGCACTTGAAAGGTTTCAAATATGCAGTACGAAAACCTCAGTGTTGTACTGTGTAATAGATATTTTATACAAATACTTTTTTTTATCTTTGGCGAATTTTGTTATTTAAACATTATTATTAGATGAAATTCAGTACTACAATGCGCACAATATTAGTTTTTGGTGATTCGGAGAAATACGCTATCCCCCCAAAGCCAGAAAGACGTCTGACGAACGGCTCTAATCACTTTGCACTTTGTTAATAGATGTCGCGCTTCAGGCTACTCTGAGACCAGTCGATCAAGTTTTAAAATTTGTCGGCAGGGTGTGGGGGGGTGATGCCACCAGGGCTGCAGGTACCCGGCATTCGCATGGTCCTGGACAGAACCCTGCCGCGGACCAATCAGATGTCGCCATTTCCAAGATGTCGATTTCACGACGTTAGGAATGTAGTCGCATTCCTGAATGCTTTGACACGAAAACAAGGCACATTATTTCGGGCGATAGGAAGCATCCGCGGTTTTGTGTTATATAGTTATACTGGCCTGTTTAAACATTTATACTAGTATAGAGCTAGACGGATGATCGGTCAGGTCTGGACGAACTTGGAAACGAAAAGTCCTCCGCCAATTTCATTTGAGTGTTTGTTTGTTTGTGTGTTTGCTTGTTTGTTTGTGTGTATGTTTGTTTGTGTGTTTGCTTGTTTGTTTGTGTGTTTGTTTGTTTGTGTGTTTGCTTGTTTGTTTGTGTGTTTGTTTGTGTGTTTGTTTGTTTGCTTGTTTGTTTGCTTGTTTGTTTGCTTGTTTGTTTGTTTGTTTGTTTGTGTGTTTGTTTGTTTGTTTGTTTGTTTGTGTGTGTGTTTGTTTGTTTGTTTGTGTGTGTGTTTGTTTGTTTCTGTGTGTGTTTGTTTGTTTGTTTGATTGATTGTCAGCAAAATAACTCAAAATATATCAAACATTTTAATACGACAATTTGTGAAGTTAATGGTCACTGGCCAAGGACAAATCCGCTAAATTTTTGTTAAATTTGGATGAAAATTGGACGAGAAATTTACAAACGTTTTTCTTGCTTTCCCGGACTTTAAGAACTGAATGCGTAATTAATACACAGGCCTTAAAATATCGGTCGGTCACGGACATTGTCCGACCCATTCGTGAAATTGTCCGACCAAGAAAGAAACGCACCGGACATTCTGTCCGACCGAAGGAAAATTGAGGTTTACCGTTTGTCCGACCCAACTGTATTGATGTCCGACCAAACTGTATTGATGTCCGACCAAACTTTAACTTTGTCCGACGTAAATTTACCCCGTAAATGTTTATCAGAGCTGTTATGTGGTATCAAAAGTGTCCGCGTGGTTGAATATAGTTCATATTATTACATCTAGTATCTTATCTTAAACTAGCCTGCGTGGCTGGCCCTCTTTAGAGCGGAAAAGAAGAACGGGGAGTGAGGTCCACAACCTCTTTCCTGTTCTTCTTTTTGCTCCAACGAGGGCCGGCCACGCAGGTTAATCTTAAACATAAACAACGAAGTTCAAAAGAAATATGACTTTTCCTTTCAAGGTTTTACTTCCGTTTATACATCTTTCCTTACAAAGTTCTATATCCAGGTGGTCACTACGCGGTGGGAGTGTTACCTCATGCGCCATTTTATTACTTCTTTAATGGTTTATTGCTTTTCCTCTTCGCTATGAATGTTTGGTGGTTTCATTTTATAATCTTACTTATCTGGCGAGTGGGGACTGGACGGAGTACTGAGGTGGAGGACACGAGAGAGGTCGGAACACCTGAGGTAATGTGGAGGTTATGTTTTTATCTGTAATTACTATGGGTTGTTTAATAATCGGAGTATCGACGGCTCATCCAAATGACGCGTTCTACGTGGGGATGAAATTGCAGTTGAATGATAATATGTAGCTGAGACTGGAAGGTTTAAAATATGCATATCAAAGTATTCAACTGTTCAATCATTATTTGAATATGCAAAGCTCGAAGAACAGTTAGTTTCCGCACGGTTGACTCGCTTTAAATTATATAATATATTCCCTTAAGTTCACCCTTCTTTATTTTGCTTCACACAGAAGACAAAATATGCTGGTACAAAAGTTATTTAATGACAGTTCTATTGTCGCTATATGTAAAACACAAATAATAATTGAACAGTTGAATATTTTGATATGCATATTTCAGTAATTCTTCCAGTCTCAGCTACATGTTATAATTCAACTGCAATTTTGTCCCGACGCAGAACGCGTCATTTGGATGCGCAGTGGAAACTCCAAACTGGCTTATTGTTTCAGCAGAGGTGGAAAAATATCAGATGCTGAGGGGGTGGGGGGGGGGGGACTTTTACTTCAGCAGAAATTTTACAGATATTACTATAACTCAAGTGAGATCAATACACTACAGAAAAAATAGTCTTTGAATATTCTTTGAAAGGACAGGAGTGAGGATTATGTTTTTGCAAACCATTGTATGACATTGTATCTAATTCAACACATGATTGCACGTGACTTTAAGCCTGGTTCCCATTTAGTCGTAACTGTCGTGAACATATCAAGGTGACCGATGTAATAGAGTGTCGATATATTTCGACCATCATAAACTGGAACGCTAACTCCAGTGATAAAGTCCTGTGATTGGATGAAGCCAATTTGAAGCTAAAAGCGGGAGCCGCGCGAGAAAAATGCATTTTCAAAAAGACTAGGGAGAGTTTCGAGGCGGAGTGGAAAATTCCGTCAAAAGTTTGTTTTTGAGCGAAAATGAGCAAGAATTTAAAATAACCGATGCTGGTTTTCAGGGTAGTTCTCACTTTTCTACACTTAGTTACAACAAAAATTCGAGGGTAACAGTTTTGTATACGAAAAAATGGCAAATGTATGAACGTGCCGAAGCAAACTTAGCTCTTTAACTTCGAAAAAAGCTACTTTAAAACATTTCGACAGTCCCAAAACTTGTTTTGTACTAAAGTCCAAGTATTGAAGTCTATTTTCAGCTTTTAGTCATTGCTGTAACTGCTGTAGAACGTGAGTAAATCCATGTTTTCCAAGTGGTGTATTTTTCGTCTCCGTACGTCCATGGCATGGCGATCATGAGTGGCTTCAAAGATGGCGGCCAAGTTATCGTTCCAGTTCCCTTATTTGTATACAGCACACAAAAGACGAGATAGATGCAGACTATTTCACATCGTCGAAAATGACTTGTCCACGACAGTTAAGCCTCTTACAGACGAGCAAGTTTTCTATGACAAGTTTTTATATGACAAGTTTTATTTGCCAATTTTACGTGTGTACGTACAACAAATTTGCTATGACAAGTTTGTTGTTTTCTGACCGCAATTAATTTTTTTTTTAATTTTTAATTTAATTTAACAGCTCTATTTGGCACACAAATAACTACTCATTATTGTACATAACTAACACAGACTAATATAGAAACATAACATGCACTATGTAAGGTGCCAAAAGTGGCGAAGCACAAACGAGACCAGGTCCCATGCATGGTGCTCACCATCAGACATGACAGTACAAACAGAACAACAGAAATATAGAATAGAAAAAAGAAGAGAGAATGGAAAGCAAGAAGAACAGTAAATTAAAAGAGAGAAGAGATAGAAAAACTGACATGGAAGTATTAGTCAGTTGTGATCAGTGAGTGAGAGCTAGGTAGGTCAGGAGTGTAGGAAGTTGCAGTAAGGTGGAGGTAAGCCTTGTGTAGGTATGTTTTAAAGGAGGAGAGAGTGTCGTAGCAGTTGGAAGGAGCAGATTTACATACATAGTTCCACAGATTTACAATTCTAACAAAGTAGGAGTTTTGGAATGTGGTAGTCTTGCAAGCTTGTGTTCTTAAAAGGCGAGAGGTACCCGCACGTGTCCTGCTTGCCGTAATTTCAACATACTGTGCCACGTCTAAATCTACCAGATTGAACTTGCATTTATAATAAAAAGTTAAGTCCTTCTGTTCTCTGTCGTACACAAGCGGGATAAGGTTTAGTTTTGTTAGACGTTCGACAATGATAGCTAATACAACAATAGATTGCTGACCAACCGCACCTAAGTGTTCAAATTACTTTGACAAGTTTTCCTTGTTGACCCATACAGACGAGCAAAATCTGTAATTTGCCAATTTTTTCTATGACAAGTACGCTTGTTCAAATGTTAGCTTTTGAACAAGTGTACTTGTCATAGAAAAAATTGGCAAAGTTGCGTATACAGACGAGCAAATAAAACTTGTCATATAAAAACTTGTCATAGAAAACTTGCTCATCTGTAAGAGGCTTTACGACCAAATGGACACCAGGCTATAAGCTTACATACAGTTTGTTTCGTCCAGTATAGACATTAAATATACTATTTTTCTTGGGTCGTAAATTTGATCAAACCTTGCACTTATTTGAGTATTCCTGCTTTAAATGCATATCAAATTAACCTACGTACACAAGCACTGTAGAGTATGGTATGGTAATTGCATGCATGGTCACTGGCAATGCAGCTAAAAGTTATCAACCATATTATTCCTCAACCATATTTTGCTGTAAACACCAATAAACCGTCATTTACTTTGATTGCTAGTCTTTGATATAAATTGTAATTGATTTTCTAGGAAGAGCAAGGTAGTGAAGATATCGATCCATACAAATCAAATGGTAAGTTACTAAGTGTTGTTCAATTACCTCTTAGGAAGGGTTGTTTTTAAGGGGTTGAATCTTTCTACGGTACAAGTCAGGGAGGTACCGGCTGAGAATACTGTTATTGATATTTGGTGGTAGTGATTATGATGGTAATAGTGATGATAATGATGGTGGTGGTGGCGACGATATTGATTATGGTTCCAAAATGATAACGACAATGATGATGATTTGGTGATGCGGAAATTGTGATGAAGTTATGATGTAATAAAAAATGTAACTTCTTCGTTTTCAGGAATGAATAGTACAGCTCGTTCAGTTAGAAATGGTTCAGCAAAGGACAGCCAAACAATCAAGAATGGCTACGTTCAAGATATACACCTACGACAACGACAAACAGAAAATGCCTCTGAAAGATAAAGATTTTAATGTGGAAACATGTGGCATTTGAAATCATAGTATAAATAGAATGCATAGTTTTATCTATTTCGGAAAAGGATTCTTAACGATGCAGTCGAATCTTAATATATTGACAGCGCGGTGTAAACTAGAATGACGAAATAGAGATATTTTAAGCTAAAATTATTTACAATTTATTGACTTTCCCTTATAATTACGATAATTGCATCCCAATTTTCACCCTAAAATTCATTTTAACTAAAATCCCCAAATTGTACCTCTCCCAGCAGCTAATCAAAAATCAGGTAGTGACTACGGTACAATCTTATTATCTATAAATTAAAGAGGTCTAAAATTTTCGATGGATTACTAGAACACTTACTGTTATGTACAGGTAGATAATCAGTAAAAACATCTAGCTTATTAATATAATTAAGTAATACTTTAGTATATTTAGAAGATAATTTAATGGTTCTAGGGCCGGCTTTGCCAAGCCATGATAGCTCGCATGTATTCGATGCAGACCTTTGATCTCGAGATCCTCCACCCTAGCAACAAAATTGCACGTGGAATATTTTCCTCTTTTTACACATAATTTATCAGAATCTTAAAGATGCTGTACTGTCCGTTCGTACGTGTCAGCTTTGTTTACATTTTTGTATCCAAATAATGAACTTTATAAACGAAGTGGTGACAACTATATGCATTTTCTTGCTTCCAGAGTAAAACAGATTATCAAGGTAGCACGGATCAGGCTTTGCATGAGCGCTTTGACTAACTTACGGCGTTCGTTGTGGGTGACGTCAATACGGTAGGGGGTTAGTATTAGGGGTTAGGGTTGGGTTTAGATCAACGAACCCACAATGAACGCCCGTGAGGTAGTCAACCCCTTGCAAGAATATAGAACCAAGTTAAACTGTTTGCATCACCAGCTGGAGACTCCAATGTACACATGCACAGAACGGACTGTACCGCATCTTTAAGGAATCGCACTTTTGAGGAACATTTGAGAAAGGCAAATTCAGATTTTATGGTATCCTACGCGAAAATATTGTGTTGAGTCTGTGTGTAGTCATCCGTATTAGAGCCGCAGGTTCGATTCCTGCCAGAGGGCCTAAAGTTGCATTTTTCGCAACTCCTGGTTAGGTCTAAAAATGTATATAAATTTTCGTTCGAATATTCCATCTACAAAACACCTTCTGCTATTAGTTCTATCGAACGAGATGCCCAAATTAATCACATACGTTATCCTGGCTTCGTTCAACCGGCCCTCATTAACATTGTTATTTAAAATATATAAATAGTAATGACTAAGATAGTAAAATGAATTAATATCCTACTATATTGCTGTCATTGAGTATTGGGTTAGTGTTTCGGGAAGGGTGGTTATACTCATGGCTCTGGGTACGAGATTGGGTTCCCCACAGACTGTCTGTCAACACTCGTCAGTGGTAGGGTACTGCCAGTTAATGGGTTAACAAAACTATCTGCCAGTGTCTCTTGTTAATCCATTAGCTTGCAATGCGCCCTACTTTAGTATTTTACTCTGTCTAACGCCAGACGATTTCACTCGTCAGTGGTAGGGTACCGCCAGTTAATGGCTTAACAAAACTATCTGCCAGTGTCTCTTGTTAATCCATTAGCTTGCAATGCGCCCAGATGAGCCCTACTTTAGTATTTTACTCTGTCTAACGCCAGACGATTTTACTCGTCAGTGGTAGGGTACTGCCAGTTAATGGGTTAAACGAACTATCAGGAGAATATCAGGCTTGATATGTTCTCAGAACTATTGCCAGTATAAATCGCGCTATTCTAGCTAGTTCGTGTTGTGTTTACACTAAGAAGGTATGATCAGTTGAGTGGTGAACCGTAAGTCGGATAACTATTTCACATTAGATGCGCACCTCGACGCTGTGTCTCGGTAGGTACACACAGCTCTCTACCTTGGTTTTATCGAGATCGCAGGCTCAGGTTTAACTCAGCGGTTACGTAGTGATGACGTCACAAGCGGCAAATTCGTTGGCAACAAGCATAAACAACGACAATTTTCACGATTGTTTCTAAAGATTTATGATGATTTTCTTGTGATAAATAAAGTATTTTAAAGTTTGACGAGTACTGCTGTGCTACAAAATGGTAAGATCTATTTGTATAGATTTATTTTCAAACAATTATGTGTGAAATATTGCATTGAAAGTGTAGGTGATCTCTCATAGTTTATAGTAGTGTACTGATTGTAACAGGCACTGAAATATTCACTATCAGTATTATGCTAGTAAATAGCTAAATTACATACAAGCTAATTTTATAACATTTACAGTGTATAGTATACAATATAAATAGGCTTTTAAAGTAGCTTTTAGTAGTAAATACACAATATAAAGTTCTGCAACTTCAAATAATGAATACAAATTTCAAAATTATGACTGTATACAAAATATACAATTCTTGTAGACTACTGCATGATAG
Organism: Trachythela sp. YZ-2020; assembly: GCA_016169945.1. NCBI lineage: Eukaryota > Metazoa > Cnidaria > Anthozoa > Malacalcyonacea > Clavulariidae > Trachythela > Trachythela sp. YZ-2020. Next base: position 1,025,649 of record JADLSH010000344.1, on the reverse strand, counting down.
GCAGCCATATGTGATCAGCAATCAGCATGTACTGTACCTGAGTAATGAATTAGTGTTTGATGACATGGTGTAATGGTGCGGTTTGAGAATTTGATTTTATATAATTCAGTAATTGCTTGGGTACAGTAAAATGTAAACATTTAGGGTCAGCAAGTAGACTTGGTCCTATGCCAACTTCTACACCCCCTCTCTTACTTCCTTACAGACCTTAGGTTCTGTCTATCAGGAATAGATTTACTAATGTGCCAATTTTCTTCTTAAATCCATTTTATTTGCCTTTGGAGGCCTCTCTGACACATCTAGGCAATCTTGTTTTTCAAAATGTTCTGACAAACCATTCACCCCCCCCCCCCACCTACCATGAGCTTGGCCCCTATGACCTGTCAGGGACTGTTTCCCTAGATCACCTCCATACCAGATCAATCTATCCCTACTGCCTATACTAACACATTTAATGCATGCCACAGCAGGCATCAACGAGGAAAGCAAACTTAAGTCATGCTCAACAATCAAAGCTCAGAACTGAGGATAGAAGAAGGGAAATCCTACGCGAGGAGAATGTGAAAAGGCTGTCGGCTGAGAAATTATTAGAGGCAAACATGGCAAGTGAAGAAAGAGTAGAAAATAAGAGATTTCTTTGTAGACTTCAGCTTGAAGCAAGGGAGAGAGATATGGAGCAAGCATTGTTTCAGGTAAAAAGAAAAACAATAATCACTTTCTATATTATGGAGTTATTAAAGTGAAGGATTAACCATTAAAAAGGTTTGTATTCTGCTAGTTTATATCCAAATTTTTAAGGAATCTCCCGGCTATATCTGAATGTAATTAAGTTCTGCTGTTTCTGTCTCTAAGGATGAACATTGCCAATTCTCACAAAAATTCAATGTTTTTGTACTAAAGGAGATGATTTCAAATAATTGGCTGATCTGATTAAAACCTGTCAAATGCTTAAATGAAAGTTCACCTGAACATAGAGAATGTTTTAACATGTATCTGCGAATGTTCGTCAATTGAAGAAGTAAGCATTCAAAGGTCATCTTAAATTTTCACTTAATTGGTACTGTGTTATGTGTTATCAGGCCTTACCAGGAAGAAAATGGCAGGGGTGCAATTAATTGCACTCCTTGGGATTGTTGGGCGTGCAGTGGCGTGCAATCATATTTGTTTTCATTCCCAATGGACATCACAAGGCGTTTAATTCTTACTCTTGCAAGGCCTCAGTACAATGGCAAGCACTGCAACTTAATTGTCATTAAAATTCAATTTTAGGATAAAAATTATTAAGTGACTGCATGACAGAAAATCAACTGACAAGCAAACAGTATAAACAGCATAATGTCACAGTGCTAGTCCACTATTATATATAGTATAAAACAATATTTAATTATATACATGTTACAACATACAGTCTGCATTAATTATTGTGACTGCCTATAAACTAAAAGTTAGGTGAAAATATCCAAAGCCATCTTTAAACGTAGCCTTTTCGAAGCCATCTTAACTTTTAAAAACAAAGCAAAGTACTAATTAAAAGGAGAAGCGTTTAACAATTAACTCGAGCTTGCAACATTATTCGAAATTCTGGTGACAGAAAGTCTGGTAAACAACTCGGATAATATATTAACTCTTGCAAGGCCTTCAGTACAACGGCGAATGCTGGAACTGAATTTTGTGAAACTTTGAAAACATGGTTGAAATTAAACATTAATTTTACTCAGCCCCACGCAATTAACTATGCTAACTGCACTACAAGTATCAAGGGCAGGCGTGTGATTTATTGCACGCCTTGCCAAGCTTAGAGGTGTGCCAAGGCGTGCGCGTGCGATCGCATGCCTTTCCTGGTAAGGCCTGTGTTATGATTATGTTCTATATTTATATAGGCAAATGAAGCTAGGCTGTTAAAGGAGCAACAACTCGAACAAGAAGAGCGACTGGCCAAGGTCAGTTATAGTTGATTGGCTTGGTTTATGTTTTGAGATCTGTTTCATTAAAATAGCTTGTTCACATCATTCTGTAAAAAATTTCAGGAATTAGAAAGAATGAGAATGGAAAAACTAAGAGATGAAAAATTCCGACAACAAATTAGGGAGAATAGGTAAGAGGTGCCATCTAAGTTGACAAATTTTATGGGGTGGTGACCAGTGGACACCGGTAATTAGTTGGTTGACAATTTGTTGAAGGTGATCGAAACCAAAATGCACTGAGATGGTGCTTGACTAGCCTTTTCGGATTGAGAACCAGGGCCGGACCTACGGGGGGGTTTGGGGGGTGTCACACGTACCCCCCCCAGAAATTCTATTTGGAGTTTCAGTTGGCAGAAGTGCTATTTTAGTCGGCAGACAAAAATATTTTTGATGACTAACAGCAATGTAGTCGGTACAAGTTCGTTAGTCAGTCAGTTGAAAGGACCTTACACCCCCCCTGATAAATTTTCTGAGGACGGCCCTGTTGAGAACTAATAAATGTCGCCTTTTAACAGTGTTGGTAAGATGTAAGTCAAAATCAAATTCCCAAAGCTGTTACCAGAACACTGTTTTTCTTTGGCTTTATCATGTTCTATGTTTAACAAGTTTTAGGCTGATATGGATGTTGCAATTATTAAAATATTTGGCATTTTTGTTGCCCAATATAGTGTAGAACTTCGGGAATTAGAGGCAAAATTAAAGGCTGGTTATATGAACCGAGAGAGAGCAGCACAGCTTGCAGAGAAACGATTATTGGAAGTTGATGAGCAGGTCAGTGATCATTCGGAGAACTTAATAAATTATGCATGCCATGTATCGAGTATGCTACTATCATAACAACAAAAAACATCAATTTTTGGAGGGGGAACATTGCTCAGTTACTGTTAGGGCCCAATTAATATAGGGTGGAATTCTGTGAGTGCAATTTGGTGCTTGTTATAATTAGCAGTTTAGCACATGTTTGTTGTTCACGCTCACAATAGCTTAAGCAAGTTTTCACACTCAAACCCTTTTTAATATCATGTTTAACCCTAACCTTGTTACCATTAACCAAATGCAGTCATGCATTTTGATTGCAAAGCATAGTTCCTGATTATTAAAGCTAAAGAACTGAGATTAATTGCCAAGTCACCAATATATTTTATGTTTTTAGAATCGTGAAGTGGAGGTTGCGAAGACAATGAGAGATATCCACAACAAAGCATTGGAAGCAGAAACCGCTAAAGAACAACAGAGATACGAGGAAAGTGTTCGTCATCAAGAGCAGCTCGAGAAGCAATTGCTTGAACAAGAGAAACAGAAACAGGAGGCTTATGAAGAATTTTTGAAAGAAAAATTGATGATTGATGAAATTGTGAGGAAAATTTATGAAGAAGATCAAAGGTGAGTTTTTAGTGACAAAATTTCCTTTTTTCTGCAGCGAGTCTTTACTGGGATTGTTTTTTTGCTTTTTCCCAGCCCCCCCCCCCCCATCACTTCTTTAATGGTCCATCCCTTACCAAATTATGTTACTATTACTAACTGTATGTTTGTATTTGTAACATTTCGCTTTCTTTCGAACCAGAGAGCTTGAGAAAAAGTTTGAGAAACAACGTGCTACACAGAGATATATTGCAGAGTTCAAGAGAAAGAGAGAAGACGTAAGATTATTCAACTTCTGTAACTCTTTTTATGTTATAATAGGTCAATTTCCAGAAAACATTCACACCCCATGGAAGAAATGGGAAGTTAACCCCCCCCCCACTTCGGATGTAGATTTTAGCCTGTCCAGCCCCATGCAGACAGCACAAATTTTCTCCGTGGGGGGAATGTTGATTTTTCTGCAATGCAGAAATAATAAAAGACAGCATAGGATCAAATCTTTGTAGCTATCCAGCAGCAGCAGTGCCACATTTCATCATTTGATAAAAAAGCTTTATATAAGAAACCAACATTAGTAGAGTGGACCCTTTAATATGAAGGGTATCAAATTTTACAACCCTTTCTGCAGAACCACACTGACCCTGTATTTAAACTATCTTTCAAAGTTGTATATATTCATCACTCGTAATTCCATCAACAAAACAACCTTCACCTTTAAGTCCTATCAAGTGAAATGCACAACTTATAATTTATCTATCTAAGGACATTTTTGTAGCAATTAATATTTGGAACACATATGCATTTGCGCTAAACGAATCACGGTACAACTTTACAAAGTTATGTTTTAAAGCCCACTGCCAAATTTTGAACGATATTTAAAAACCACGTGTAGTATTAACCTACCTTTGTCTTTAAACATCTTTTCCAGCACAACGGTGATGTTTATTGAATTAACCTTTTAAGACTTTGGATATAATGTCAGCAGTTATTAAATTGAACTTAAATACAATTTCAAGCATCAATTTTGTCTTTCAAAATAAATAGAACTTGCGGCCATTCGTCCTCGTGGCGGCCATTTTTTTAATTTTCCCGCCGAAAATTGTTGCCCCAGGCTCTAACGACCTTTCATCAGCAACACTGATCTTTTACCTAGAAACAAAACTGGACTATAAAAACATTTTTCGCACTACCGGATAACACTGATCTTATTATTCTTTGAACTGGACAATCTAATATCATATTTTTCCCCCAAGTTGGTCCAGACTAATCATCAGTCCCTATAGTATAAATTACAAATCTGGTCATTGTTTCAATTGTTTAGTGGAAGCAACATGAACAGAAACTGATGGAAGAAGAGAATAGGCGAATCTTGGAATTTGCCAAAGAACAACAGAACAGAGAGGAAGAGAGAATGGAGAAGAGAAAGCAAGCTGAGGAAGCCATGACCAAAGTACAAGAGAAGGTAAGTGGTGATGTTGGTGGTGATCTGGTGGTGGTGGTGGTGGTGATAGTGATGTGGTCAGTGGTGATGATGGTGGTGGTGGTTGTTATGATGGTGGTGATGTTGGTGATGATCTGGTGGTGGTGGTGATAGTGATGTGGTCAGTGGTGATGATGGTGGTGGTGGTTGTTATGATGGTGGTGATGTTGGTGATGATCTGGTGGTGGTGGTGATAGTGATGTGGTCAGTGGTGATGATGGTGGTGGACTGGTGGTTATGATGGTGGTGATGTTGGTTGCTCTGATGGTGATGGGAGTGATGATGGTGGTGATTATTATGGTGGTGGTGATGGCTGAGGTGCTGGTGAAGATGGTAGTAGCGATATAGTGGTGATGGTGGTTGTGTGATGATGTTATAAGTTTATGATTGACGTAATTATCTTGTAGTTGGCAGGAAATATTGCTTCAGAGAAAGCAGAGAGAGAGGAAATGGAAAGGTAAAAATACTTATCACAATGTTACCTATTTATTCATTGTACTACTATAATAATAATAATCTGTTTAATTAACCACTTTGCAGTATAACTGAATTACACGGTATTCATAGGAAAAATGTGAAATACCCTAATTAATTTACCTAAACTATTATACATATATGCATCAAGACTATTTAATTGTAATGAAATTTTTAAATCTATCCGTGTTCGTAAAAGGCATAATAACTGGTTCCGTCCTTAGATTATATTTATGTTCATATACTGGAGAACAAGTATTCATCGAAATTGTTTCTAAGGCCCCGTTTACATGAGACCGGGACGAAGTCAAACCAGGACGATTTCGTTTCGGTCATAGTATTATTTAGAATAGATGTTTACATGAGACCGGGATGAAAAATTGCTCAGACCGGTCTGAATTCATCCCGCTCGCTGGACCGAACCGACTATCTTCAGTATTAAGACCGGTACGAATTCAGAGCGGGATGAATGTAAACACAAATTATTTTCAGACCGGTCCGAATTTTGGTCAATGCTGAAATAAACAACAGTAGACAAGATTTAACAACGTCAATTGTGGACTGCAGTCAGCGTAGGGGAGGGAGGGCGCCTTTGGTTATATCCCCTGCTAATACTTTATAGTGCTAATACTTTTACTGCAAAACCATACATTATGCCAACATGTTGGCACGACTACTTTTAATCCAAAGATTTTTTTTTTTTTTTGGTCACAAACTTTATTTTAAAATTTAAATTTTTTTGGTTTAAACGTTAAAACATACTTTCACTGGACACTGTTTTTAATTTTTTTTTTAACAAAAAAGGAAGAAGAATATTGAAATGGAAAAGTGTGAAAGTAAGTATGGGTTAAGTATGGGCTACGGGCTTTGCTTTAATCCAGGAGGCCCCCCTTTCAACGTTCTGGCTACGTCCCTGCTGCAGTCTGATATACGCAATAGAGTGTGTGATGCTTTTCGTACCGGTCTCATGTAAACCTACTGACAATTTAAATTTCCATCTCGTTCTGACTTCGTCCCGGTCTCATGTGAACGGGGCCTAACGTTCGTAATCCATATTTTTACCAGGATACGAGTCGAACTACATATGGAAGAACAGGAAGAAAAGGCAAGACAAAAGGAAAAGGTCAGTACATGAGAATTCCAATGAATGTAGAGTTTCCGCAAAGAGAGTTTTCCCAGAGCTTTGATTCAACATCGCTGACATTGACCTATTTTATTCTGCAGATGGACATCGAGAACAAGATCCGTCAACGATTGGATCTTCAAGAGACACGTCGTCAACAACTTCATTATAAAGAACTCAAAAAACAAGCTGAACTGGAGGAAGAGGAAGAATTTAGGAGACAGGTTTGTTTACTACTGTTTTGCTGCTTTGGGCTTTCTTTCTAAAATCTAAACTGAGTCTTACTCCAATGGCCATGACTCCTGGGACAGGTTGAAATTTTGTTTACTGTGTTTTACTTAGAAACTAAGTCTTAGGGATTCTAGACAACCTGCTCACTGCATGTTTTTCGTAGCCATTCTTTCACTCCTCTGACCCCTGCGATAGTGCGATGGACCCCGAAAAATACCATTCCTACTACATCATATTAAATGCTGTACGATTACCGTGGGATATGCTGTATCATCCTGCAAGAATGGCCAAGATCTTACCAAAATCTTGTAGTATCGTACTACAACCGTACACAAGCTTGCCAAGATCTTGACAGAATCGTGTGAGAACTCACTAAGATCTTATGAAGATCCTTAATGATTGCAGTAGGATCTTATAAGTTCTGAGAAAGATCCCGTAAGATCTTCACTTCACTAAGATCTTACAAGATCCTGTGGGATCCTGATGTCAACCAGTGGATGTCAACTTTCATAAGATCCTAACCGGATCCTTCTAAGATCATTGTACATAATCCCTGGCTTTAATGTCCTTTTCAAAACTTCCACCAGTTTTGCAATAGCCTAAATACGCAACTTTATATCATGTCTATTGTAACCATCTATTTGCTCATGTCTCTCACCATCCCTAAAGAATTTCAAGAACCTAAATTGTATATACTTTTTTCAGGTACCAATGTCCATGTTCTTTCAGCACCTAACCTCAACACCATTTTTTCTTGCCAGATGCTTGCTAAGTTTGCTGAGGATGATCGTATCGAACAAATGAACGCTCACAAACGACGCATGAGACAGCTCGAGCACAAGAGAGCAGTCGAGAAATTGATTGAAGAAAGGAGGGATCAATTTAGACATGAAAGGGTAAGAGTGTCACGCAAGATAGAATCTCATCAATTGGTCTTCATTGTAGCAGTTACCATACAGTTATGTTAATAATTAAGACCCCGTTTACAGTAGAGCGAAAGATTCCGGATTGATCAAGAATCCGAAACGTTTTAGTAGCGGATTTATGTTGCGAAGCGACAAATCCGATAGGAAACATCTCATTTTTTAGCTGTATCTGGAAACTTTGAATCCGAGAAAAAGTAGAAACTTTGTATCCGGAAACATTTGAGTCCGAGACAATTCGCTTTGGCAGAAACCAAATTGGGTTACCGCCAAATTATGTTTGCGCTAACCTGGGTTTTCCAAAACAAGCTCGTCCGGAGAAGTCAGAGTATATTTATGATTTGCACGTAAATTGTAAAGCAACCAACTTCTAGACCACAAAAAGTATCATCAGCCAAAAACTAGAATATATTTCAACAAATATCTTTCAATCAAATTTGTTATCATTGCCAGTACAATAATAGACAGCTTTAGCAAACACAACGCGACGTCAAAGAGGACGTGAAAATGGCGTAAAAATGGCGTGATATGTCCATCTATGGATGTGCCCACGCCATTTTTACGCCATTTTCACGTCCTCTTTGACGTCGCGTTGTGTTTGCTAAAGCTGCCTAATACTAAAGAAAGTGGACTCGCTGGTACCAAAGAAAAAGCGAGTATAAATTGAAAAGGCTCTTTGGAGGCAAGCTCTTTCTTTGTCTGAACGGCTCAGACGTTACTTAGTCAGCCTCGTTTACCGAATTGGAACAATCGCTTTAAACATTATTGACTGTTCGATATTGAAAGCGATTGTACCCATTCGGTAAAAGTTGTTCGATTCTTCCTTTCGAGCAACGGCACTATGGTCCAGACCGACGAAAAGCATATTATACTTTGCAAATGTATATAAGAAAGCGTTGGAAAGCAAATTTGAATATTAACCGTGACATTTATTGATTCCAGGGCATTAGGGAAACCAGATTAGGTTACCGCAAAACAACGTTTGCGGTAACGCGGCGGTAGCCCAGGTTTGGTTACCGCAATTTTGGACAGCCTATAATCTTTACTTGTTTATGCCTACTTTAGCAGTTTTCAAATGTTTCCCGAACAATGTTTTCTAGTTTGCCTGACAGGGTTCAACCCACTTCAACGCTCTGCCAACAATTAAGACCACCGTTTCCATATGATTATTTTCAATTTTGTTATGTAGGAAGCCGAACTCGAGGCTCGCCGTGAAGAAGAGAGAATGCAAGAATATAGAAGACAAATTATTGAGGAAGAAAGACAGCGTCTGTTGCAAGAACACGCCACGAAATTACTTGGATACTTGCCAAAGGTGGGTGGAAATTTTAGGGGGAATTTACATGAGCCGTATATGGATGGCTAGTTCTACCAGAGACGTAGTTTTCCCGACTGCAGAGTAGGGCAAGTCCACACTCGAGAGTTTTTTGTCCAATGACTTTGCACACTTGATTTAGTAATTTTACATAGGTGATTATTGAAAATTCTCAACGCTGATTGGTTGCGCTACCTCGGATTAATACGCGTTAATCACCTAAAGTGTTTTTAAGCCGCTTTTATCGTAAATATTCAATTAAAATATTTTTGAAATGTGCATTTTTTATTTTTTCCCAAATAATCACCTATGTAATTTTACTAAAACAATTATTCGCCTCAGGCGAGGTGAATATCGGTGAATAAAAACCTCGACTTCGTCTCGGTTTTTATTCACCGATATTCACCTCGCCTTCGGCAAATAATTGTTAATTATGCCCACACAGGTTGTATTTGTTGCATATTATTGGCAATTTTAAACATTAACACCAACGTTCGTCATGTTTTAGGGTGTGCTACGTGACAGCCAAGATTTGGATATGTTTGATGAAAACTTCAAGGATGCTTACTCGAAACGTTACAAGGAATTCTGGGAAGAAGACTTCGATTCGGAGTCCAGCGGTGCTCCTGCATAAATGACCTGAAAGCTATGCTCAATAAACTTGTATTAATATTAAAGATTCGAATATGTTTATTTGTTGAGGTGCGTATTATGCACACTTAATCCTTACTTTTAGATTCGACTTCTAGAGAATCTATTGTAAATATTAAACGATGAACTACAACAATGTCAGTTCAGTCTTCTATTTTTTTCTGATACTACTGGGACCAGTAGCTCGATATACAATTTACTTCATTCATTACCGTCGAATAGTCGATTTCCACTAACTTTTCACTAAAATGTCGCGAACTTCGTTTCGAACTTCGCAAATTCGTTGCGAAGTTCAAAAGTTCATAGTGAAATTCAGAACCGGTTTGTAAACTGAGCATTTGATTGGTTGCTTTTTCTCTAGTAAGCCAATCAGAGGCTTTGTTTACAAACTTGCTTGTGAATCATTATGAACTTTTGAACTTCGCAACGAATTTGCGAAGTTCGAAACGAAGTTCGGAACATCTTAGTGAAAAGTTAGTTGAAATCAACTGTAAGTCAAACTAGTGGATAGAACAAGTATAAAGGCGCAGGGCAAATTAGAAAACATTGTTTCCTAGCCATGTTTCTCAAAGGTGGACAAACCATGTCCATGCATACAGGATGAAGGTTGAAAAGTAAGAAGACGATGTTTCGAAAAAATAATCGCACTTGCTAAACAAAGTGTTTCTGAAATTGGTTGGTTGGCAAGCAGTGAAACATTTGAAGATCTTCAGATGTTTCCACAACAATGTTCTCTAGCTTGCCCGGGGCTTAACTATCCACAACTTCTCACACTCGTTTTTCAACACACTTTCAGATGCTTCAATGCCCTCTTAATAAACTGTCCTTCGTGTATGTGTATAATATATTAGATTCAAGGCTTACGACAAGTGGCCGTGTAAACATTTTACAAACCGCCAAATGTTCATATTAAATAATATTTTTCTTTGTCACTGATACCACTATTAATAACGTTGATGGAAGTACACATATCAAAACAACTTAACAAGTCGCTACTCCGGAGACACGGTCTGTTTAAGAGACGTCACGAACCGTGCAGTCATCTCCTAAACTAACTTTTACTCATCATTCATTCCCATTATTCTCCCGAAAATCTTCATCCTCCTCCATTAAATTCTCATCATCATTTTCATTATCACTAACCCGTCCAATATGGTCTTTCTTATATATCCTTTCTAAGTTCTTCATATTATCATGTCTGGAATGCCTTAACTTGCTATGCCTTTTATTCTTTCGTTTCTCCCCACTTCTACTATGTTTTGTTTCACTATCGTTCTGTTCTCTTTGGTCGGAGTTGTTTTTCATTTTTCTCATGGCTTTTTCCTTTTCTATCATATCAACAATAGTTGAGATTATGGCTTCGTCACTCGTGCCTTCAATTTTGTCTTCATGTGTTTGGTTTCTTGCCATCGCTGTGTTAGTTTTTAGATTTGCTTTGCCTCCTGTCTGAAGAAAAAGAATGATAGATATATCTAATGATTGATGCAGTTGACCACTATAACCGTAAATGTTGCGTGTTTATATAAATATGAAATAACGGTGACCCTGGGCACAGTATAAAGACGACCAGTAGGGCCACTCGGCGATGCAACATGTAGTCGGCTTTTTAAGCAAAAATATGCAGTTTACTGGCCAGGAAAGTTAGTCCAGCTCGCTTATTGGCCAGAAAAAGCAATTGACTGGCTGCCAATGCGTAATGAGCGGCCACACAAAATTTCAAATGAGTGACCCTACTGGTCGTCTCTATACTGTGCCCTGGGTGACTTCTGACTATTTGGATCACGCAGTCAGTCAGGCCCGCCCGCCCATTTTTTAAATATGGCGACGAGGTTGTCAGCAGTGAACTCTAAGTAAGTAGTTTACTTAGAGTTCACTGGTTGTCAGCCAGTCACAGTCAGTCAGTCAGTCACATGACTAAGACTTTCATAAGGGGCGGCGATTGGTCTGCTTTGGGGGGGTGGGGGACTAGAGTTTCTGAAATGGCCTTTCCTGCGTTCTAGTGAAGATTTGACATGTAGAAACCTCGTCAATAGGTTCATTTTGCATTTCAGGCAGCGAATAATCTGACACCTTCATAATAAGTTCTTCCATTCTGATCTTTTTTTCCGGGGAGGGGGAGCTTAGCTCCATCACAGAAACTTTGGGGGCTTAGCACATGCACGAGTATAAAACGCACGGAAGGAAGGCGACGTATCTGACACTTTCAAGACTTTCAAATTATGTCGATTGTAAAGAAAGTTTGTTTAACATATCTTATAATTTTATACCAGGCTATTAGGATCTATCAGATCGCAGTGTAATGTCAATTCTGCCCACGGTTTACAGTCGATTTCATCATATTCCATAATGAATTGGTTCGTAAACAATCTGATTGGCTACTAATAAAAGGTAGCCAATCAAATGCTCAGTTTACAAACTGTTTGTGAATTCATTATATGAACTTTTGCACTTGACTGTAACTCATTAGATAAGGAAACGGGACTTTACCGCACGATAGAAAACAAATATTAATATCTACATGCAAACTTCACTACAATGAAATCCTATCCCCAATCTTACCTTGGAAGTCGGCAATTTCTCTTTGTTCAAAGTTTCTTTTGTATATTCTGTTTTCGGCGAAACACTTTTCACCAAATTTCTTTCCAGGTTAGCATTCTTTCCTGACAACTGGTTTTCAAAACTGCTTTCTTGTTTCTTGTTATGTTCAAAAGTCTTTCCAAGTTTTGCGAAGTTGCTGGGTAGTGGCCAGTTGTATGATTTTGTATTTGTTTGAATTCTCGAGACGTTGGCATGATGATGCTCCAATATTGTCTTACTTTTGCTTGGACCATTTTCGTATTCTACCGACACTTTTTGATCCCCCGATTTACTTTCACCACTGACCTGGAAATAGAACTGGATTGATTATCTATTGTTACCTCCGCCAGGGGTTATGTTTTCAACTGGGCTTGTTTGTGTGTTTGTCTGTGAGCGCGATAATTCAGACAATATCAAACATTTCATTTGTGGAGCTAATGGCCATAGCCCAATGACAAATCGATTAAATTTTGGTTAAATTTGAATGAAAATTGGAGGAGAAATTTACAGGAGAAATATGTTCTGGTTTCCCTGGCTAAACATAACGGAATGTGTAATTTATGCATGTATAATTTATGCATGAATACTTGACTTAGTTTGATCCTACCGAAACAATGCTTTGCCTATCCAGTCTTCTTTAGCGATCAGTGACTCTGACTTACCTTTGGCTTTGCTTGGTATTCGTTCTTCGTAACCACTTCCGACATATTACGACGAACCTCCGATGGCATGGCGTGACCTTGAGTTTGCCATGGCAATCTGGTCTGTACTTGAGGTGTTTTACTTAATTTGCCAACATCGTTAGGATGTGACCGAACTATTTTTGTGAATGATTGTGTATCTCCTTTTTCTAAATTTACGGCAGGCTTCGCTTTGTTACCGGCTTGGTGGCTATCAACTGAATTTCCATTCGCTGTCAAAGACTGATTAGCATTGACACGTGATGCATACGTCATCACCTGGCCGTCACGTGATGCGTACGTCATCTGTATACCCGGATTCGAAATATCATTCTCTTGTTTGCTTAGTTGCTTTTGTCCTTCTAAACGATTGCTCTTAGCCATTTCCTTGTGGCGTGATGAGCTACTTTTCTGTGCCTTGCTGCCCAATCCACGAGGTTTGAGTGCCTTCGTACCTTCAAATTTCTGTTCAGCCGGCTTCTCTGGACGATCTACCGATTCCTTATGTTCGGCAGCATTTCTGGTAAATGTTGAAATATCCTCGTTGTTTTTCGATAATTTCAAGTACTTCTTAAGATTCTTTAGGGGACTTTTCTTGTGTTTTCTGAGATTTTTCAACATCACCGAGAGCATGTTGTAGACATTTTCCAAAAGCGATTCGTTCTCGGTGACCTCGTGTGGTAGAAACGCCAAAAAGCTATTCTTTTTCGAAGCCTTCTTTCTTAGAAATACGCCAGGTTTTCCGAATTTTTTGTGTCGCGGTTTGGTGCCTTTTCGGAGAATCTTTCTATTCACACTAGAGTTGCGCCCCTGAGACTTTTTATACACTTGGGACATCAATTGTTTGTATAGCGATTGAGACACACTACTGGTTGATTTCACGGAATGTTCTCTAGTTTCTTTCAGAGTTTTCGCGTTGTTTCCAAGATTTTTAAATTTCGAAGAATCTTTTGTCTCGTCTTTCTCTGGATATGGGCGTTTGATAGAATTTCCAAGATTTCTAGGCCCAGTGTTTTCCGATTTGTGAAGTTTTCTGAGGTTCTTGCGATTCGGTTTGGAATATCGCTCTTGTTCTTGTTGTCGAAGTTTCACATAGGTCTCTCTCCACCGATACGAACTTGAGTCCGCCGGGGAATAGTCCCTAGTATCGGCATTTGTGGTTCCAGACTGTACCGGGTTGCTCGCCTGATTATTGTACCTGCTTGCCTGATTATTGTAAGTATATGCGGGTTGGTACCCGTTTGTTCGGGTGTTAGAGGTTTGCGGATAACCTGCCTGACCAGGCATTGCTGCCTGAGTATAAGGGGATGCCGGCTGAGGGTAAACAGGTGGGGTATAATCAGTGTTTGGTTGGGGGTAAGAGGATTGCGGATATTGAGAAGGGTAGTTAGAAGATGGATTGGGTTGATATGGTCTACTATTGGCCACGTTGCTTGCTGGAAGTGACGATGAAGGGAGATTCTTTCCTGTCAAAAGTTTACGATTTGTCAGAATATAAGACCATTTGAAGAATTACTGGAGCGCAGCATCATACACGCCCAGCCTCGACTTCATTCTTTGATTTCTTTTGAAGTTTCTGTCTGTTTTCAAAAGAATGAAGTCGAGGTTATGCGTGTATAATGGTACGCTCCAGTAATTCTGCAAATGGTCTATGATGTAGACTCTTATGCTGTAGTGGTGGATCCAGCCAGCATTTTTAGGGGGGTGCAGCAGAGCAAGGGAGCACACCGAACCCTGCACTGGCCAGCAGTGTGCCGTTTGAATACCTCAAACGTTTTTTTTGCACCCCCCTTTTTGCACCTGGCCAAGGCCAACAGGGGTGCGCACCCCTGTGCACCCCCCTATAAATCTACCATTGTTATGCTGTATTTTATTTGTTATTTCACCAACCAAGTTCTGTATAGTTAAGGGCCCGTATATATGGTCACACTTCAGTTGCAAGTACGGAATGAGCGGCCAGATGATTTTGATGTATGGAAATGGTCAATGTTTAGGATTCGATTCTGAAAATAGCAGTAATCTTCAAGAAAAGTTTGTCAAGTGAATTGCAAACGAAAGACATTTCAAACAGCCGGCCGTACAAAATGTGTTAAACTACATGCATGATCAGATAAACAACATTTCACTTTCTTCAATCGCTATTTGACTTTTCGTTTATGCCTAGCGACTGATTCATTACATCAAAATCACCCCGCACCTTCCATTCCGTCCAGGCAAATGGCTAAACAGCCCCTAAAGGCTCTTTTCCACTCGTCGCAAAAACCAACTCGCAAGCTCGCTGCGAGTACTTTCATCCAATCACAATGCTCGACAGTTTATTTTAATTACATGCAAGAACTCGCAGCGAGTTTGCGAGTTGGTTTTGCGATGAGTGGAAAAGAGCCTTAAGATTACAGGTATTTCTTTGGCAAAACATTTAAAATACCACAGATAATGACACCCAGATGCGCGCCGAATTTCGCGATTCGTGTATACATTTCTGAAGGTTTGAATAGTGTTATAATTATGCTAAATTTGCATAGCATGACCAGTTGCTATGTCTACTTCGCCACTGATGACAACTTACTTGTTAAAGCACTTTCTGCTGATTTGAATTTAACAGGAAAACCTGAAAATACGTGATTACCATTTTAGAAAATAACAGATGAATACACTGTCAAAAATTTCATTTTTATAATTCTACGTTTCGTTAAGATTAGTCTCCATTGTATCGTATTTTATCAAAATACTCAGTGGTTACCGCAAATACACTGTCACCTATCAAAATGATCACAGGCATCATTAAGCTCAATGTATAGGCAATATAATCAGTGGCAAACACTAGGGGTGGGGGGAGAGCGACAACCTATGGAATTCTCATGTGCAGTTGCAAGTTGTCAACCAGGTGCAAAAACGTTGTTCACTTGTGGTAGAGACATATTCTCTCAAAAGACGGAGCTTCGTGCCATAGGGCAAGCAACACATTTACTTGGTTTGAGGGGAAGGGGGATGACAAACTGATGACTTTTAATTACTCCATTGAGTTTCTTAAAGTGGCTGTTAAGTCCGTTTTGCTCATGTCCTAGACATGGGTGTGGTTTGTTTACATATTTTGTTTTGAAACATACTGAAATAATCTGAAATCTGCACAAACACCTACTTTATTACTATTTAACAATTAGTTATAGCTTTCTCAAAAAGAAATTATGTATATTTTAGACAAATGCATGCATGATACATTTAGCCGTTCAATTTTACATTTTGTGATGTATTCTGAATGCGTAATGAGCTAATGTCCACGTGGGTCCACATTTAGCCTGAAAACAGACCTACGTTTCGCCCGCCCTAAAATTCACGGGTCAAGGAATGGCGAAACGTAGGTCTGATGAAAATGTTGTCAAAACGCTGTGGAATCCGACCGCCTGGCGGTCGGAATAGCTGATTGGATAATTCTCGCCGATAAGGTGTTTGATTGGTCGGTCGCTTACATGAAAGGTTTAGAATTAGTTTGGAAAGGTCAGCAATTTTCAGCAAGAAGGTCAAGTTGACAAAATTATGCTACGAGTTTATGAATCAAAATTTGAATATAAATCTACATAACAATAGCTGTTGCGTGTGGACATGTCGAAGGACGAGTTGTTTAAGAAGGCATTGGATTTAACTGTAGCACAATTTAACTACCGTTCGTTAAAAACCGAACAAGAAACGTGTATTAAAAAGCTTGTGGTGGATCGTGAGGATGTATTTGCTGTGTTGCCAACTGGCTACGGAAAGAGTCTAATTTATCAGATATTACCATTAGTGTTCACCGAAATGGATGTGCTTGAATACGGCCAGTGTAACGATACTCACACTGTTATTGTTGTTATTGTTAGTGTTATTGATGACGACGGAGACGTTCCGACTTGAGAGGAAAGTGAGTCATTCTTTTTTACTGCTTCACATATTTCCATAAATGTATTATACATACTTGTAACTTTCCGCGCACATTTCTTGCACACGGATCTGCGGTTGAACTTATCTTTTTGAAGTTTTATGCCGATATGTGACAAAAGAACACTCAATGTAACTGTATCTACATTTAACCCTTTTATTAGAGCGACAATTTCTTTATTATTAGTGCCAGTGAATAGCGGAACACTTGTGTGTTTATTGCCGCGAATTTTAAAATTGCCAAAACAAAAGGCACACTCGGCCGACATATTCGATATTGTTTACAAAAAACTATTCTAAACTTCTATTTTTAGGTGTTAAATGTGTCAATCTCATTGTTAATTATTACAAAATGTAAAGTGGGCGGAATGCACTTTTGACAACATTTTCATCAGACCTACGTTTCGCCATTCCTTGACCCGTGAATTTTAGGGCGGGCGAAACGTAGGTCTGTTTTCAGGCTAGTCCACATTCAGATCAGAATTTTAATTTAATTATCTATTGTTTGAAACAAAATATGTAAACAAAACACGCGCGTGAGCAGAACGGACTGACAGCCACTTTAACGAAGTAGTTAAGAAAACAAACCTAGAGAAACTGAAAGGTGTGATTTACACAAAAATATAAAAATGCCCAGAAAATGATCATTTTGAGGTGACCTAAAACTTTTGCACAGTACTGTAAAACAAATCCTAAATTGTTACCTGTTAAATACACTTTGGTAGATCACTATCAATCTATGTGGCATTAAAGGTGTTCTAAATGGAATCCCTTTGGTAGGGATCCCATAGCATGTTGAGTTATGTTACGTTGAGTTGTTGTTAGTATTGAGGTGGCAGTCTGTAGTGAGGGAGCTTTGAATATTGTATTAATACAGATTTAAATCTTTTAAAGGGCTTATGCAGCGAAAATTCGGTTCGAGTGAAACTCTCTTATTAAAGAGAACTTTTGAAGTTATGAAGATTGACGTTTGGAGCTTTTCCATATCCCACTTCGTTCTTGAGATATTAAGATGTGTTTGATATGTAAATAACATCACACTGCATAATGAATTGTTGGAAAATCACGAATACCTCTGAGATTATTTAACCAATCGCCTTTAAACTGTCATTTGTTTCTGCCTATCGCAGGACACCACACAAGTCATGCAGAGTTTCAAGTGATTTAATTCAATTATTTCACTAAAGATATTCGTGATTTTCCAACAATTCATTATGCAGTGTGGTATCACAGTGATGTTATTTACATATCAAACACATCTTAATATCTCAAGAACGAAGTGGGATATGGAAAAGCTCCAAACGTCAATCTTCATAACTTCAAAAGTTCTCTTTAATAAGAGAGTTTCACTCGAACCAAATTTTCGCTGCATAAGCCCTTTAACTACCAACCTTATTTATTTCTATCCTGCACAAATTCTGGATAAACTAGTAATATCTTACTACTGTCTTATTAATATCTTACTAATATCTTATTAATAACGTAGTAATATCTTACATTTTTGTTGGAATACATTGAAGATTGTATTCCATTTAGAACACCTTTAATGCCACATAGATTGATAGTGATCTACCAAAGTGTATTTAATTAAACAACCTGTAAAACAAACAATTAAACCTAACTTGTTACCTGTCTGATACAAAGAATTCTTATACAATCCACCGCACATTTCTGAGGAATCAGCTTCGCAGGGGGTATTACAATCCTCGTGTTCCAACTGACCATACTCGCCGTAGTGCAGACCACAGTAACACGACGAGGAGGACTGGACACCAGCGTAGGGAAATCTCATAGATTTACATTTAGTCACGCATGCGCGAATTGATACTGGTCTGATGTCAGCGAGGTATTCGAGATCGTGGGAGCTCGGAGAGTCCCGGAAACATCCGAGATAGCCTGGTATGTTACTCGTGCCTGGAAAATAATCAAATGATGGTATTGACACAGAAGAACAAAGAGTCTATACACAGACCTTACACAGACCAACTCCATACCCCTGCATTCCCGCTAGCGGCCTGGGGCCCCCGTAAACTTATTTGTTTTTGCCGCCCTATTACGTTATGTCCTGACCACGCCCTTTCGTCGGGCAAAACGAACCCCCCTCCCCCTCCCTTAATGTTTAGACCCAAGTAGCACGGGTAGCGGAAGCGGTTAGCGCGCTGCCTCTTACCACTGAGTTGAGCCTGTTTCACAACAGGTCGAGGTCACTGTTGGTACTCGCATGAGATCGGCAGTGTGCTCAAATAACTCATGTAAGTTGAGATTCTCTCCTGTGCTTCGAGGGTTTTCCCCGGGTACTCCGGTTTCCTCCCTCTAATACTAACCCTTAGGAACTAACAATGGGGCCACAGTAATTGGCTGACGCTGTTGTGGACTCCCTGCCATTGAGGCGAAGTTGAATAAAAAAAAAGAAAAAAGTTACCCCCCGGATGGAAAGGCCCTTTGAGAGAAAAGCTTAGATAAAACTGCGTAGCTTAACCTAGTTCAACAATTACAGAAAAGTTGAACACAACACAGAGAATAACGCGAAGTTGGAAAAAACCGGACAACTTACTGTCTAATACAGGATGATCAGATTTCTTCGCCGAAGATTGAGTTGAGGAGTCCTGGGATGCCGGGTAAGAACTCTGTGCGTAATCTGAAGAGGTCTGGTAGCCACCTTGAGCTGGGGATTGATACATGTTGGCTTGAGACTGGGATTGAGTCGACGTAACTGGAGCCTTAAAACTGGAATCTGCTTTGTCTAGAAAATAAGAATTTTTAGTGTCAAGACCTGTTCACACGATCCGATTTGTCGGACCGATTCTCCTCCTGACGTATGTGATTTTACACAATACAGCAACAACTACACTTTTCGCCAGGTATGAGCCAATAGCCTTACTCTTGTCAGCAAATCCAGTAAATCGCATACGTCAAGAGGAGAATCGGATTCGACAAATTGGATCGTGTGAGCAGTCCTTAATTCAAAAGATGAATGATCTTAATTGAAAATTAATGATATATTGGATTTGATTTACATCTCTGGTCACATGATTCATTCAGGTTGAGTGAAATCTGACTCTTCCCCATTCCCTCCAAATCGCTCCGAAAAAGTGTTTGCGCAATGAACCATGGGAATGCTCTTACAGAACAATAGGACGCAAAGGCCCATGGGAATGCTATAACAGTCCATAATTCAATGCGGTACGAGGGACTGAGGGAATGAATACCCAACCAGGATCAAACTACAAGAAAGAACTTCGAAGTTTAGAGCGAAGGCGCATCGTCTGGACGTTAGGTCTTCGCTCGAGATGGTTTGATCCTATAAACCCTCAAGTATATCGTTTATCGCTACCTACATTGGAACCACGCATTTAGGATGGTTAAAGATCATGTAAAGTCCATTCTGCGCATGTGCTATGGGGGGTCCCGCGATGTAAACAATGCCCAAATTTCGCGTTGTTTCGACTAAAATTCGACATCTTCTAAATCAGAAACTCGAATCTGTATTTATTTAAAGCATAGCGAACCAGAACACATCATATTTTTTTAAATATAGCGTGTTTAAAATGTAAACAAACGGACGTTGCCGGTTTGTTTACATCGGGACTTTACATCACCTTTAAAACAACCAATGCAACCAATTTTAATGGTCATTTTAACCATTTGAACTGATTCATAATTCACATAAGTCAGACACGACCAATTAATATTCAAACTTTGAGGGCTACATTAGCACATATTGCCTTTTCTTTATTCCACCCACAGCGATACATTAAATATTCTATTTTGTGTAAACAAAGATCAGTCCGCGAAAATCGAAAGACGCTTGAAATACCTTACGGAAGCGATATTTATCTGTTGCTCTAAACACATGATTTTGTGTAGCAAATTTTAATACTATACAGATTTTATCTACATCGATCATAATAATATGCTCAATCTATAGACATTGACTTTTTCGTAGTATAGAATATCATTTTCTGGGAACTAATTTCCATATTGTTAATCAAGAAATTCTTGTAACAAATGTAGCCAATTGCAAACCAGTATTAATATGAGGTGTGATGACCTTTGGTCACAAGACATTAACTATTTCATGCCAGCAAATTCCTGTCTGGAAAAGACGCTGCGTAAGCGATATTTGTCTGTTGCTTTAAACAGATCATTTTGGTAAAGATTTCAAGCAAATACTAGCACAGACTTTCTCCAACAACGAACACTGCATCTCTATTCAGTCTATATAGCGAGGTTTATACCACAGAGACCACAGAGCGACTAACATTAACACAGAACTTGCTTTATTATTACAAAACAAGAATGGCGTGAAATATGGCGTCTTATATACAAGGCTACGATGAAGAAAGGTTTGCGATCACAGTCAATCAAAATTTCCTTTGTTTGATTTGCTTTAATGTTTTGAGAGACCCGGCCCTGTGTCCGAGAAATCAACACTGTTTTTGCCGAGCTTGTATTACAAAACATCTTGAGAATTCCCAAAGATGTCCTACGTGTGCGGACGAACTGACCGTAGAGACTTTGGCCGAACCACAGAGAATGGTAAAAGATTACTTAAATGAATTAAATATTCATTGCGTTTACATCAACAGAGGGTGTCAAGAAGTTGTACAATTGCAACATCTTGACCGCCACGAGGATACATGTGGATATACACCAGCCGTTTGTACAAACCAAGGCTGTGGTGTCACTGTAAACAGACGTGATCTTATTCACCATCAAAGTGAAATCTGTGAATTTCGTAAGTTGAAGTGTCACTCGTGCGGAGAAATGACGAAAACGATGGAAAATATGGAGAAGAGAATGGCTAGAATGGAGACGAACACGAAGAAGGATATCGCAGACATGAAAACAGATATGGAAGGAAAATTCGAGGAAGTTAATGATGAAGTCAGAGGATTGAAAGCAGCTTTGATTGATGGCTTTGATCAAATGAAGGAAGTTTTTGTCAAAATGGAGGACAAGAAACAAGAGAACACGAGAAAAGTAAGAAATGCAGCAGGTGGTGATAAAGAAAATATAATTGTTGCTGGAGGTGATGGCACTGATTCTGTAGAGATGTTTAACTGGCGTCAAAGAACATGGTCGCCATTACAATCCCTGCCAAAGAAGCGCCGTGAAGCGACTTCATTTGTTTACAACAATCACATGACTATAGCTGGGGGTTTGTGTCCTGGATTTCGCTCTGTCGATGATATGATTAGAATGAATATTGATCCAAACCCTGATCTCTCAACACACTGGAGTGACTGTCCTGTTAAACTACCTGCTAAGTTGGCATTCCACAGCAGTGTGCTGTATAACGATCAGTTGATAGTTACTGGTGGTTATGATAGAAATGCTACATCTGACTGTATTCATGAAGTCCAGCTTGTTCCTCCTTACACTGCGAAGAGTTTATCAAGAATGCCAGAACCACGACAGCATCACGCCACGGAAATATTTAATGATAATTTACTGATCGTTGGTGGAAATACAACTGGAAAATGCCAAGACAACCTCAGCAGTGTCGTACTGTACGATATAAAGAGGAATGAGCTAAAACATTTGGCACCACTGCCGTATGAAGTGAGTCTAATGGCAACTGTGAAGTGGGGAGACAACATCATTGTGGTAGGTGGCATTGACAAACAAGTCAAAGTATTAGATACAGTCGCCATGTACAATGTAAAGACAGAACAAAGTCACATGCTGCCACCAATGAGATGTAAGAGGTGGGGATGTACTGCAGTTGTTATTGGAAACAACATTGTAGTACTGGGAGGGGGGAATGAAGAGGGACTAAAGTTACTTGAAGCTTTCAACTTTGAAAGGTATGCTTGGGAAGAACTTCCAGAAATGTCTCAAGCAAGGTATTGTCACACTGCTGTTGTTGTGTGAACAATGTAAGATAATGTTGAACTCATTCTGTAAGATACCATGTGAATTTAATCATATAACATTTTTATGAACGATTAAAAGTAGAGTTAGATAGCAGTAGTAACTCGAGGTAAAGTAGATTGTTATATATTGACAAACTGGTCATCATGTGTAATTGAAAATGTATAGTTGTTTAGATAATGTATTAATCGTTATGTAAGATAATTGGTTGACTATAATTTGATAAATAATGTTATCAAATTATCTTCAAAATATTAGTAATGGCTTCTATACTTCTGAAGTGTTATTTCGACGATTTTTAAAAGTTTTATTAATATTAAACACATGCAACTTGTGTTGAGACTTTCAATCGAATAATCTTTCTTAAAAAGTAATTTCTGAATTTCCAAACTGGAAAGCAAAACCAACAGTCTCTGTGTTAACATATCAGTACTCTCACAATCTGCGACTAACGGCAAAGAACAAATTTGCGGCTAACGGCAAAGATTAAATTATCGACGATAATTTTTTGCCAAAGATTTTTTGCCAATGGTATGCTGCAGAAGAATCTATCAAAAACATTAACAACAAGTGAATATACATCTAATGAATCAATACTTCGGGTTTGAAATAATTCATTTGTTATTAACATGCATGCATCTTCAAATTGTCATTATGGACCAAAAAACAAGGTGTCCCAAAAACAAGGTAAACCCTTTGAAATTGAAATTAGCATTGCTGTCAAACAACCTATTGTATTCAATTCACACATGGGTATAATTAAGAAAAACTTGAACTGTGTGGTAAGAGCTTTTTGTCTTCGTTGACGAGTTAAATTCAACGGAAATTCGTCATGTAAAACAGGCCTCAAACGAAGACAAAAAGCTTCTGAATCCTTTCTTAACACACAGTTCAAGTTTTTCTTAATTATACCCATGTGTGAATTGAATACAATAGGTTGTTTGACAGCAATGCTAATTTCAATTTCAAAGGGTTTACTTTTTTGGGACACCCTGTATTGTCGCCAAACTCTTAAATATGCTCCCAAGAGAGCTTCGTTATTGTGATACGCATTGTTGAATCACAATGGAGAACATTATCTTTCGTAAATTGAAATGTTTGTAAAATTTATCATCCAAATTTCATCCAAATTGAACCAAAATGTAATCAATATGTCTTTGGCCTATGGCCGTTAGCTCTACAAATTTTCGTATTAAAATGTTTGATAATTTTTCAGTTATCGTCGGTTTACAGACAAACACACACATACATACAAAAATAAGTTCCTGGCGAAGGTAACCAGCATTGTAAAACTCGTTGTAAACCTCATTAATAATTCATGAAGAAAACACAAAAGAAATCATTAGCGTGAAGGTGAAGGAGTTTGTATATCTGATACAGAATCATGCTGATTTACATAAACTTTAAGTTCAATTTTCTCACCAAATATCATTCATTTATTTTAAATTGTTGAAGAATACGAATGTTCTCATCAAGACGTTTCACAAGCTATTTACAACATGAGCGACAGTGTTGTATCGGATATAGCTTAGCTACAACGCTCGCTTTCGGCTCGAGTTTGTATATCCGATACAACACTGCCGCTCATGTTGTAAATAGTACTTATATCATGGTACGCCGTACGCCATGAATGATGTCAAATTTCGTGTTGGTTTACTTGTAAAGATGCATCAGTCATTTATTATAGTGATTTTAAAAGCACTAAAATGGCGTTAATAGAATTTTTTGGTGTTTCAAATATGTACTTTGCAATACTATATTGTAAAATGCTCTAACCGTTTGTATCCTGGCTGTGGTCGTTGTAGCCGCAGGCATAGCAACTTTTCTTGCAGTTTGCAATCATCCAATCAGGATTCTCGATACATTTTGATTGATCGGCCCAAGTATTACATTGTGAACTGTCATAAATATCTGAGCATGCGCTTTCAGTCGAGGATTCTGACTTTAACAAATCTTGCTCTGGTGTTAGTTGACCTGTAGTATCTGCAGAAGTAAGCATAGTAGGATATTTAGTTATTATTTGTTAGTTAATGGTTAGGGAGTTAGGTAATATATTGGTTAGAAAGTACGTTGTTATTTATAGTTAGTTACTGAATCAATTGGTTCGTATGTTAGTTCGTTAGTAAAACATTTAGTTAGGCAATTGCTTATAGTTAGTTATTTAATTGGTTTGTTAGTTAGTAATTAGTTTTATTATATAAACATAAGTGTTATATAGAGTTTTATGCCACTGAGAAAAATAGTATTTAAACACACGTAAAAGATATTTTTACGTGTGTAAATATCATTTTTGCAAGCCAATCAAAAACCTATTACTATTTGGGAACTATTTACATATTTGTTTTGAGTTTCTATATGAATTGTCGCCGTTTGTTTATAATTTGTTTATAAAATAAACAGAATAGTACATGGTTGCTTGGAAATATGGCGTTTATTTCTCGTGTTGAAGAGAATATTGCTCACTCGTTCGCTACGCTCACTCGTGAGCAATATTCTCTTCAGCACTCGAAATAAATTCCATATTTCCGCGCAACCATATAATTAGTTAGTTAGTTACTTATAGCTGGTCAGTTAGTTAAATAATTACTAATAGTTTGTTTGTCAGATAATTATCGCTTATATGTAGTAATTAGTTTGATAGTTAGTTACTTAGTGTTAGTTATAATTGTGAGATAGTTGGCTACCTATAGTTAGTTACTTACGTTAGTTAAGTATAACTAACTGTTTAGTTACGGTCAATTAGCTAGTTAATTAGTCAGCTAGCTCGTTCGTTTGTTAGTTCGATACTTATACATTCAGTTGTTAGTTTAACAGTATACCTGGAAATTCGCTAAGGTCACTTGTACTGTTTTCATTATATTCTGCGCCTAAAACGATAAAACAAGAACCAACCTTATTAGTTAACGTTGGTATTGTTAAATCAAACGAATACACGGTTTGGAAACCTAATGGAAGTGCAAAATCGTCTATTAACAGTGTCTTTGTCCAGGCTTAACCGTTAAATAATATCAAAAAATGTAATCCTATTGGTTCAAAAATACAAGATTAGCCCTGACCATTACTCATCTTACGCCATAAAGCCATTAAAATGCAACGTCTAGAACTTTTCATTTTCTACTGCACGAAAGTTCCTTTCCCAATAAAGTGCACCCCCCGAGCGCCGCTGCTGGAATTGACGTGATCATATTGTATATCCAAAGTCTCCGTGTTGACTGTACTATTGGTAAATAATTATTATCATCATTATATATAGAGCAAAAGGTATTATATCCCAAGCTAACCTGTCCAATACACAGTCATCCTCTGATATCCACCACATACATCTTCACGGCTATCCCGGCATGCAATATTACAATCGTTATCGTCGACCTTCAATGAATCGTTCACGTGGTTACCACAAAAACACCACGTGCCATTTTGCACTCCAGCGAAACGGAAACCACGTGTAAAGCATGCCCAGTTACACGTGGCAACGTCTGTGGGATTGACCGGATAGTAGTTGGTCAGAAAATTGTTGACAACATTTTCAAAGCAACCGATGTAGATACCTTTCTCGTTCACTAGATAACGATAATTTTACGATTAATGGTTAATTCATTCGGTGTTCCTCTTTGAGAAATGTCCATGGTCGAACGAACAAAACCAAGCCTCTCTGTCAACAAAAGCATAGCTCAATCAGTAACTTAATTCTGTTGAAACATTTAATTATTTTTTCAGACCATTTTTTTTTCATTTCATTTAATTCTCTTACACATTAGATTTGATATGCTTGTTATACATTCTGTCTTATTTTTATGCGACATGCAGTCCGTGCACTGGCTATAACCTACCTTTTGCTCTATATTTAAATAATGATAATGATGACAATAATTACTAATTAGAACAGATTAGATTAATTACAACTGATCTGTGACTTGCGATTAGTTGATTATGGCAGTAAAAAGACAATAAAACTATAGAATTATCTTTCTGAAGAACTGTTGCCACAGACATTAAGTCGGTATATTTTCTAGCGGTACAATGACCTTAAACGTCGTTTTAACACTGCGATTTGCCAGACCGATCTCAGTTCACATTAGCAATAACGGTTTGGGCTCCACTAACCGAAAGTTAAAACAGTGTAAAATGACTATAATCTATAATTTACCCATGAATATCAATGTTAATGATGCTTTGTAAATCACTGGTCTACAGTTCTTAAGATTCTTAATGTAAAAAGCGGTAACATAAAGACCTATTCAATTGGGGTACATTAACCAGTTTCTTAATACTTTATTAGTATTTAGCAAATGTTTAATTGGTGAAATCACTTACTACATGAACGTGGTTTAACGGCCAGTCTTATATCTTGAATACTCCTTGCAATGCTATCACCAGTATCATAGTTGACCAGAAACGTATCATTCAACGGTAACCCCTCAATACTGCCGTTGACAAAACCTGGTTCAAACGAAATCGAACTCGGGCGCCTCGCTAAGACACGTGACTCGCCTGCAAGTTCACTAACATCCGGGACATCGTCAACGATGACGTCATTGGTAAAGGAACTGTATGTTTGCTGTTGGCCATTTTGGAAAGTGACGTCAATACTCTCCCCCAGGCCGTCCAGACGGCCAGGGAAATAGCGGTTGTCCTTGTATAGACTAATCACCGATGCACCAGGACGAAGACATCTTAGCTCTAGAAAATAATGGAATTTGACAGTGATTAATCTAGCGAACTGACGGCATATATAGCATTTACGATTTACTGACTCGCTGACCGACTAATCAAAATGCTTGTAAGCCGCTTAAGGTAAATATCATGTTAACTAGGCTGGATTATATCGGGCACGCCTTTTGAACTTGATCCATTTAGACCGAAGATGAATTTCAGAAGGGGTGCCCAAAAATTTACAATCAGAGGGGTGCATGGTGGAGCGTCGGTGGATGGTAACAAATTTATTTTATCGAAAATGTTGTTTTTGACCAAAATGTACCTACATTAATAAATTGATATTGGCACAACCACTCGTCAATTAATCAAGCTAAAATTATTGTCTTATTGATCTCTTTTATCATTCAATAATATACTTAATTCTCTTTGATGGTGCCATATCACCCCATGTAACTTTCTTCATAAGTAGTCAAAAATTTTGCTATTACCCTTATAGGAAGCTGAGAACTAAACTAAAACCTAACGAGACCGACTAGTTAACAATTAGATTATGAGCTCAAGATTTCTATGAGGTGATAGTTGATGAGGGCGAAGCCCGAATGAACTATCATCTCATAGGAATCGAGAGCGAATAATCTATTTGTTTTAGTAGAAACCAGCAAGAAAACAGTATTTCAAAACATTTTTCATAACTTATTGAAATAAATTCGTTAAAAACCGCGCCGAGGAGATGGCTGTTTCGCTACTCGCTATCTATCAACAATTAGTATAAACTTAGTAATAGACTATCACTTTTCCTGCGTTCTGATTGGCTACGCTATAAGTAGACTTAGTGATAGGATCAGTAGTAAAAATTCAAAACAATGGCGTGAAAATTCACGTTTTCGCCTCGTTGACTATTCGCTCATAGCCAACTCGGCCTCGTTGTCTAATTGTTAATTAGATAGCGAGTAGCGTAGCCAATCAAATTACAGCATTTGCAATAGTATACTAGTATGATTCTACGCAACTAAAAAAGTAACTACAGTAGTCATAACAGTAAACGCTCACCTCCTGCCCAGGTAATGGCCACTAGCAGAAGTAGAGAAAATACCGCACAAAAGCTCTGCATTGATACAACAGACTAACAAGAACCAACGACGTGTTTGTCCATTCTGAATAATCTGCACAGAAATATAATATAATACTATCATGACATCGTAATATAATCATATAAACATATTAGTATATAACTATTACAAAAAAAGCAAGCATGCATGTCTAAGACTTGTATCCCGAGCTTACGAGAGGGAAGTTGAATAGAAAGCAGCAGGAATATCAGCTGTACGGCTGTTAACGGTTGTGCGCCATGCTAATTCTCGCTGCTCCTGCTGCTGAAGAATAAATTGGTTAATATAGTGCAGAATGGTAGGCTATGAATAGGATATGGATGCATCATCGACCTGCAAAATGTTCACCATCTGTGTGGTGTGTGAACACAGAGATGTCTATATATTAGACTGACTAATCTGTCGCCTTTATTGTCTTTATATATTGTCGATTCTCATCAACTCTCATGCACTCTCATCAACTTTGAGCAGGTTCAAGTTTGACTATGAGAGTCAGCAAGAATTTTTGCTCGTTTCACCGGTCGGACGGTAATGTCCAGTCAACTCTCGTGCAACTCTTGTCAACGAGTTCTCGTTTGACCAAGGCATGAGGGTTAACGTTATATGTAATTGATGAAACTCTCGACGCTTGCAAACTCTCATTAAAACCCTGATCAAACGAGTATGAGAGATGATGAGGGTTAGCAAGCGAGAGTTTGCATGACTACGAGAGTTTCATCAACCCTCATTCTCCGCTCAAACGCAGAACAAGAATTGCATGAGAGTTGTCAAACGACCAAAATATCATCAACTCTCGTCCAAATTAAATTTGAACCAGCTCAAAGTTGATGAGAGTTGATGAGAATGCATGAGAGTCGATGAGAGTGCATGCATGAGAGTCGATGCGAGTTGGCGGTCAAACGCGAGCGAGAGTTGCAACTCTCATTGACTCTCATCACTGACTCTTATTCTCATTTGACCAGGGCTTAATGCTCGTTTAATCCAGGCAAACTGAACAAGTGAACAAGGGTAATCCAAAAATCCAAAACACTTACAATTGCCAAACCAGTGACCTGTCACATTAACTCGCTCCTTTTTATTCAAATTCACTAAAAACAAGTGTACTCCATATTGTCGATTTCACACCGCAGTAGAACACACAAAACTAGTAAACCACACAACCATTTTGATGTTTTAAATAGTTTCAACCGCCGGTTTTTTGAAGAAAGAATATATTTTCTCTACTTTCTTGATAGCCGCTATATCGTATAACATGTACATATGTAGTACAGGTAAAAATTCGCGATACATTGAACAATGAAAACTGCGACAAGTTGACCCGCAATGTAACAGGTTGTTTAGAAAACTATAACATTACTGTCATTACTTTCCATTGTTTGGTAACCCAAGAGTGGAATTATCCATAGACTAGGCAAAAAATCGAGAAAATTGATGGCATTAGTTAGGAAACAGTATTTCAGTTTTTTCCGTGTTTATATACCGCGGTTATAAAGTGAAATGCGGAAGATGAAAAAATCACTAACTGAATTTGACTATAATGTAATTAAACAGTGCAGTACTGCAACAATTCTACATTTTGGGCATATCGATCGATAGAATTGAACTTTGAACAAATTTTGTAGATGGATATTTTGAGCGAAAATTATATACATGATTAGATCTAACTAGGACCAGGAGCAGTTGCGAGAAACGCTGCAACTATATTACACAAACTCCAGTCGGCAGAGCGCTGCACCGGAATCGCAGGGCCGCAGGTTCAATTCCTGCCAGAGGGCCTATATTTTCGCAACTGCTCTTATATAGTTATAGGTCTAAAATCATAGTGTATATATAATTTTTGCTCGGAATTTCCATCTAAAAATCCTTTAAAGTTCAGTACTGGAAACAAGACTGGCAGATCAAATGACCAAACATTTAACAAGTTATTATTGGAAAACATCAAGTCACTCGTCCCAGGAATTGACGTGAATCAAGTGCATGCCTGCAACTCAGCTCGTCATGGCAGTTTCAAGAGTAAGTAAGTATAAGTGGGGTTTGCTAATCATCCTTACTTGCAGCTGAGAGCTGAGCTGAATTACGAAGGACACAGCTCGACTTGATCGAGTCGAAGGCTTATTAAAGGCGCCTCTGGCTGCCACCGTATGACTCATGTCTGATCAGGGAGCACAGCTACGATGGAAGGGTTAGTTTGGGGCTTATCCAAACCCACCCTGTCAACATTCTCTGTGGAAGGAAACCGGAGTACCCGGAGAAAACCCACGACTTTCGGTAGAGCGTTGACTGACTCTTTTCACATAAGTGTCATGAATCCCCAGCGAGAATCGAACCCACGATCTCAGAGGTTCAGGTGAAGGGCGCTGGCTCTGACGACTGCGCCAGTTTCTCAAGTTTTGGTGTGCTCATGAATCTGATCATATGGCGCTCTCTCTCCTCAGTGGCTTGCTAGATTTTCAAGACAGGCTGGTGTGAAGTTAAGGATAGGTCGTTGGAAACGAAATTACAGGCTCTGACTAGTTAGTAAAACAACTAAATATTTGGGGGCAGCGTATTGGGGTTATTCATATATCGAGACCCAAAAATCCAACAAAACACAAAAATTCTCAGGTAGACATCTTTATAACCATTCTGAAACTGGCCATCCAATCTCTTATGACGATTTTGATATAAGTACTTCTTGTTTTTTTAAACCTGAATATATATATGCTTCTCAGAGAAAAATCTTCCAATATCTAAACTTCAACCCTCTTTTAATAGCAAAAATGATATATTATAGGATAAATTATTAAAGTACGTTGTATATATCCATTTTCTTAATCTCCCTGCTTAATATTATACGCTAGTATAGTCGTAAATTTTCGTCTTTATCGTTACAAATTTTGCAAGTTTGTAACTTGAAGCAACTGCGTATTAATTTAGTCTCATAATTTAGTAGTTACCGTGACTGAAACATTAGACATGTAAATAAAAGTTTTTCTTTTAAAATGCTTTTGCCCAGAATTTTATGCTGGGCTATAATGCAATAGTGCCAATAGTTTTATATCAAGAATTCGTTTTCCGCCTAGTAAATCACATAGTGCTAAATTATAAGACCTTTTAATATTGCTATTACGACATTATTCTATAATCATGCATCTTGCTTTTAAAATTCAATTATATCCTTCCGAATTATCCGGAAATGTTTACCGAAGGTCCAAGTCTAGAATGTCATTCCAATGATATCAAATGACAATCAAATCTTCTAACACTATAACAGTCAGCCACTGTTTGTCTGGTCGTTTTGGTGCGCGTGAACTTAAAACCACGGTTGAAACTTAGGAAACTGCGTAAATAATCAACTGCATTTGACAACTGAATCTGCGCAATCTTCCAAAATACAATGGGGAAAGGCCAGGTAAGTTTGTATAAAAATATTGGTTTTTAAAGGACGATATTCATGTAAGAATTTACAAGGTGACAAGCGACAATGCTTGCTGTATACTAGACAAATTCCAGTCTGATTTACCAGCGCATTTTATATTGAGTTTAGCGCACATGAAACGCATTGTCTACGTGGTCTGCGCAAATGTGATTTTCCACAGTAATGCGAATTTTTAATTTAAGACATGTTTCTTCTAGAATCTAGAAGGTCAAAAAAGTTCAAGTTTATAGCGGCTGTCGTAAATATTTGACCCAATTTGATATATACATGTCTGAGATGTGTCAACCAGTGAATAGAATGATCAATTACAAAACTTATGCAGACTTTATACAGCCACTAATTTTCTCGTATTGGTCGTATACGTACATTATTTATTGTTTTACATGCTTTGGCATGTGGGTAATCTAAAGCAACGAATAAAGATTCCGTAGTAATTAGTGTTAACCTGTTGTAATATTCCCACATTTCTCTTTGATTATTATATAAATGCATGAGAAATTAAATAGAGAATATTAAATATATATAAATAATTATATACACTCGAAGTCGTTTACTGTAGTTTTAAGACATCTCAAACACGGTTAATTACTCAGTGTGTACCTTAAATCTATTAGCCCCCCCTCCCACCCTCTCCTGTTAAATAAGTTCCCCCTCTTATAACATGGTTCATGCTACTCTTTGAAGTCCTTAAACATAGAATACTACTTGAATGAAATTCTGACGTTCAACGGCACTTGAAAAGCCCTTGAAACTACTTGGTATTTTCCAAATAATAGTAAAACCTACAGCATCAAATTTTGCTTGTTGGCATAATTTCACGAAGTTTCAACAGTTTTCCTATCAGGGGTTGTCTTCTTGGGGAAACTTTTAGAAGTATTCAATTTTTAGAAGTTCGTTGTCTTATCCTTTCTTGAATGAAAACTCTCTAAATACTCCTTGGAAATTGTCTATTCCAAAAGTACCGTAAGTACGTACAACTTGTGTACTGATTCGATATATTTATTGGCGTTCACTATACAGGGTGTATCAAAAAAACTGCAACCCTTTGAAATCAGATTTTTTAGAATTTGCATGATTCTGCACTAATTGATCCCAAGGGTGCGTAAACACAATATATAGCTATACTGTGTACATCCCCAAGCATGAAATTCCTTTCTACAGTATAGCTATATATTGTGTTTACGCACCCTTGGGATCAATTAGTACGTGCTGAGTCATGCAAATTCTAAAAATATCTGATTTCAAAGGGTTGCAGTTTTTTGATACACCCTGTACAGGGTGTCTCAAAAAAAGGGAGACCTTTAGAAATTCACCTTTATATTGTTATAATTTAAATGCCTGAGTACCACAGGGTGTCTCAAAAAAAAGTATACCTTTTGAAATTTTCCTATTGTAATAATTTGAATGCCTGAGCAAAATGCATTATGCTGAGCCCACGGAAGCGTAATAAGTCTATCTTGTTAAGTACAATATTTTCTACTCCTGGGAATTTAAAATAGCTTCTAATATTATAAAAGGAGAGTGACTACACAAAAATGGTCAAATTACTAATCAGTGACACCGTCAGCTCGAGAAAAAATGGTTCAACTGACCACAGAGCAACGAGTTTGTACTGTTTTACAATTAGACCCAGACCACAGTATAAAGACGACCAGTAGGGCCACTCGGCGATGCAACATGTAGCCGGCTTTTTATGCAAAAATATGCAGTTTACTGGCCAGGAAAGTTAGTCCAGCTTGCTTATTGGCCAGAAAAAAACAAACGAGTGGCCCTACTGGTCGTCTCTATACTGTGCCCAGACTCAAAGTACGCTTTTAAATAACTTCGGTATGCATAAAGGCCAGTTCACACGGGCGATTTTTGCTGCGATTTTCTTCTTCTGATGGATGCGAACGAGTGGATGAGTTAGAATGGTCAGATGATGGTACATATACTCATAATATTCATAATTAGTATAAACTTACTAGTAGTCTATTACAAATTCAACGTTGTGATTGGCTGAGCTACTAATGGTCTATTGGTGATAGACCACTAGTAGGAAAATTCAAAATGGCGGAAAATTCGCGTTTTGCCGAAGTGTTTAATGATGTTTTTGGACGACTTTTTGGACTATTTCGTACCAGAAAAAAAAACCAGAACGGCAACAAAATATGCAATGGCAATTTTTAAGGGTAAGAAAATAGATAAAACAACATACACTCAATGAAATTTTAAAATTAAAGTTGAATTTTAACACAATTTAAGGCAAACAAAAACTGACCTATTTGCTTCCTTAATAGGATATAAATTTCAGATTGGTTTGCAAACCAGCAAGACGTGTAAATTAATGTTATAGTTTATACTAAAACAATTAGACAACTCGGCCTCATGGCCCTCATTGTCTATGAGCGAATAGTCAACTCGGCTTCGCCTCGTTGACTATTCGCTCATAGACAATTCGGCCTCGTTGTCTAATTGTTAACTAATCCACTCGTTCACATCCATGAAAAGAGGAAAATCGCACTAGAAATCGCAGCAAAAATCGCCCGTGTGAACTGACCTTAAAAGTCCATTCAATACACTCTTTCGATAATTACGTCACATCCGCCTATTTGGCCTGGGAACCTCGCTTTCGTGCATCAAGACGAAACGTGATTGGCCCACTCTTCGTGGGAGTGAGGCTCCCAGGCCAAATGACGTAATTATCGAAAGAGTCTATTCTGTTTTACGCACCCGTGGCATAGAGTAACTATTATATAGAGGGTTCATTCTCTTGGGAACCTTTGAATATTTTGGGGTCGCGCATATCGCATTACGCATGTTGGCCGCCATTTCTCTGGCCAGTCAATTGCCATTTCTGGCCAATAAGCACGCCGAACTGGCTGATCCGCCATTTCTCTGGCCAGTAAACTGCATATTTTTGCATAAAAAAACGAGGACACGTTGCACCGCTGAGTGGCCCTTCTGTATACATCTTTATTCTGTGCCCGTGGGTTCAGCATAGTAATAAATTACGTGCATCAAACAAAGCCGGATATTTTAATTTCTAAAGGTCTCCTTTGAAGACACCTTGTAGAGTTTTTGCACCATCACGTGACCAAATTCGAAAATCTTCAACGTGCAACCTATCAAGCTGTCTGTTAAACATATTTTGTATATCATAACAAGTATTCATAACAAATTTCAAGTCGATACAATTATTCTCTCGCGAGTTAAAAAGGTTTGAATAATTTGCATTGCTGACGTCAGCAATATTTTCTAATGCCGTTAAAAACTACGTTTTTTCCAAATCTAACGTGAAAACTCAATTTAGCTTTTAAAAACCATGTCTAGTATCATAGTAAACAGAATATAAACATTTGTTAGAAAACACATCTTTTCTTGTATTTTGGCCGCCATGTTGGATGGCAGGTGGATGGCGCTTCTTACTTCCTATCTGTTAACGCCCGTCTTCAATAAGCATTAATCTAAAATAACATGTTTACTACGCGAGCTGTGATTGGTCAATACCCGTGCAGGATGAGACAATCATGCACGGAAAATGTTAGGCGCTTCGCGGAGTTCTTAAAATGTCCGTTGTTTCTTTGTCGCTTTATGCTTTCAGAAAGTCTCGCGACATCCCGCGTGTTAGGATCACACGATCCTGCACGGAAAACCATTCAGTAATCCTTTCATTCTGCCTTCTAAAACGTGCATTGAAATAAACAAGGCTTTTTATAGATCGACATTTCGAGCGAAAATTATGTACATATTTTCGACCTAACCTGGACCAGTTGCGAAAATTGCAACCATAGGCCCTTGGGTACACACGTAAAAACGCACAAATTGACACAAGTCTGCAAACAAGTTGTTACAAATCTGTTCACAAGCTGTCAACAAGTTGTCTTCGCACTGCTTGTTCCCAGTTGTTGTAACAAGTTTGGAACAAGCTGTTAACAACTTGTAACAAGCTTGATGGCATTATCAGACCTGTTACAAGGTTGTTCTAACAGGTCTGTCACAGCCATGATACAACAAGAATGTTACAAGTTTGACAACTCAAGGTTGTAACAACATTGTTATATCAAGCATGTAACGGACTTGTTGGAACAACCTTGTAACAAGTCTGATAATGCCATCAAGCTTGTCACAATTTGTTAACAAGTTGTTCCATACTTGTTGACAACTTGGGACAAGCAGTGCGGTGACAACTTGTTGACGGCTTGTTGGCAGACTTGTTACAAGATGTGAGATTTTTGCGTGTGTAGGAATCGAATCTGCGGACCTGCAATTCAGGTGCGGCGCTCTGACCACTGAGCTACAGAGTCCAGTTGTCAAGAGCTAACCACACGTTCGTGAACATGTACTGTCAGTACTGGGATAATACCGGTGTGTGTTATAGAATATTTACCCTGAAATAGATAAGCCTCGGGGGGGGGGGGAGGGGAGGGGGGTTAGCAGAGGATTTACAGTATTATATATAACTCCTAAATTTCTCCGTTTTATTTTGCATTAGATTATTGGAATTCTGGCATTGAGCTGTCTCGTTGTAGTACAACACGTGATTGCTGACACACATATTGGCCCAATATCAGACTGCCTCCCAGGTCACCCCGGACCACAAGGATGGCCAGGGCAAATGGGTATGCAGGGGCTCCCGGGTGAAAAAGGCGACCAGGGGGATGGTACGTTTTCGAAATTCAGACCACCCACTGGTACACCATGTTATTGTCCTGAAGGCCGCAAAGGAGAGAAAGGAATTGAGGGGGTGCCTGGACCCAAAGGTTGGTCATTTTCTATTTTATTCATGATAGGAATCTTAATCGAACGCATCCCTATCCTACAGTATCAAACGCACCGAATATTATAGGTGACATGATGCGAAATTTATTATTTATGCCTTTTTAAACAACTAAAATAGAATATTTCAACAACGAAGTGTAGAAGTTATTTTACATGCAGTTTTGAACGTTTTTTTTCGCTTGAGACAATGAAATTTAAAATCATCTAAAACACTCAAAGAGGATATTGCCTGATAAATAGGTTCATCGTTTTTAAAGATGTTATTTCTAGAAATCACGAATCACCGCGTTCTGACTAACATTCAAATTCATGTTTCTAGGTGACGTTGGTATGCCGGGATACCCGGGACTAGCAGGAGAAATAGGGGATAGAGGACCTCAAGGTGTTCCAGGTACACCAGGAGCACCATCCTCACGTGTATCTAAACAACCCCCTGAAACCCCAGATACCCTGTATGTTCCCGTCGTCATCACAGGCAAGATGCCGAGAGTGATGTGTCATCATTTGAGAAGACATGCCTACGGTTAGTGTCTCTGATCTGAAAAATAGACTCGGTAGAGTAACCCTTATATAGAACGCAAATGACAGCTCACTATTGAAACCCAAGTACAAAACTCAATTCGCGAATAAATCTATAGAATAGACAAATTTAACTAACGCTGTTTACATCGTTGCTACCCATTTCACAACTTCGGATAACTCACATGCCTAGTTACTATTGTTTTAGTTTGCGAAAACATAGAATAAAACAAAGGTAACCAAGCATTAGAATTATGTATAAGAGCTATTCACTCTTGTAGATAATTCTAATGCTCAGATCAATGAAGTTACAAGGTGTATAAAAAAACGGAGTCCATCTTTTATACTTAATAATTTTCGGAATACTGGACCATATAACGAGGTCTTATTTTAAAGCCTGTTCGAACAAGTCGTCATTGGTGTCCTTAGTTCAAATAACTGAACACGAAAACATTTTGTAGAACCTATCAGTTTTAGATGCCGCATAATTATGCAATTTTATAGCTTTGTTGATAAAAAGATATTAGTATTAATTATTATTACATCTCAAATTTTATATTCTCCAATCACAGTCACTTAAAATATTATTATTCGCAAACCAATCGTTCAAATTTGAAACGAAACCCACCGTTAGAAAGCTGAATGGCTACGCTTTAAAATGAATATAATAATGACCATTTTACTCTAGTAGTCTTTTCAAAATTTAGATTTACACCCTGTACTGATAGCCGCTTTTGTCTATTGTTTTTAACTTACTGTAAACATTCTTGTTCCTTGCAGTTCCAGTGGTCCCCAACAAATTCGTTGGATGGTATGAACCAGGCAAGTCTGGTTACCTCACCTATAACAAATGGTTATACTACGCATCACGTTTCATATGTCCATGTAGCGTACATCTTCCCCCTGGGCCAACCCCGAGTCCTGAAGAACTGATGCGCCGTCTGAAATAAGAAAATAAGATCACGTTTAGAATCGACTTTAGTTGATTCTCCTAACATTATCATAGACTTTAGAGTAGAGTATCTTCCTCAAGTTGATTTTTATAATATTTTTATGTAACTAAACATGAACAGGTTAATGCTGCACTTCTTATTATAATTAATAGAATGAGTTAAAGGGATATGGCAATAAAAATTTAGTTTGTTTCATTTGAAAGAACTTTTAAAATTATATGAAAATCTCCCTTACCGATTTTTCATATCTTTCTTAGTTCTTGAGATATTTTGACAGAAATAATCAGAAATCAGCGAGCTGTCCGCCATCTTGGATTTTTGTGGATATGCATGTTACGTCACAAGCAGGGTAACGCAAGTATTATACCCAGAAAGCCAATGGTCATTATGAGCCCAAAATTATACTTCGGTCACTATTTCAAATAACAAATTGACTAACAACTTTTTAAACATCTACTAATTGTGCAAATCCTGCTTGTGACGTCACTAAACCACCGTGATGGAGGACAGCTCATTGTTTTCAGTTAAAATATCTCAAGAACTAAGCAATATACGAAAAATCGGTAAGGGAGATTTTATATATAATTTTAAAAGTTCTATCAAATGAGATAAACTAAATTTTTATTGCCACATCCCTTTAAGGATGCACTTTTACGTGATGTTCTTTTAAATATATTGTAATGTAACGAAAAAAAGGCCGTTTTCCACTTCAAACGCATCGTATCGTAACGCAACATTTTCTTTTGTGTCAAAGTCATTAGTTCTACCCAGTGAACTATAATAGACTGGAACGCTAACGCAGGGGGGGAAATTGAAGCCAGCTTAATTCAGTTTTTTTGAGGTTTGAGTTGAAATACTTAACGCCGAACATTGGGCTGTAAATGAAATTGAAGTTATTAAAAAGTTCTATTTGATATAAAAACTTCAAGACTTTAGGTTAAGGCCAATTAAAAAAAGTTTTTAGTTTTTCATTTATTATTAAATCGGAATTAGTCGGAAACCGAACGTTGGCGGCCATATTGTTTCAACAGACAAAATTTCTTGCGCAGACAAAATGTGTGAAATTGAAAAAAAACTTTTAACCCGTTTTTAAAA
The DNA here is from genome assembly GCA_016169945.1 of Trachythela sp. YZ-2020. Lineage (NCBI taxonomy): Eukaryota > Metazoa > Cnidaria > Anthozoa > Malacalcyonacea > Clavulariidae > Trachythela > Trachythela sp. YZ-2020. The sequence continues at coordinate 986,569 of JADLSH010000344.1, read as the reverse complement.
GGGGAAATATACTACTTACGCTATTAAAAAATAAATAATAAAAAAAATAAAAATATAATTTTTATATCAAATAGAACTTTTTAATAGCTTCAATTTCATATACAGCCCAATGTTCGGCGTTAAGTATTTCAACTCAAACCTCAGAAAAACTAGCTTGGCTTCAACGAATCATGGGACTTGATCATAGGAGTTAGCGTTCCAGTTTACTTAGAACATCCAGTTCACTGGTTCTACCCGAGTGCTCAGGAAACAAAGAAATACGCTACGATACACAGTTGAAGTGGAAAACAGCCTTTAGCTTCGAAACTCGACGAATAATTCTCATGGATATTAGGATATTCTTCAAGTTGGTGACTTCCATAATATTTTTACATAAAGCATTTACAATGGTACATTATAATATTTTCAAAATAGAATTATTGAGTTAATGTTATACGTTTGCGATATTCTTTAGACAAACACGATTATAACTTTCTATCTTAAGGCTTATCGTTCACTTTTAATTGTTAATAAAGGGGTTTTTCTAATATTAGTAAAAAAGTAATTGAATAAGTGTCTGTGTGATCCAAATTCTTATAAGTTACCGGACACGAACGGGGAACGTTCAAAGCGCCGCGGAACTGTAAAGCATTTCAAAAGTGGAGGCGCACCGCCTGAAAGGGCAACCTATCAATGGCATACCCAGGGTAATTTTTGGTGTGTGTGGGGTCGACAATATCATGATGGTACAATCGGTAAGGACCGAGCATTGCGAATTTGCGAGGGTCCGGGGACATGCTCAGCCGGAAAATGTGGATTTCTAAGGTTTCAGCAACACCATTTCCTGCATTCTGCGGGAAGTTAAGTACGTAGATTTTACCTATCATGGGAAATCTTAAAACCGCCAGCTACGCAGGCTATGGGAAAAGGGCACATTCAATCCAGCAAAAGAGAGCACTTTCAGAAAAGGGACACTTTTTCCATCTTTCATCACTGCTAATCCTGAGGAATCTCAAATATTGGCGGGAAGTGAAATCCTACACTAGAAAAGTCGCCTTTATAATTAACCAATCATCACTCTTAAATTTAAGCGAATACACTACACCACTGTTCGGTGACATCTCCCAGACATTGTTGCTTTTCCTCTCAGTATTTTACACTATTTTGAGGTCAAGTTTTAGTTAAATACGGTAGTTTAACACGCTATAAACACGACGAGAAAAGCCGATACGATGCTCTATAAGGTATGTTATTTTTCTCCATACGTGATTCTCACGGAACCATGTTGATTATATAAACAATGAAACTGTATGAAACTATATAGACTAGATTTCCTTAATATGTTCGCATTTACTGCGTGAGTCTATACACGGTGAAGTTGAGAGCATTCGCGGTTCGATAGCATATTTTCAACAGTGAAATTCCGAGCGAAATTCCGAGCAAGCAAGAGCATTTTATATAGACCGGTGAATATGCAAGTTGAAACCCCGCTTAGGTTAACCTTGACAATGTAGCCTAGTGTTAGGTTTTTAACACAAAACGTTTTAGAACAATCAGCAGATATAAAAGTATTGCGCGCATAGTATTAAGCATTCCAACGCGGTATAAAAATGAGTATAGCAATATTTTGCCATAATGCGCTATTTTGTATCATGTCAATGGCCATTGAAGTATACGACTCCCTTGGGGTGGGGGGGGTCGTTAACTTCAATTGATCCCATCGTTGTAAGGTTGTAGCGGCCAGCACTTGTTTGTGGTTTGGGCTCATGTTCTCGTAACATTACATTGTTTGACAATAAACACCTGTAATTGCCGACGAAATGTGTGTATTTACTCTATATAAAGTAAGCGATAAATATGGACAAAGAATACTTTATGCAATTATAATACTAAATTTGCGCATAGTCAATGTACGTTTCAGAGCAGTCACTGTTTTCAGTAAATTCCTATATAGCTATATAGCTATCCGTCAACGTTAAAAGTGAGTACTTCACACTAAAGTATGTGAAAATTCACAAGTATGAGCTTTTTATCACTTTGTAGACTTGCTCCAAGTCGACCTCTGCTAGTCGAGAGCAAACGAGAGAAAAATCGGGCATACAGACGATTCTAAAGACGAAGGACTTTGAGAAAGTCTATTAATCACTTTGTTAAGAACGCTCGTATATGCGTATATGTGGTTGAATATCCCACGTTGGGTGTATACATATAATGAGACCTTGCGTTCGATCCCCGGCCGGTTGGGCAATTCAGAAATATATTTTCTGCAAGTATTTCGACTATACACGTAAAAACGCACAAGTTGTAAAGTAGTAACAAACCTGCAGCAGACTTGTACCAATGGTTGCTGTCTCAAAAACTTGTTATCAGGATGTGTTCGCATTGCCGCTTGCATTGCTTGTTGACTCAACATACATACATACGCATGCATGCATGCATGCATGCATACATACATACATACATACATACATACATACATACATACATACATACATACATACATACATACATACATACATACATACATACATACATACATACATACATACATACATACATACATACATACATACATACATACATACATACATACATACATACATACATACATACATACATACATACATACATACATACATACATACATACATACATACATACATACATACATACATACATACATACATACATACATACATACATACATACATACATACATACATACATACATACATACATACATACATACATACATACATACATACATACATACATACATACATACATACATACATACATACATACATACATACATACATACATACATACATACATACATACATACATACATACATACATACATACATACATACATACATACATACATACATACATACATACATACATACATTATTCACCTCACTTCCCATTGGGGCTTTTCAGTGACCGATTACATCAAGTATCTAGCTTACCTATATTGTGTACTTAACCTACATTATTTATTTTTACAATTGTGATATTACTTTCCTAATCTGTCTATCCTAACCCACCCAGTCAACTTTCCCTGTGGGAGGAAACCGGAGTGCCCGGAGAAAACCCACGACTTTCGGCAGAGCGTTGACTTACTCTTTTCACATGAGTGTGATGAGTGTCCTCAACGAGAATCGAACTCAAGACTCAGAGGTGAAAGGCGCTTGCTCTGACGACTGCGCCACCGAAGCCCCTTGTTACAAGTAGAACTTGTTACAAGTTGTTCCAACAACTTGTTATCGTCCTTCAATTCAACAACTTGTCAACAAGTTGTGACAACCTTGTAGCATCTTGATAAACAAGCTTTCTACAATTAGGGCCTGTTTATATGATCCCGTCTAGGCGGGACGGGACGTTTTCATCCCTCTCTCTTTCGCAGAGGCTTGGATAAAAAAAATTATAAAAGGATACGCTAATATTGGATAATAAGTCAAATAATGCGCTAGATGGTAATAATAAAACGCGCTAAATGGTAATATAATGAGGAAACCGCTGAATAAAAAAATTAAATAAATAGCCTCTGCGGAGGAGAGAGTTTTCATCCCGTCTTACCGGGAAACTCGCCTAGGCGGGATGGCGTGTTTATATGGACAAAATACATTGCCGGGATGAAGCCAGTTAGGTTCTCGACGTCATATTTCCTTGCAGAAAAGGGGTTTACGCGTGCTCAGAAGAAAAGTTCATAGAGTGTTTATATGGGAATTTTCGTCCCAGCTAGGCGGGATCCCGGCAACAGACGCCGGGATCCCGTCTAGGCGGGATAGAAGCGGGATCATATAAACACTCAATAGAGTTTATATTACAAGCGGGATCTCGGCAACTGTCCCGTCTCGCCTAGCCAGGATCATATAAACAGGCCCTGAGTCTGTTGGGTGCATATCATGTTGACAAAATGTGAGAGTTTTTACGTGTGTACATTTGGACTCCACAAGTTAAGAACGCATGTTAATCATTTACACACAAGTATTTGCAATAGACACTTCCCGAATTTGCTTGAGTGCACACGAAACAATAGCTTGAAATCGAGGCGAACAATGGAATCCATTGTTAAATAAGCAGTTTTCATTGTCAGCCAGCAAATTCGGGAAGTGTCTATTGAGATAGGAAATAAAAAAAAGCCAAACAATCACTTAAATATATTTCACGTTTTTTCCCAGGTACTTTTTCTGATGTTTATCACAGGATGTTCAGCGGTGTTTAGGAACCCTCCTGGCGCGGGTGGTGCAATTGGACCGGAATGTCCCCTCGGTGCACAAGGTGTTGTGGGTGACCCGGGTGATCCAGGAATACCGGGATATCATGGACCGAAAGGCATAAAGGGTGAGGCAGCGTCTTCGTTTGACAGACCCCCTTTTGGTCAAGAATGTCGCTGTCCACCAGGTCCAAGTGGAATCCAAGGTATTATGATTTACTTCCTGTGACAAATAAGCTTTGATTGTCTGCTTTGTCCGTCCGTCCGTCCGTCCGCCCGCCCGCCTGATTGCTTGCTTGCTTCTTTGCTTGCTTGTTTGTTTGTTTGTTTGTTTGTTTGTTTGTTTGTTTGTTTGTTTGTTTATTTCGTACTTAGCCTACATTATCTATTTTTACAACAATTGTGATATTACTTTCCTAATCTGTATATCCTAACCCATCCAGTCAGCTTTCCCTGTGGGAGGAAACCGGAGTGCCCGGAGAAACCCATGCACGACTTTCGGTAGAGCGCTGACTTGCTCTTTTAGTAGAGTTCCCAGCGAGAATCGAACCCACAACTCAGAGGTGAAAGGGCTTGCTTTGACGACTGCGCCACCGAAGCCCCATGTATTGTATAATGTGGCCGATATATGGAACTCTTTACCCTACGAAATCATGTCCAGAGAAAACTAACCAGTTATTATTTTATTCAAAAGAGAAATCATTGCCCATCAAAGTTAAATGACATAATGATTGATGTAAAGATTGATCTTTATATTCACTATGTTGACATTCATCGTCCAAATGCAACATTATCGTTGAACTATTGGTGTGCACAATCTATATATCTTATCACACGCGGCGTGTCTTGGAAAAAGTTATATATTGAGCAGCCAGCGTGTTTAAATAAGTTCTATTTATCTATAATGAGCTTTGAGAGAAACAATTTTAAAGTAAAATTGTGTCTTCCAGTGTTTTCAATAATTATTGTAATATCAGGCCCTGCATTTCAAAACTAGGCGTCTGTGCTCAATATTTCCAGATGAAAGACAAATATAGATTTTGCATAAGAGGCCGTGAAAGGCCTAATAGGCGGCGGTAAACCCGCCTGTAACCGCCTTTTATTGAAAACACTGGTCTTCGTGAGAGGTTTACACACTGATCTGAAAACAAGGACTGGATAGTGCATCTCCATGCATAAATGAAGCCAATGGCGGCCACATCGGTGACCACAACAAATCTACTGTGGTGTTGGGGACATGTTTAAAGAGGTTCTAACATGTTCTAGTTATTGGTGGGAAAGGAAAAATATTGTCTCGATAAGAATTTGTCATCAGTGGCCTCTCTTTCTTCCTAAATGTGCCGGTGAATAACTAATGAGGGCACACCGATGTGGCCGCCATAAGCCTCATGTGGTGTTTAAAACGTTCTAAAACTCATTAGAAGATATGTTGGAAGCTATATTTTTCACGTTGCATAGAAAAATATATTTGCTTCATAACATAACTAATTTAAAGAGCTAACGATTTGACTAGTCAAGAATTTGACAGCTTTAAAAATCTGATCTCATTAAAAATATTCTGGCTTCAAAATTGGCTCATTGAATTCAATAGGATGCTCTATCCAGTTCTAGTTTCAGATCAGTGGGTTTACAGTGTCAGTTACATTTTCATCATAGCATACTTAGATCAAAGCATAGTTTGATCACAGAAACTCAGCAAGATTGATCGTGTAAAACCAGCTTAAACCGAGACCTCTCTTTGTTTCAATTTCAGGCGAACTTGGAGACCCTGGTATAGCAGGACCTGTCGGCGCACCGGGCTATCCTGGACCCTGGGGACTGAAGGGTGATGAGGGTGAACGAGGGACACCCGGGACACCTGGTGTCCCAGCACCTCCATTACCCCGATATCCTCCCACTGTTCCTGATACCATGTTTATACCGGTCTCATTCCATGGTAAAGTACCCAGAACAATGTGTCAACATATCAGTAAACAAGCTTATGGTAAGTATTGCAAATACACCCTTGGGTTATTACATACGTACGTACGTGAGTATTTCAATCAATCAGTGCAAATAATATGATGAAGACCCGAGTTTACGCTTGGAAAACTTTGCTGAATATACACACGTAGTTCACAAACAACACAACACAATTATATTTATTTTCGCGTGATTTTGAAGCGTTTCAAAGCGTTTTGAAGCGTGATTTCGCGCGTTGAAGTCTCGACCGTGATTTTGTTTTCTTACAGTCCCTGGCGTACCACATGACTGGCTTGGCTGGTATGAAACCGGTAAATCCAGTTATCTCACCTTCGACAAATGGCTTTACTTCTCCTCGAGATTCCAATGTCCATGCTCGGTCCCAATCCCTCCCGGTCCCACACCAAGCCCTGCAGAACTATTGCGATTGCTATAAAAAAGAAATACAGTAAAACAATATCGTAAAACTTGCGTGTATTAGGTTGTGTCGAAATTTGCTGGAATAGTATGCTAAATGTTTGTTTTGTTTAGTGCTTGAATCTTGCGTTTAGATGTGTGCGTTATTATTTAAAGAGTAAATACACGTGTAATGTAATTTTAATATTAAAGTAAAAAAACGTCTAGTGTGGGTTTATTGTATAAAGGGATATACGTATATGTCTAATGATGGTGAGGATTATAACTCGGGGAATTATATTAGACGACTTCACTCCGAGTGGCTCCAGACCTAGCTTACGGTGTATACCCTCACTTAGGCTACTCCAGACCGTACAGCTGAAAATAATCGAGGTCAAGTCGGAACCGAGTCTGGTTCCTTCCGAGGGGCAAATCACTCCTAAAAAGTGTACGAGATTAAAAAATTATGTGATTTTTTTGTGATCCCCCCACCGATTTTTTTTTGACATTTTTCTATATTTTGTGATTTGTCTATTTTTTTGTGATTTTTTTCCTGTTTTTTTTTTCTGATTTTTTTGTGATTTTTCGGAAGGTGTACGAGATTTAAATCTGATTTGCCCCTCGGTTCCTTCGATATCGTAGCTCAGTAGGTAGAGCATTACTCATTCGATTATCAAACAAAAGGTCGTAACCCTTCGATCATAGCTGGGCTCCCGCATGATCAGACATAAGTCAAACGACGGCAGCCAGAGGCGCCTTTAATAAGCCTTCGACTCGATCAAGTCGAGCTGCGTCCTTCGTAATTCAGCTCAGCTCTAGGCTGCAAGTAAGGATGATTAGCACAAATTTTATAACTTTCTATCCGAAGTGATCCTATGTCTTAGTGACTGACAGGCTGATTGACCGACTTACCGGTCGACCGACCCACTGACTAAATACTCATAATCACCCACGGCGACCTTGGTGCAACCACAGCAACCATAGTCGGGTGCAACGTGGGAAAATATTGGTTAAAAATATGTCCGTCTAGGTGAGATCGAGGGGGAAATTTTATATATTTTTGTGATTTGTCTATTTTTTGCTGATTTTTTTGCTGATTTTTTTGTGATTTTTTTGCTGATTTTTTTGTGATTTTTCTGAAGGTGTACGAGATTGAAATCAGCGATTTTCCCCTCGGGTGAGATGACGCTACTCGGAGGGCTCCACACCGCGCAAGCTGAAAATTGCTTGACCGCAGTGGGAATCGAACCTAGTTTGGGGATTATCCAAACCCACCCTGTCAACATTCCATGTGGGAGGAAACCGGAATACCCGGAGAAAACTCACGACTTTCGGTAGAGCGTTGACTAACTCTTTTCACATAAACTCCACCAGCGAGAATCGAACCCACGATCTCAGAGGTGAAAGGCGCATGCTCTGACGACTGCGCCACCGAAGCCCCATAAGCTAAAGGTGAGTGGTTTTATTGCTGCAAATTTCAGTCCTCAAACCTTTTGGGTTCAAATTTAATGCTTATTTGCTCACAATGCTCAAGGATTTCAAGCTTCTACGGTTGAAAGGAACAGTGTTTCAATTCAATTTAGTTAGTTGAATCCGCTATCTCAAAGGGATTCTATAATGAGGGGGGGGGGGGTAGGGCGGTCGACCCCCACGTGTTGCCAATGCATCTACGCAAGTAAATGGCTACGGTGACGGAGTCATTTGAATGGAACGGAAAATTCAAGTTCAGGGAACGAAAAATTGTCGAGTTCACCCAAACGTACATGAGCGCGCAGACCTTGCGATTGGCATGGTTAATTATCAACTACAAATACGACCATTCTGCTATATAATGACATAGAATACGCATTTACTGGAAAATCACCCAATAAAAATGCTACTTGTTTTGCACCCCTGGGTGTGTATACTTATTAAGTTCTCATTACCGATTCCAGTCTAATCGTCGCTGTAAATTTTTTACAAGACCAAAGGTGTAGCAACTAAACTTGCTTTAGATCTTTACATGTTCCCCATTGTAACCAGTTAATAGTTTACCAGGCACTACGTAACTGACAAATGAGGACTACCTTATTAACGTTGACAGTTTCCGTTGACAAAATATCGTCTTACACATTCTTGAGATTTCATTACTAAAATTGTGTCAGTTTAGACTTCAGAGTGAATGAGACATTGTTTTGATCTATCTTTGTTAATTGTTATACAACACAATACAAGGACGAAGATACATAGCTTTGGAAAAATACAAGTCCTAAAGTAAGTATACAAATGATGTGTTTAAAACTTATGCAGAACAGACTATAAAACGCCTTGTTTTAGGGCCATAATATTGCCATATTGGCGAGAGCTTGATTCGAGTGCAATTGGTGTTTGAGACAAATGGTAACAAAATAAACATATTGATAATTGTCAAACACAATTCACAAAGTCGATGTCATTGTTCTATAGTAGAATCAAATTATAGTTATTCGTCCACTTGCATCTTTTATGCGTTTATTTTCGACCTGTTTTTGGAATAGGTTTTATGAATTATTCAACATGCGCGTTCGCTGATAGTAATATGCGCAACATCAGATCTAACAGCAACTGGTGTTTCAGTCGACGCCGACAAAATAAACGTATTGCTATTGTCAAACACAATTCACAACTCGGATCGTCGTTTTGCAGCATAACACATGATAGTCATGTACCCACTTGCGCGTTGTATACATGCGTTTCTAATGTTTTTGGACTATATTTGGGATACGTTTTATGAATGTTCAATATGCTCTTTCGTCGATGGTTAACATTGAACACGCATTAATTTTGTCATTATAAAGTTAGACACTTAGACTTACAACACATTTACATAATACGTAAACGCGAATTTTTGGGGGAAATTGGGAAAACAACTTGGGTTACTTGCGCTGAATGCAAGCGTTATTTCCTATGAATGCTATAATCTTATATAAATCCCTCTTTGTCTGCAAGAACACTAAAGGTATATATTCTGACCGTCGAAATTTGCGCGCCTTTACATTCGATCTGCTGAACTTAAAAATACGGGCGGTAAGTAAGTCAGCCTTTCATTGTCATTCAGACTCATTCTACAGTATCACAACGTAGTCGCCTATTTTTGTTTCGCTCTTCAAGTGACCCAGACTGCATTCCATGTACTCTATGCCGGAGATCTCCGGTGGCTCAAGAAAAGAAGTAACAAGTGTAACTAAGTTTGTGCCTGAGTTCATTGTCATGTGTATATTCATTGTATAACTTCAAGAATATGATGTTAACAGTATTCAAAACACAATCTTAGCTATTTTCACACAGATTTTAGTCCCCAAAATTATAAAACTCCGATGTATTGGGCTATTGGCGTAAGCAGCAGGGCAAACTGACGTGGACGACGGTTATTAGAATAATAGAGTTCAAAATACCCTGAACACAACAACAAAACACAACTTTTAATGTTTTGCATACACCACCAACATTTTAAGCCGCGATAACTGGGGTTTATTGGACTGTCGTGCACGTGTAGAATTCTTCTCAATCGCAAATGCGCTTGTCTTAACACCTTCTGAAATTAGCACGTTGGCCGTTGCCTTTGCGCGTGTTATCGTCCTATGCGCAACAAATCTTTCAATGTTACTACAGAATGTATTCACCTGAAGGTTGCTGGAAACTCGCGTTTTTGAAAATCAAAACAGTTTACCGTGACTTTATATACTTTAACTAAAAACCCTCAAGTATATACCGTGATTTTACATACTTTAAAATTCTTGAATTTTCCTCACTTACCACGTTGAAAGATAAGCAGTGCGTCCTAACATTTGTGGTTTCCATTTAATTACTACCAGTTGGCTGTAGGGTATACGGTAATTAACAGAAAAGTGCTCAGAAATCGTCTAGGTGGCCTCAACACTTAACAAGCAACAACCATTGCCAAAGTGCTACTGACCCCCATTTGTATCATTCTGAGAAGAAATGTAATATATCTTTTTATTATATAAAGCATAGTGCTTTATACAGATTTCGAGCACCGATAAAACTGATAATCTCACATGTGAGATTATTTATGATAATTTCACATGTGAAAATTATCGCTTTTCAACCAATCACCAAGCTGCTTTTCTTGTTTATTTTATTATGTTTGAAAAGACTGTCCTTTATATAATAAACAGAATAATACATAGATGCTTGGAAATACCAGATTTATTTCTCGTGTTGAACATGATATCTCACTCGTTCGCTGCGCTCACTCGTGAGATATCATGTTCAACACTCGAAATAAATCCGGTATTTCCGTGCACCCATGAATATATTATTCTCTATATAGTAAAAATCCTCATCTTGATCAACTTTTTCACTGTCAAAGCTACCGGATATGATGTCATTAGATGAATTTTAGCAAAAAAAACCAAAGGAAAACTAATTTACAATTCACCCAATGACATCATATCCGGTAACTTTGACAGTGAAAAAGTTGATCAAGATGAGGATTTTTACTAGAAAGATATATTACATTTCTTCTCAGAATGATACAAATATTACACATATACAAAGATAATTTGGGGGATCAGTGGCACTTAAGTGATGATATCGAAAGAGTCCAGAATGCAGTGCTGTAGAACTAAATTCATAACTAGGGAGTAGGGGCCAGGGGGGCTCTCTAGACGAGCATGTTACCAAGGGTGAAAACATTCAGAAATGGAGGACGTCATAAGTAACCCACCAAATCCCATGGCCGCATCTTTATACAATATTCATGCCTAAAATAGTCATATAGTGATGCTTGGAGAATGAAAACTATGAAAAAATTATATATTTTCAAGCATTCTTGCAAAAAAGAAGGGGGCTCATCCCCCTATAGCTTGAGGAAGAAGTGCCCCCCCCCAGAAATCTGTCTCTGATGGTGACTTTGAAATAGTCAAAAATTCACACTTTCAAAAACTTGTCTTGTTTTACAAGATGACCTTATTCTTTGGAATCTGTTTCTTCCAACATTTCCTGAAATTTTGCAGAGGCAAGCGTTTGAAGTCTTTGCAACAATTTTGATGGCCTACTCTATATTATGCAATTGCTTATGGCAATTCAACCATTGGTGGACACTTCTGAAAATATGTAGGTGGGGGGAGGGGTGAACCCATCAATAATCAAGTTCGCATTAAGCTTCATGCTCAACCAGGTCCACTGTAGTCTGTAAAGAAACTGGTCTGGTTATAGCAAGTGCTGATGCAATAGCGAGAACAAGTGTGAACACATTATAGGTTGTGGAACAAATAGGCTTTTGCTAATAAATATAAATAGGAACAATGACTCACTGGATGGCATGGAGAAAAGTGGGATTTTCAAAACAATATATACAAAGACAATGGGGACATCGAAAAAAACTTCCAGATGAAAGGTCGAACTTTTTTCCTATATTTTTCAGGCAGTCACGCACTTCAACCAAGTACACAAGTATTTGAGTGTCTTTTAAATTTTGAATCATTTCTTAAAATTCCATTTTTATAGATGACATATTTTGTGTGTGTCTTACTGCTGTTGCTTCAAGCAAACATGATATCATCCAATCATACAAGAGAAACCATGGTAAAGAAAGGAATGTATTTTCCTGTGACCTTCAGCTCGGCAAAACCACCACCATATTTTTGCTACCACTTCAGAAAGATATGTTATGGTAAGTTAAATAATTTGTTTGTCCTATTTTTTGAATTATTTCAATTAGGGGCGCTGGAACCCCCCAGGAAAGGCTCAGGGAAGGCAGGGGCTAATTTGGAAAGGGCACAATAAAGCAACTGTCATTTAGAAAATAAAAAGTTCTAGATATAAATGCATAACTACTGTAGCTTTCTGCCAAAGGCATGTTATGTTGGGGCTAATTTAAGGCACCTGGATTGCATGGATAGATATTGCACTGAATAAGCAATGTACAACTTTATAAGAAGTGCACAAGTATATATTTTGTACAAATATAGTTTAAATTTTTTTTATCAAAATGTATCAATTACATTCCATTAAAAGCAACTCCAATAGGCCCCATGATAGCTCACCTATCTACAGCTATTGCCACACTTGTTTTTGTTTTGCAACGCTACATTTCGGTCATCTCTTCAACAATCAAAACAATTTTGAGCTGTTCTAAGACTAAGAATATGTAAAAGGTAAAACCATGGAGCTTCCATTGGTTTTTGCAACCAGGCCTTTGTATCTTATTGTTCTGTTAGAGCACTCCAATGAATTGGGAAAAAAATTCTAAGCAATTTGGAGGGATTATTTATACAGAAGAGGCAGAATCTGATGTTTAGGCTCGGGGAATGAGATTCCTAATCAATACTGTATTTTCAGTTCCAGGCGTATCCAGTGGTTGGCGTGGATGGTATCGTCAGGGTTTCAGTGGGTATTTCATCCAAGGATCATGGATGTACTATATGAGCAGAGTCTCGTGTCCTTGTATTTTCCCTCAGCCTCCTAAAGCTAATGGTGACCCCAGCGGTGCCATATTACAACCAGAGTAACATCTCAAGATTGCTTATAAATTGGAAAGACCATTTTACCATAGTACCGTTGTAATTTAACTGTATAAAAATGTTATTGTTTTGTATAAGACTTGTGTATTATTAAGAGATGTTTATTTTACAAAAGGTTGCCATGGTTTTTGGTCAGACGTGTCCGAAAAATATCAAAAATACTTCAAGGTTTTGAGCAGCTGTTACTGTTCTATTGCTTTTATGGCAGGCCTTTGTAGAATACTAGGACTATGTACCCTATGTACCTACAATAGATCCTCACAAAAAGTTTTTGTCAACTATTTGCCACAAACACTATAGAGATGTATGTAATAAATATAAAGTCCTTTTACATGATTGATTTTATTTCTAGTTCACAGTTCACATTACAAACCATTTCACCTGTGAATTACAAGTACTAAGGTGCTGTTTATATGATCTCGGGTGCTAGGGTGTCCCTACCCCCCGAGCTACCGCGGGAGAGGAAAAATTACATTCATATTAATATAACAGCTGAAACGCAAGTGTTTACATGGAAACTGGAAAGATTTAAACTCGTCTCGGCTGGTAGGGTTACCCTGAGGGTGGGGGCACTCTGTTTACAAGAGAGGGTGACCCTAGAGGTAGGGAAGGTATATACCCTAGAGGTAGGGAAGGTATATATTCTGACCGTCGAAATTTGCGCGCCTTTACATTCGATCTGCTGAACTTAAAAATACGGGCGGTAAGTCAGCCTTTCATTGTCATTCAAACTCATTCTACATGTATCACAACGTAGTCGCCTATTTTTGTTTCGCTCTTAAAGTGACCCAGACTGCATTCCATGTACTCTATGCCGGAGATCTCCGGTGGCTCAAGAAAAGAAGTAACAAGTGTAACTAAGTTTGTGTTTGAATTCATTGTCATGTGTATATTCATTGTATAACTTCAAGAATATGATGTTAACAGTATTCAAAACACAATATCAGCTATTTTCACATAGATTTTAGTCCCCAAAATGATAAGACTCCGATGTATTGGGCTATTGGCGTAAGCAGCATCGCAAACTGACGTGGACGACGGTTATTAGAATAATAGAGTTCAAAATACCCTGAACACAACAACAAAACACAACTTTTAATGTTTTGCATACACCACCAACATTTTAAGCCGCGAAAACTGGGGTTTATTGGACTGTCGTGCACAAGTAGAATTCTTCTCAATCGCAAAATGCGCTTGTCTTAACACCTTCTGAAATTAGCACGTTGCCGTTGGCAGTTGTCTTTGCGCGTGTTATCGTCCTATGCGCAACAAATATTTCAATGTTACTACAGAATTTATTCACCTGAAGGTTGCTGGAAACTCACGTTTTTGAAAATCAAAACAGTTTACCGTGACTTTATATACTTTAACTAAAAACCCTCAAGTACATACCGTGATTTTACATACTTTAAAATTCTTGAATATTTTCCTCACTTACAACGTTGAAAGATGAGTAGTGCATCCTAACATTTGTGGTTTCCATTTAATTACTACCAGTTGGCTGTAGGGTATACGGTAATTAACAGAAAAGTGCTCAGAAATCGTCTAGGTGGCCTCAACACTTAACAAGCAACAACCATTGCCAAAGTGCTTAAAGTGCTACTGACCCCCAAAAATATTTTTGTATATATGTAATATTTGTATCATTCTGAGAAGAAATGTAATATATCTTTTTATTATATAAAGCATAGTGCTTTATACAGATTTCGAGCACTGATAAAACTGATAATCTCACATGTGAGATTATTTATGATAATTTCACATGTGAAAATTATCGCTTTTCAACCAATCACCAAGCTGCTTTTCTTGTTTATTTTATTATGTTTGAAAAGACTGTCCTTTATATAATAAACAGAATAATACATAGATGCTTGGAAATACCAGATTTATTTCTCGTGTTGAACATGATATCTCACTCGTTCGCTGCGCTGACTTGTGAGATATCATGTTCAACACTCGAAATAAATCTGGTATTTACGCGCACCCACCCATGTATTATTCTCTATATAGTAAAAATCCTCATCTTGATCAACTTTTTCACTGTCAAAGTTTCCGGATATGATGTCATTAGATGAATTTTAGCAAAAAAACAAAGGAAAACTAATTTACAATTCACCCAATGACATCATATCCGGTAGCTTTGACAGTGAAAAGTTGATCAAGATGAGGATTTTTACTATAAAGATATATTACATTTCTTCTCATGATACAAATATTACACATATACAAAGATAATTTTGGGACCGTGGTTTTTTGCAGAGGCAATTTTGATGGCCTACTCTATATTATGCAATTTCTTATGGCAATTCAACCATTGGTGGACACTTCTGAATATATGTAGGTGGGGGGGGGGGGCCGGGGGGGGGAAGGTGTGAACCATCAATAATCAAGTTCGCATTAAGCTTCATGTTCAACCATGTCTACTGTAGTCTGTAAAGAAACTGGCCTGGTTATAGCAAGTGCTGAAAATGTTCATGCAATAGTGAGAACATGTGTGAACACATTATAGGTTGTGCAACAAATAGGCCTTTGCTAATAAATATAAATAGGAACAATGACTGGATGGCATGGAGAAAAGTGGGATTTTCAAAACAATATATATAAAGACAATGGGGACATCGAAAAAAACTTCAAGATGAAAGGTCGAACTTTTTTCCTATATTTTCCAGGCAGTCATGCACTTCAACCAAGTACAGAAGTATTTGAGTGTCTTTTAAATTTTGAATCATTTCTTAAAATTCCATTTTTATAGATGACATATTTTGTGTGCGTCTTACTGCTGTTGCTTCAAGCAAACATGATATCATCCAATCATACAAGGGAAACCATGGTAAAGAAAGGAATGTATTTTCCTGTGACCTTTAGCTCGGCAAAACCACCACCATATTTTTGCTACCACTTCAGAAAGATATGTTATGGTAAGTTAGATCATTTATTTGTCCTTTTTTGTGAAGTATTTCACTATTTCAATTAGGGGCGCTGGAGCAAGCTCAGGGACGGCAGGGGCAAATTGGGAAAGGACACAATAAAGCAACTGTCATGTAGAAAATAAAAAGTTCTAGATATAAATGCATAACTATTGTAGCTTTCTGCCAAAGGCATGTTATGTTGGGGCTAATTTAAGGCACCTGGATTGCATGGATAGATATTGCACTGAATAAGCAATGTACAACTTTATAAGAAGTGCACAAGCTTGCCTCAGCTGGCCACTGAGTAAACAGATTCTGGCAACCTGCTATGCAAAATCCACAAGAAGATATTTTGTACAAATTTATATAGTTTAAATTTTTTTATCAAAATGTATCAGTTACATTCCATTAAAAGCAACTCCAATAGGCCCCATGATAGCTCACCTATCTACAGCTATTGCCACACTTGTTTTTGTTTTGCAACGCTACATTTCGGTCATCTCTTCAACAATCAAAACAATTTTGAGCTGTTCTAAGACTAAGAATATGTAAAAGGTAAAACCATGGAGCTTCCATTGGTTTTTGCAACCAGGCCTTTGTATCTTATTGTTCTGTTAGAGCACTCCAATGAATTGGGAAAAAAATTCTAAGCAATTTGGAGGGATTATTTATACAGAAGAGGAAGAATCTGATGTTTAGGCTCGGGGAATGAGATTGCTAATCAATACTGTATTTTCAGTTCCAGGCGTATCCAGTGGTTGGCGTGGATGGTATCGTCAGGGTTTCAGTGGGTATTTCATCCAAGGATCATGGATGTACTATATGAGCAGAGTGTCGTGTCCTTGTATTTTCCCTCAGCCTCCTAAAGCTAATGGTGACCCTAGCGGTGCCATATTACAACCAGAGTAACATCTCAAGATTGCTTATAAATTGGAAAGACCATTTTACCATAGTACCGTTGTAATTTAACTGTATAAAAATGTTATTGTTTTGTATAAGACTTGTGTATTATTAAGAGATGTTTATTTTACAAAAGGTTGCCATGGTTTTTGGTCAGACACGTCCGAAAAATATCAAAGGTTTTGAGCAGCTGTTACTGTTCTATTGCTTTTACGGCAGGCCTTTGTAGAATACTAGGACTATGTACCCTATGTACCTACAATAGATCCTCACAAAAAAATTTTTGTCAACTATTTGCCATAAACACTACAGAGATGTATGTAATAAATATAAAGTCCTTTTACATGATTGATTTTATTTCTAGTTCACAGTACAAACGATTTCACCTGTGAATTACAAGTACTAAGGTGCTGTTTATATGATCTCGGGTACTAGGGACACCCTACCCCCCGAGCTACCACGGGACTCGAGTTCGTAGAATAACTGTTAAATACACTGGCAGAAACACGTGTATATCTACTTGCAACTTTCAATGCCAATGGCTGTATAAAAATTCAAAAGGAAAACGAATACTTACCAGAATAAACTTGTAAACGTGTAAATAATAATGAAAGTACGTACAGTACAAACAGAAATGCTTGTCCAAACAGAAATTGAAAAGAACAAAATTTATTACAAATTGTCTCCATCTTTGTTTCGGACCTATCGGGATAAATACCCTACGGTACTAGTACCAAATAGGTAATAATTATGCCCCGGCATTGTGATCCATTGATCCAAGAGTCTATCTTAATATCAGAAAAATGTCCCATAATCAGATGAATATTAACAACTTCCAGGTTTTTAATAAATGAAAAAAAATTGATAACCAGAAAAGACAAAGTTTCTAAACTATAAACCACAGGCAACGTCCAGAAACAAACACTGTTGCCTGGCTAATGACAGCGACTTGGCACAAATTTCCAAAGAACAAATTCTTGCACAAAGGAAAACATGAAGAATAGTAGTTGATTGGTTCATTCCTATGCAGCAACGTATCGAGAATTTCACCAGAATTTGAACTAATCACGTACGTCTTCACTTCTTCACTTTCACCAGTTACTGCAATAAGTTTACCATCTGGAGAATAGCTACAATAACCTGCACCATTTGAATAAGTAGAATCTGTTCCTGAACGGGGCTTTAGTATCAACTGATGAACAACACGTGCATTTGCCGTACAATCATAATGAGAATATTCTACACTCCAGATATTCAATAGCCCACTATCACCACATGTAGCAAATTCGTCACAGCCAAATGCTCCAGTATAATACTAGTATGCACGCATACGTTGCACTAACTTCAAGCATTGCTGCCGGTTAGTATACGTCTTGTGTCGGGAGAAATGGCCAAGCAATAGAAACCGCCATCATAGCTTGAATTATGCATACTTCCATAATGAGACATGTAGTCTTCATCGTTCTCTTTCGCCAATGTTTCTTCCCTATCCATTGGAAAACCTTGCTCAATGGCATCAATATTCTGTCTTCCCTGGCAAACCATCTTCAAAGTCCCCAGCAGTTTCACTGCCATTCCATATTATCTCTGGAAGATGAATTACACGACACCAACAACTTGGTGTGTCGCACCACCAACGAATGGTCGGTATGGTGGAACAACTGCAACGACCACTTTTTTCCCGCTTGGAAAGAGTTTGACACTGGAAATGAAATCTTTGCCAAAGTGTGGTTCTATGTGTGTCGCTGTTCCTCCGTCTAATTTGATAGAACTCTTTAGCGGTAAAATGGATAATACTCTTCTTGTGTTGGGTTCGTGAATAGAACTGAGTGCTAGTGAAGAGCTGTCAGAGGAGAGTGTTATTGTATCTCCAAACCGCAACGTTCCGGGAACATCCAGTCGCCTTACATTTTCCTGGGTATCAATGTTTACGACTCCCAGAGAATTAGAATCTTTAGGATCTTTACGAATTAGGCAACGTTTCCAGAATGATGAATAACACAAAATGCGTACGTCTGAATCATTATAACTAATACAAAATGGTCGGATAGTTTCATTCAATGTCATTGCGCATAACTGTATATTTTTAGAAGAGGAGTAAGAAAATAATTTGATTAGTAGTTTAGAAAAAGTTTCGTCTACTAAACTCACGTTCTTTTGTATATTGTCTTGAGCAGCCAATCACAGAATCTCAAACAAGTTCTAAAAAGTTAAACATTCTATTTAGAAAAAAAACATGCAAAATTTCGCGAATATTTCAAATTGTCAACAAATGCGCAACAGGATTATTTTTAACGCTAATAGGGCAATTTATGTGTATCAGCCAATTCATGTTTGTTTGCGCGCATTTAAATTTTGTTTACTCTGATGAGAATCTGAGACTTCTACTCTCAGAACTCTATCTTTTAAAACTTTTAGTTTTTTCGTTATTTTATATTGATTGAAAATCAACTGACGCGAAATTTTAGACTTAATAGAGCATGAAATTATGGCCCATGAAGAGAATAGATGTTTGTTACTACACAACCGTATCACCGCTACGTAATTAATATCACAGCTGGCATAAAACCACTATGTTTAAGCGGTGATACGACAGCGATAAATATCACCCCTACGTAATTAGCGTCACCGCTACGTAATTAGTATCACCGCTACTGCGCAGTGCCGGATTAACCATATGGCAGAAAGTATCCAAATGTTATTTTGATCATCATTTAAGTGTGATTTTCTAGTTTTGTACCATTTCAAGGTGCGTGAAATTAGAACTACGTGAAAATATCGCATTTAAGGTGCGCGAAATTAAATCGCGCGAATTTAAGACTGAACGAAAATTATTATATTTTAATATTAATTATTATAATTTAAGACTGAGCGAAAATTATTACATTTTAATATTAATTATTATAATTTAAGACTGAGCGTAATTTAAATACAAGTAAGGTATGTTATTCTGGTTATTGCGTCCACTTTTGCTTTTAAAGATAGCTTATTTGATATTCTAGCAATTAGACAGGAAAATATTATCTGATGTGTTGGAAGTCGAAAGTTGACACTTACGCCAAGGGAGCGAACTAGGAGGTAAATAATCGAACTGAATGGAGGGTCTGGGGGGTCCTCCCCCAGAATATTTTCCTATTCTTGAGCTTCTGGAGCTCAAGAATTTCAGACACAAATTTTGATTGATTTTCAGACACAAATTTTGATGTATTCCATATAGAGAGACCGTGAATATTAGGTACAAAAGCAATGCTTGGTTATGAGAATCTTTGCTTATAATACAACACCTATTTTTAAATATGAAAGAAAAATTTATTACTGCACAAAATCTCATTTATCACTGCACAAATCTGATTTATCACAGCACAAATTGGTTATCACTGCACATTACAATAATCCCTGGTAACATACCATAAAGGCATTCATGAAAGAAATGAATGAGAATTTAGGGAATGAAAAGTATCAGAAAAGTGGTAAGCAGGACATGCTAACTGATTTACTGTTGATACACGTTTTAACATAACACTGCTCTATTTCGGATATTGTGTTGCAAGTTGCAACAAAATTACCTTGTGTAACATGGCCTTCACACTTCTATAATTAAATGCTGCAATTAATTAACTACAAAGTACAAACTAATAACCAGGGATGTAGTGGAGAGGGGGGGAGAGCTCAGGGGGCCCTTGTTAAAATTCCATGTCGACTTGGGGGGGGCGGCTGAGCCCCCTATAATTTTGCAGATTGAATAAACTTAACCTGGAATGTTCTTTGAAACTGTAGTTGACCACTTTGATCCTACCATTAGATAATTTTATGTGGCTCTCCCCCCTCTAATATACCATATTACCCTGCTTTAAAGTTCACCCTGTTTAACTTTAATGTCTTTCTTCCAAAAATATATTCTTCAAACTGCCACGTTTTTCAAGGATTTTAGGGTAGTGCTAAATTTACATACAATCAGTATATTAAACCAAAAATGTAACAATTGTGTTTACAAATGAAAATTTCAAATAATTATACAACAAACTTCAATATTGCAAATAGTTAGCTGAAAATAAGCTTTATGACAAAAGCAATGGCAGGAATCACGGTAAGCCATGACAATGGTACTCTGTTGCTATGGTTACAATTGTCTGTCTCGCAGCAAGCAGGTCGGCAAGACGACGAGCCATGGATGTACACTTTGGAATCGCACGTTCCTTGTAGTTTATAACCATAACATTCATTCTTTCTGCCGCATCTCTTGTAGTATATTTTATCACTGTTTCCACCCTCCAACATGAATGACATACATCTATTTTGCTCTGGTCGACATTTAGATGTTGTTTCTAGGCATTTTTCAAGAGCCAATCCACCACAGGAGTAGCACTTGAGAGCAGCATTACCTAGAGATTTTGTATCAAATTTGTTAAGGTTTGGGAGAGCACGCCCCTGGGCCCCCCCTACCCCCGAGTTTGTCTTGCCCCCTACAGTTTGTCTAGCCCCCCCCCCCCAACCAAACCAATTTTCTGCTGCCACTGTTTCACAACAATAAGCAGTGCTAATATACAATGCAAATCTGATACTATTGATTATAATACTAGAGATGGATTAAATCCAATTTTTTCATCTTGTCAAATCCAATACTAAACACCTGTTTTTGGGCCTTTGGGAACTTCTCTCCAACCTTAGGCAAAATGTTTCTCACAAGCTTAGAATTAAGCTACCTAAGTGATGATGCATATTCATGCCTTACTCCAATGCAAGCACCACCCCTAGCAGACTAAGGACCAAGCTCAATCCATTCCTGTAAATAAAAATATCTAATACTTACACAGACAAACCATACTAAGCAAGGCCAACAACTTCAAGACACACATCTTTTTTAACATTAATAAACCTATGTGTGCAAAAAGTATGGGATTAGATATTGATAAATTATTAAATAGTATATCCTGAATATTCTATTGTTCAAAGATGCGGTACAGTCCGTGCATACACACGTTATGTTCTTACAAAGCCTGATCGTGCTACCTTGATAATATATTTTACTCTGGAAGCAGGAAAATATATATAGTTGTCACCACTTCATTTATATAGTTCACTATTTGGATACAAAATGTAAACAAAGCTGACACATACGCACAGACTGTACCGCATCTTTAACTAATTTTCCATTTCTTATCAATCATACATGACTCGATATATTGTTTTACTCTCTCTAAGGTAGACAACTTTACTTATCAATCGAACAGTCCTTAGGCAATTGAGAGTTAAGAAATTGTCATATTGTATATGAAACACATTAGGAGGGGTACACCCCAGAGTTGGGACTTCCTCACACCTAACTTCATTCTCAAACTTTACTGCTATAAATATGCGTTTCTTTTATACAATCTCAGAGTTTGGACCATAAACATATTTCTTTTCTATCTATTTTTGTCATTTTGGGGCTTGTATTACGAATGCAATAACACATGAACTACTGGCGTCATAAAAATGGCTGAAATATTTTAATTGCATAAACAGGAAAGGCTTGGCGTATTAAAATATGAAAACTTTACAGAAATTTTCACGGCGTACATAATTTCCAAATAAACGTAAAATTTAGCTAAAATCGAGCCATAAGTGCTTCTATTAAAGTGCCTAATCTTAATAGGGGGTTTGTATGTGATATTAATTTAATATATCACTAATATCAGTAACGATAAAGCCAATATTTTAAATTGAAAAAGTCATAACAATATTCTAATAATACATACAATGACACCCTTAGTGCGCTCAAATTCAATCATACTCGCTTAACATACACAAACGGCAATTCCGAAAACATTTAAACCTTTATAAACTAGTCTTAATGTATTATAATTCACCTGGGAAATATACACAAAATATAGTTATGTCTGAAACGCATCAATACACGTACAAAGAACTATAAAGAAGCCCTTTTAGCTATTGCCGAGCACTTAAATTTTTGTCGGTTATAAATTTTACCAATTCACAACATGTAGTTGAAAACAAAAACAGCAGAGAGCTCGATAAAGGCCACAAACTGCTACTGTTTATGTAATCATGCTGCTTTCTAACCGAACCGATACGAGTTTACATTAACTTAATCGTTATAAACATAGTATAAAGTGCTCTCAATATCAGACATTTAAAGTGGTTATTTTCGACAAAGATCCAAAATGAAATAAGGCTACATACCTTCTTTATATTTCCTTGTATATATTGGCTTTCGTATGGTTTTAGGATAAAAATAGGAGCACCAAATCACTCGAAATTTGCGAGATTGGAATTTGGCATTCGTCACTTCGTTGTTGCAATTATTTACCAAATTATCTATTGAAGAATTTTTCGCACGAAGTATGCAGGTACCTGATTGGTTGTTCGATTGCTGTAATTTTCGAAACGGAAATTATGTATGCACGCGAAACATTAATTTTAGAGGGTGCCTCGCGTCAAAAGAAGACCGAGAGGCCACAAAATCTTTAGATAGAAAGTCAAAATTACATGTCAAGTGGTAGGATATATTCGTGCTTGCATAAAGAACACCAAGGACTGCAGGTCGTGCATTAGAAAAAGCATGAAAAATGTGATAAGAAAACAGGGCGTGTATTTTTGTCACGCGCAAGATGTAAATGTTGCGCAAAAAAACATATCTCTTGGTGATTACACTACTCAGTTTTCAGTGTTTTGGAAATGTTCTCCACGCCATCCAATCACTCATTGTTTTAGACTATTCAATTATTCTGCAAACGTCAAATTGTTTTTGATCGTGTCCAGGTCTGAACAACCCAAACGCAAGACCTATTGACAGTGGCGTACCGAGCGGAGGGTGTGAGGGTGCGACACCCCCAGTTTTTACGGAAACTGTCGGTAAATTGATCTTCGTCGGTTAAAACGTAGAATTTGAAAGTAACTTTGTCGGTAAATTTCAGAAACGGTAAAAATCTTCAATTCTAAGGTGTAAAAACCTCAAAATTTTTATTAAAAACCTCTCAGACTCTCAGGAAACACGGAAAACGCACTTCTGAGGTTTCAAAAATGAAAAATGTCCCCCCCCCTATGTCCCTCCCTCCAATAGCAATTTGCTGCGAGGCAGACTAATATAATAACGTTGTGCTCTAGTTGAGGCTTAGCAACTAACATCGCCTTTTTTTGCCCTGCGTCGTCGGGAAATTTTGCCACGAGCACCCCCTCAGTGGAAACGTTCTGGGTACGCCACTGCCTATTGAGTATTGTTAACCTTTATAGGTATATTAGTCAAATTACTTGAACGATAAGGACGGCTAGTGCTAACAAACAAACATGATATGTACAAATGCAACACAAGGATATTGGCAGGTGGATGGACAGACAACGTCTGATAAAACAAGAAAAACATAAAAAAATCTACAGTGACTGGAAGAGTTCTTTATTATGTCATCAGATTATCAGTTAAGGTACGTTCACACACAGCGATTTGTCCGGCCGATTTCAGATGCACGTTAATGATGTTTGAAAAATACGTCATCATGACGACATCATCAACTCAAAACATTCGTCATAAACATTCAGCAAAACCTAAAATCGGCCCGACAAATCGCAGCGTGTAAGCGTACCTTAAGGAGGCTCCCTACAGTTATAGTACAGTTTGAAACACGATCTATATAGATCAGACGTCACACTCGCGTGGAATCTTCGTGACCCGGTAAAATTTTGAAACAAGCCACGGGAAGTTATTTTCGAGACTTATCTGCGAAGAAACCACAACTTTTTCATTATAATCGTAAATCTTTGAAATTCAAACAGTACGTATGTTCTTAACCAGTTTCTAAGCTTTCTTTTAGTATGTTTTTTACGTATTTATGTTCAGTATTATCTTTTATAATGTTCAAAATCTTCGACTTGTTGCAGACTAAAAATGCTAAAATGATATTTTACACTCTCGTCAAGGCACTCTAGAACTGTCGAAGTAATATAATTCTTTAAAGCAATCAAAAGTTTAAAAACTACTGCATACAACCACAGTACAGACAGTTAGGACTTACGAGTTGTCTTATGAAAATTTGGACTTGTTTGAATGTTTTGAATGGTTTTCATACCGATTTCAACAATAAAAACAAATTTAAGAGACGTTGGATTAATTCAATGCGAAAACCACCGACAAACCAGACCAGAAAAAAGACCACCAACAAACAATCTTGGGTCCAACAAACCAAGGGTAACGAAAACGAAGAGCATTTTGCTCGAAATTGTACATAATTTCGAAAAAAACAGCCTGTTTTACAGCCAGCGAGTGACTCAAACACGCGCCCGCAAACACTATATCGTGATCGGCCAGTATTACTTTTAGGCTTTTCGCGAGCAGAAAATGGCATTTTGAGGTTCGTTTTTCTCGTTCGTTTCTCCGGTGACCATATCTCAAAATTTGACTACGTATTCAACGTACTAAGTTCTATTAAATCCTTAAATTTAAAAAAAATCGCCAGTGTAGTTTTCGTGAAACTAAATTTTGGCTTTTAAAAAAAAACTACACTGGCGATTTTCAAAAACATTTCTGAGAAAACTCAGAATCTCATAATAATTTACTTTCTGCAAAAAAAAGAGTAGGTCACCGACCTTATTTTTCCGCTATCATACTTTCTTTGGCTAAAACTACCAAGATAAATGATGACGTCATGTCGCCATGGCAACGTCAAGAGTAAAAAACTTGTGTTGAAATTATTGCTTAATATACGAGGAATAAAGGGCTTACGCAAAAATTTGAGTTTTCTAAGCTTATAACCTTTCAAAGAGCTTTCAATTCAAAACACTGATATCTAATGGAAACTGTAGGGAGCCTCCTTAAGAGGATTGTTGTCGGTCAGTAAGTAGTTTCCAGTCAAAAATATCAATATTTCAGTTACCCTATCCAGACCCACTTGAAATTGTCTATTGTATTGGTAAAGCATTTTAAATTATTAATATTAGTTGTTTGTAGATTTGTGCATAGTTCTGTTCCCCATCTTCTATGATCGTCCCTTGATCAACAACATATAGTACAATTCGAGAAAATATTCCAGACTTTTAGTTTCATTTGATCATACCCGAGGCACATCAGTGGATTTCAGTAAGCGTTATGGAACAGCAGATAGATGGTTGTGACCCAAAATTATCGACACTTACAGGAGATAGCAAACTAAACTACATCTCTGAATTATATCTATTTGCATCCAAATAAAAGACTATTGCATCATAAAAGGAAAATAATTAATACTATTTCTCATTTTGGTAATTACCAGTTAACCATCATCTAAAGATGAACAGCTACAGATAAAAACCTTGTCTAAGTTCAATGTTTGTCGACAGTATTTGACAGGTTCATCAGTCAATGTTTTCATCTGCGAGACTGCGACTGTTCATCGTCAGTTGCAAACGACGGCAGTGCTTAGTGAAACCCACTGGTGAGACCAAGATATATACCATTCAAGTCATTTAGATCTTCTCAACTGCAAGCCATTCTTCTTATCATGTAGTTCAATATTCCACCATTTTTGAAGAACGTTAGCTCCACATCTGTATCAAAGCGTACTTTCACTTCAAAGCTCTTGTTATTATCCAACTATAAAGAGAACATTTTTTCTCAGTGACATGAAGAAAATAAAGAAATTTACAGTGTCGAACCGAGCTGGTCAAACGAGAGTTGATGAGAATCAATGAGTTTCTCGCTCGCGTTGGATCGCCCACTCTCATCAACTCTCATTCACTCTCACTCAACTCTCATTCACTCTCACTCAACTCTCATTCACTCTCACTCAACTCTCATTCACTCTCATCAACTCTCATTCACTCTCACTCAACTCTCACTCAACTCTCATTCACTCTCATCAACTCTCACTCAACTCTCATCGACTCTCATCAACTCTCATCAACTCTCATTCACTCTCACTCAACTCTCATTCACTCTCACTCAACTCTCATTCACTCTCATCAACTCTCATTCACTCTCACTCAACTCTCATTCACTCTCATCAACTCTCATTCACTCTCACTCAACGCTCATTCACTCTCACTCAACTCTCATTCACTCTCATCAACTCTCATTCACTCTCACTCAACTCTCATTCACTCTCACTCAACTCTCATTCACTCTCACTCAGCTCTCATTCACTCTCACTCAACTCTCATTCACTCTCACTCAACTCTCATTCACTCTCATCAACTTTGAGCTGGTTCAAATTTCGATGGGGGTTGATGAGAGTTTTCCCTCGTTTGACCGGTACGCGTGGTAATATCCAGTCAACTCTTATGCAACTCTTGTTTTCGTTTGACCGGGCACGAGAGTTGATGAAACTCTCATGCAAACTCTCGCTTGCCAGCTCTCATCAACACTCATCTTCGTTTGACAAGGCCTAAGAAACACTTTGGATACAAAGTCAACGATAAGTCGATAACCCTATAGGCGAGAGGTTTTAACACATCATTGATCGTTCTCGCCTACGGATTTTGTCAAACAATGCTTGTTTGAAATGTCTTACAATTTTATAGACTATTATTAATAGCGTTTCGCACATGGGAATCTCTTCATAAGACAGGACATGTACATGGGACATTGCAGGCGTCGCAGTGCAGGAGGGTAACACGTGATAATACTACAGTAACCGAAGTTCAATACGACGCCAATCAGCATACTTGACATTTGAATCATTTTTGGCATTGCTAAAACCTTTACCTTAACTTCCAATGTTTGTCCAGTCTTCACATCACTTGGTATATCAATGGAGTAGCCCTCTTTTCCGGTCAGACCCAAGCTCTCGGCGTTCTGCTCGGGCATGTATTGAAGCGGTATAATACCCATTCCGACTAAATTACTGCGATGAATTCGCTCATAGCTTTCAGCGATCACTGCTTTGATGCCCTAAAATTATATATGCATAATAGGATGTTTGAACTTTTCGTAAAGCAGGGGTGTATATAAATACTATTTGCTTCTTGGGAGAGCATTCCCTCAGCCCCCTGGTTCCGCATTACAACAGGGATGGATTTACCTGGGGGTGCGGACCCCCCAGCCTTGGTCAGGGGGGTGCAGGAGGGGTCCGAATATGTATCAAATCCACATTTTGAAATTGGCAGAGCAATTATCAAACAAAAGTACAATATTAGGCCTTTGGGGGCCTCTTTAACCATCTAGGCAACCTAATTTTTCAAACATTTCGTGACAAGCTTACTCCCTTAACGCCCAGGGTTCTCAGTGATTATATTATACACCCTGTCTCAGTCGACGGTCACGCGGTGCTTCATTACCAGCGCCCACAACCCCCCCCCTCCCCCCCCCAGATCAAGCTGGATGCATCCCTGCAGAACTACAAACTTTCACCCATCGCACGAATTTGCCAGCTCTCTGCGAGTAGCTTCAATCAATCATAATACCAAATTACTAAAACTGAACTATAAACTTTATTCACACTGGATAGCTTTATCAGTTCCAAACTGTTCTCCCTAGAGGTCTAGTAAAGGACATCCTGTACCTGACCTGACCTGACCTGACCTGACCTGGACCTGACCTGACCTGACCTGACCTGACCAGCCTGACCTGACCTGACCTGACCTGACTGACCTGACCTGACCTGGCCTGACCTGACCTGACACCTGGCCTGACCACTGCCTGACCTGACCTGACCCACAACCTGACCTGACCTGACCTGACCACACCTGACCTGAACCTGGCCTGCTCTGACCTGGACCTGACCTGACCTGACCTGACCTGACCTGGACCACCTGACCTAGCCTGACCTGACCTGACCTGACCTGACCTGACCTGACCTGACCTGACCTGACCTGACCTGACCTGGACCTGACCTGGCCACAACCCTGACTGACCTGACCTGACCTGACCTGACCCTGACCTGACCTGACCTGACCTGACCTGACCTGACCTGACCTGACCTGACCTGACTGGCCTGACCTGACCTGACCTGACCTGACCTGACCTGACCTGACCTGACCTGGACCTGACCTGACCTGACCTGACCTGACCTGACCTGACTTTCTTTAAAATGGAAGTTAAAGTTATAAACAGTCATTTATAGAGGTTCAATAAGGGTCGTCTCTGATTGGTCCAGTGTTACTGCAGGAGAAAACCAGACAACAGCGCCAACACTGCTACACCAATGTTTGTTCTAATCAGACGTAAATGAATGGTAGTCTTACCAACATCCAGGGTCCTTTAGCAGCCCAGTCACGTGATGAACCAGATCCATAATCCTTACCAGCCAAGATAATTAACGAACGTCCTTCCGAGTGATATTTCTCAGCAGCATCAAACACAGACATCTAAGAAGCAAACATTGTATCAATATAATACAATCCTAAAGCGAACCCTAACCTTCACATTACGTGACATCGATACGTATTACCAAGAGCAACTATTCTACATGCGTGTAATGGAAACCACAATGAAGCAAGAGCGTCTTGACATTATGGCCTTTTATAAATGGGGGCCGTTCAACAATTATGTCATCAATTTTTGGGGGTTTTTTAGCCCCCCCCCCTCCCCCCACTGTCATCACTTGTCATCAGCCAACCTACCCCCATATTGATTATGTAACTGTCATCTAACACCCCCCCCTTTCCTAGAAGCAATTATTAGGAAGGATTCATTATATATGTGCGTATATTAATTATTATGCTGAAAACTTCAAACCAATCACGTTTTAACTAAGCTTGAAACCTATAATTTTAAAAATATTAAGTGGTACTATCAATTGTGATTACTAGAAAGAAAATATTTTCATAGTTTGTTGTTTTTATGCTGATATAAAGTAATTATCATGAGTAATAGTGACTGCAAAATCTGACTCGTAGTTGATGAATTTATGAATTTGTTCCCCTCTATTGATTACATAGTCTTCACCAATAACCCCCCTCCCCCTATGTAATCTACTGTCATCGAATTGGGAACACACCCACCTCTCCCCCTCGATAATGAAGTAATTGTTGCACGGCCCCATAGCGGAGTACTGCTGGGTATCTCGTTTCCAGGGCTTTTTCTGTGGTTGGGCGAGAATATTACAAAACGTCCTTCCGTTAGCTAAGCAAGTATTACAAAACGAGTATAAATCGTACCTGTTCGTTTGACGGGATGTGAACAGTCTTTGGTCCAGCCTTCCCTATAAACTTGTTAACCAATCGTATGTTAGCAAATGTACCACGTGCCATGACGGAGTCATTTCCTCTTCGCGAACCATACGAGTTGAACTGACGTGGAACTAGGCTGGATGAAAGTAAAATGGTAAATGGTTGGATTGGTAAGAGTCATTGATGTCGTTGTTAAATCGACAGGTTCAACTATTGTGAAACAAATGGTGCTCAACTGGCAGTTATCAGGGGAAAAATAGTGTTCATTCTTTTCATTATATGTAATTGTTTTGTATTTGGAGGAAAATATATAGAATTGGGAGACGCAATTTAATTTCCTTGCTCCTATGAGTGTCAAAACCTCTTAGGTTGACCACGATCTGTTACTCCGTTACACTTACTTCAACCCACCAACAGGCCGACATAACGGTTCATTTTAAATTTGAAAGAGTCATTTTGAAGCAACCATGGAAATTTTCGGCGGAGACAGACGTTTTCCAATATTTTGTTTGGTGTTAAAGCAATGTACTTTTACTGCAGTTGCTTTAATTTATCGAGGCTTTTGGCAGGTTAATGAATAGCGAGATCTGACAACTGGTTTTGACTGCGAGCATCGATGTCAAAGTTGGTGTATTGGAAGTCGATTTCGGCACAATGTAGTTGTCTGATTATAGTTCAACTATGTTGCATGCAAGGCATATTTTAAGGAATTTACAGTGGTGGGCCAAAACTAAAATTAGGGCACTCAGCCCTGAGTATTGATTACGATTGTGTAATATTGAATGCCTCCTGAACTTATTGAAAGATTGATATGCGATTTTGTATTTGTGTTTTATTGCTTAACAGACATATAATATGGGCACAAAAGGAATGCTTAATTAATAGTCTGATACTATATTACTATTTGTGTTAAAGCAGTCTGTACTCTATTGTCTGGTGATCTAGTCTTCAGTACAGTATCCTAATATAGGCTATAGTGTGCAGTAGTAAAGAATAGATCAGCTGTAATATGGAATTGATCTAAGAATACAAAAAAAAGATGTGTTCCACTGTGCACTAAACAGTATCTTTTACTCTTTGAATTTGCCAGAATGTAAAGAATGATGGTACGAGGGCCCAAGCAGTGGTGGGCCAATTGTCTGTCAGTGGTGGGCCACTTGTAGGGTCTGGTGGGCCATTTGGCCCACCAGTTTATATGTTAAAATATGCCTTGGTTGCATGAGAGAATAGTTCTTACAGTTTGAACCTACGAAACAGCGCCGGGTAGTCAGGTTTTCAGTTTCAGTAACTGCACCAATAACAGTTGATCTTGAGGAAGAACAGTTTAGAAATGATAGAGCTATCCAGTATAAATAAAGTTAGCTTATAGTTTAGGTTTCCTCCTGTGGTAACACTGAAACAATTAAGGATGGATTTACTGTACTTCAAGGGGGAGGACAGTTTACACGATAACTATTAAATGACACATCTACAAACATGTAGTAAAATATGGTGGACATATATTTTCGTGCCCAGTTTCCTTACCCCCTAGCGGATAAATACCGAGCAGCGGGACTAGTTCTAGAGATACTGCCAGCTGGAGAGATATGATCCGTGGTCACGGAATCTCCAAGATTTAGTAAGACAGCCGCATTCTCGATATTCTTCATTTCTGGAAGATTGGACGTCTGCAATAAGATACAACACAATTATACAATTACTGCCGACAGTTCTACATGTGATGCGGGACGTTTTCAGAGACGTTATTAGGGTGGGGAGGTTGATTGCAATCCTGCTAAACGTACGTTTACACCCTGCGATTTGTCGGGCCGATTTCAGGTTTTGCTGAATGTTAATGACGAATATTTTCAGTTGATGATGTCGTCAGATGACGTTTGCCACGTATTTTTCAAATATCAGTAAGTAGAGTATATGAAAATAACATGTCCAATCTTCACGCAAACGAAACGTGATAAATGTTGGATCCCGTTCATGATGAACTTAAAACTTTCACCATTTCGCTTACCATCTCGTCAAAGAATGGCGGACTTTTTATGTACGTAGATTTTTCATCCCAAGGGTAAAGTAATGTTTCCGGAGCTTCCAGGGAATTCCACTTGGAGTTTCCATCCTGTAAAAATACAAAAAATACGAACTA
Organism: Trachythela sp. YZ-2020; assembly: GCA_016169945.1. Lineage (NCBI taxonomy): Eukaryota > Metazoa > Cnidaria > Anthozoa > Malacalcyonacea > Clavulariidae > Trachythela > Trachythela sp. YZ-2020. Next base: position 954,481 of record JADLSH010000344.1, on the reverse strand, counting down.
AATTAGCACGGTGGAAAAATATATACCGTAGGAATCGAAATACTCAGATGTGAAAGAAAGGTCTTGTTCGTATTCAAAAAAATGTCGAGGTGTTGTTAGCAGGCATTTGTTAGAAAATGCGGGCGGGAGTGCTGCGGGCGGGAGTGCTGCGGGCGGGAGTGCTGCGGGCGGGAGTGCTGCGGGCGGGAGTGCTGCGGGCGAGAGTGCTGCCGGCGGGAGTGCTGCGGGCGGGAGTGCTGCGGGCGGGAGTGCTGCGGGCGGGAGTGCTGCGGGCGGGAGTGCTGCGGGCGGGAGTGCTGCGGGCGGGAGTGCTGCGGGCGGGAGTGCTGCGGGCGGGAGTGCTGCGGGCATTCTTCTCCCGCCCAGGTAAGGTGTTGCTGGCAAAGTGGTTAGTGCATGTACCTTTCATCTCTGTTAGCGGGGTTCGATTCCTGGATGATTAATATTTCGCCTCATGTGAGGAAAGTACTGCCATTTTGACTTACGAAATATCGCATGCTTTCTCCGGGTAGTCCAGCATTCCCCTGGGGATGCCCCTTACTGGACCTCTAGAGAGAACAGCTTAGGACTGATAGAGATATCCAGTTTGAGTAAAGTTAGTTTAGTTTTTTTTGAAGTCAAATGAAAAAGCATTTTTTACAAATTACCGTGATTTTAGCATAGACCTCTTTAAACATAACTGGAATGACAAACTTCCTTTCGACCTCCTGTAAAACATGAAAAAACAGTACAGTACAGTACAGTACAGTACAGTATGGTATGGTATGGTATGGTACGAAATGGTATGGTATGGTAGACTCCGAATAATCTCAAGAGGAGACAAAGGTAACATATGAAACTTTTAATTATCTCCTCTTGTTTTTCTCAAACAATACCTGAATCTCTTCACGACTTGGCCAAATATCTCTCAAAAATATTTCTTTGCCATCTTTGCCAATGCCTGTTTTAAAAAGGGAAAGATGTTAAAAGTGGCATGGAAGCAATCGGCTTGCACCAAGTTAATCACAATTAGTCAGAAAATTTGTACTTGAGGTGTCCAATCAAAGTCGAAATTTAGCAACCTAAATCCCCCCACCATTATTGCGCGAAGTATCCGCCACAGCACTGAGGACAACAAGCAACGAAAATGATTTACTTGTCTTTGTATAGCCTTAAGGCATGTACTTACAAAGAAGATGTTTACATATTATATACCTAGCGGTTCTTTCTCGAAATCAATGTCGACCGTTCCGGCAATGGCATATGCAATGACCAAAGGTGGAGATGCCAGATAGTTTGCACGTGTTAGCGGGTGAATACGTCCTTCGAAATTTCTATTGCCTGATAGAACACCAACCGCTACCAAATCACCCTGAAAATTAGAACAAAATGGATATACATATTATGTATTATTAGTAGATTCTCGTCATTTAATTGGTTGATTATGATCACGTGACGTTGAAATAAAATTTTAAAACGTTGAAAGAACTATTGCACGCTCACGATTCTTTCCATTAAATTGCACGGTTGGGTTTTCATAAATTCCATACGTCAAAATCCTAATCGTATCGTGTTCGTAGCTTTTTTAATCCTAGTTTCACAAAATGAGGTGGATGGAATTTTTAAATGCAAACAAAATGGCGGATGTAAAATATGTCCTACGATAAATTTTCGTTAAATGAATGCCATTATCGTATTCATTCTTCATTAAAACATTTTTGGGACTTGTGTATTTGATTGGTATATCAATTTTGAACTTCATATACATGTAACTTTGGTATGTATTGTTTTGTTTTGTATTCATTCCAATAAATATTTCATATTAACATTGATATATTTTGGTGTCATATAAAACAAATAATGAATGTTTTCAGTCGTGAAATGGAAAAAATATTTTCATTCGGTGAAAGATGGAATTCCCATTCCACTCGGCTGTCGCCTCGAGGAATGGAAAAGTCCATCTTTCACCTCATGAAAATATTTTTACCATTGCACTCATAAACATTCATTATTTGTATATTTATTGCTTATTTAAAAACAATGCATAGCAGCTGATTACAAGTAAATATGTTTTTATGCTGTCTTTTTATATGCTTTTCAGTAATTGTAATCCGTTCGTAATAATTCACCAAGTTCGAAAAACAATAGTGTGTATCCATGCAAATATTTTTATCACAAAAGGATAAAACCTAACTGAACTATATAGAGCGCAACTCCAAGACTGCATACCAGCGGGTTGCTTAAGCACAATCTACATTTTTTTCTCGCAAAAACCTAGTATCTTGTCAGACCAAGGGTCGATAACTTTTTGTGTGCCTGCGACTGCAACAGACATTCCAACCTCAGGTTGGCAATTTCACTGTTAATTTTTCCGAACCTTTGTATCCCACCCAAAATTGGGGTACACATGTAAAAATCTCACAAACAACAAGATGTGTTCGCAACATATTTGTAGCAAGCTCGTCAACAAATTGTAACAATGTTGCCATCTTATCAAGTTGCTACAAGATTGTCACTCACATTACAACTTGTTAACAAGTTGCTGAATTGCAGGACGATAACAAGTCGTTGGAACAACTTGTAACAAGTCTGCTGAGTCAACAACCTTGTAGAAAGTTGTCGTCAAGCCGATGACAACTTGTGAACAAGCAGTGCGAACACATCCTGATAACAAGTTGTTGAAACAGCATTGGTAAGTCCGACTGCAGGTTTGCTACAACTTGTGCGTTTTTACGTGTGTACATGGTCGTCGAAGACTTCCCATTTTAAGAACACATTTTAATTGTAAATTTAGATCATAGATCTATATGCATAATTTAATTATAGTTTTATTATCTTTCCAATCTCTTCAATTACCCAGTTTTCTTAGAGTCATTTTCCTGATCTATTCTTATTGTTACTGCAAGGTACCGATTGTAATGTGCACTGGAAAACAATTCAGTTGATATTCGCGGAATATAGAATAACAAATTACTATAAGCTCTGTAATTATAATTAAAAAATGATGAGAAACTTACCTGTTCAATAGCTTTTCCAACGGGCTCGGGTAATGGACCACTATTACCAATACACGTCATACAGCCATAACCAACGATATCGAATCTAGAAAAACATAGATATATTTAATACTTTTCTTCGACTGTAGACTGTATATATTAGAGAAGCGCTAACTTGAGTATCAGGGGGTGAGGATGAAAAGTATTGGGGGGGGATGAAAGAGGATCGATAGGAAGGAGAAAAGGGGAGCAGATGAGAGGGGGGCGCGGGTGGCTGACGAGGTGGCTGACGAGGTGGGCGCCGCCCCCTTGCTGCTGAGTTAAGTCTGCTACTGAATATCGAGGTTAGGGGATTACTTAACCCTGTTTTCCATTAAGCGAATTTGTTTGGGGGAAGCGAAATATATTTTCTGCAATGTGGTTAGTTGGCAAAAAAAATTGCCGCGAATTTTTTTTCGCTAACCAATCACATTGTCGAAATTTGTTTCACTTTGCTTCGCGCGAACAAATTCGCCTAGTGGAAAACCAGCTTTAGGATGCGTGACGTACCCTGCACAGGTAACAGTAACGAGCAATATAATCTGGCGTTAGACAGAATAAAATTAATACCGTACCCTAATTTTTCTAAAGCTGGTATGACTCCACTTTCTTGTAGATAGTAAGTGACGACTCCAGAGCCCGGTGATAAACTGGTCTTTATATATGGTCGTACTTTGAGCCCACATTCCACAGCATTCTTGGCCAGCAACCCTGCTCCCAGCATTACCGAGGGGTTACTGGTGTTGGTACAACTCGTGATTGCTGCTATGACAACCGCACCTGGAGGGAAAATAAGACGTGAGAACTAAAGGACTCGCTGCATAGTAAGAAGAGCATAGTCTCTACAGAATGCAATTATGGAAATAGTCGCAAAGCCTGCACTATTCCACGGTGCATATGCCAAATACACGTCCTATCTTCTGATCATTTAAATATTGAGGGTCAATGTTGCAAGATACAGCATATTAAGCCTTGGCCACAACTTTTCAGCAAAGTTTGACATATCAAATAGGCTACAGTAAATAGTAGAAGGTGTTAGTAGATGGAATACTCGAACGGAAATTTATATACTTTTTTAGACCTAGCAAGGAGCAGTTGCGAGAAATGCAACTTAGGCCCTCCGGCAGGAATTGAACCCTGCGATTCCGGTGCAGCGCTCCAACCAACTGAACCACAGAGTCAAGTTGCTGAGCATCAACCGCAAGTTCGGCATATATGATGGGAGTGATGCCAGTATATGGTGTATGGGTAAATATCAAGATTTTTCTCGGCATCTCGTTCGATTGGAATAATAGTAGGTGTTAGTAGATGGAATACTCGAACGGAAAATGTATATAAATTTCCGTTCGAGTATTCCATCTACTAACACCTTCTACTATTAATCCAATCGAACGAGCTACAGTAAATAGCATGTTTACAAGACAAACCAGACAAATTATCACACATCGCACAAAACGCTAAGATATTTCTAATAAGCTTTGTTTACGGCCAGCAGGATTAAATCTTGAAAGTGTCTTTTGTCTTTCCTCCGTGCGTTTTATACTTCACGACCTGCACATACGTCCTCGTGACTGACTGACCGACCGGCAGATTGATATCACCAAATACTACTCATAAGTCACCCACAGAGGTGCTCCTTGAGGAAAATACGTATCTCAGATAAGGAGTATGCAGATCTTTTCGTCAAATAGCTCTAATTCTAAACAGCATAAACAACCCATCTTACCATGTTTTAGTGTGAAATTTTGACCCTCGTAATCCATCACACTCTCCGATTTCTGTTTTTCTGCAGACAGACCAAAACCTTTAAAGCCAACTTTATTATTTAGACATTCTTTGAAATCTTTCTGCATCTCAGCGACGGCAACTTTATCATGGGGTCGCTTTGGCCCGGAGACACACGACACAACTGTACTAAGATCTAACTCAACAACCTAGGGAAAATGTTTTAAAGTACATATAGCAACTTTATAAAACAACAATGTTCACATGCAGGAATCGAAGGGTCGCCCTGGTCGCAGAGCAGTGGCGAGCACTAGTGGGCGACTGCCCCCCCCCCCCCAAATGGTTTCACAAAAACTTTGAACGATAACCAATTAACTGAGTACTAAGTTGTAACGATGTTCTCTCTGCTACGAAAACACAATAGTCTATCACTTAAGCAAAATAATAAATTTCGACATGCAATAATTCGCGAATTATCCATTACTTCCCCAGATGTGAAAAGCCCATGCATTTAAGAACACCCTCAATTCCCAACACCCAAAAAGTGCATTCAGATGTGCGACATATGCGATTGAGCATTGCGGGACGATCGTGCAATGACGGCGTGGTTCTACATAAAGAGCCAAGAAAGTAAAAAAAAATCCATCATAATTTCAGGCCTTCCCAGGAAGAATATGGTAGGGGTGCAACCAATCACACTCCTTGAGCTATCTAGGCGTGCAGTGGAGTGTGATCAATTTTTCATTCCCTGCATGGTCAGCAGGCCGCACAGCTTTTTTAAAAGTGTTTAATAATGGTTAGCGACTAGACTAAAATCTGGTTATATAGAATGTTAAAATATGAAGCACAGCTACCAGAGAATATGACAAAGTAAACACTAAAAAAATAAAAGAGTTTAGAAGACGTCTCATTTCTGGTTTTAAGCTGAAAAGATAAAATATTATAGTTTTGTTGTTTTGCGTTGTAGCCTAATCGAGCTTATCGAGGCGTACGATCAATCGCACTTCTTGAGAAGCCCTGGCGTGTGTCAAGGTGTGCGCGTGCGATCGCACGCCATTCCCAGGAAGGCCTGTAATTTCGTTCAAAAATCCTCAAAAAAGTCGGAAAAAATCCAAAAAACAATCTGCGGATTTTAAAATCCGAAAAATCTCGTAAACGTTTTTGGGATGATATGCCCCTCGCCTAAGGGTATACTTTCTATCTTTTAAACTGTATAGTTCATTTGGCTGCTTAAATTCAATATCCCATTCTGACTTTTTCTTTTGATTTTGAACATTTCCTATTTTCTTCTAACCTAGGGACCAATGGTCCCATGGTCCGCTACTTTTTCCAGCCACGGCCCACCAAGAAATCTCCCGGTACATGTACACTGTATCTGCCAATGTTCCACCAATAGAGTAGAACGAGTGTTTTACCTGAGAAAAGACGGGATCTTCATCGGAATCCTCAAAATGTCGGAACATTTTATTGGCTTTTAGGTACTTCTCAATGAACGCAATTCTTTCTTCGTCCCGACCAGTCTGTCTCAGGTACTTCATGCTGGTCTCATCTACGGCAAAGAACCCTACGGTTGCTCCATACTCGGGACACATGTTGGCAATAGTCGCCCGGTCCGCTATTGACAGTTGTGACAACCCCGGGCCGAAGAATTCCACGAATTTTCCTACGACGCCAATCTGTCGGAGGTGTTTGGTGATGGTTAAGACGACATCTGTCGAGGTGGCTAGACTGTTGAGTTGACCTGTTAGTTTGTAGCCAAGAACTTTGGGGAGAACCATGCTGACCGCTTGACCAAGCATAACTGCTTCTGCCTCGATACCACCAACACCTAAATGAAGAAAGGAAAATTTTACTCGACCACTGTAACAGATTGAATACGTGCATCGGTGCATGGGGGTCCAGCATAGTATTCTACAACAAACTGCCGTGGGTTTGTGTGGGAACTACATTAAACATTAAATATCCAGACTAGCGAAGCCCTTTCATCTCATCACTGACCACCTGCACAAAGGGCCTTTGCTTAAAAACGTTGAAGTGTCAAGGTTTAATCGTATTCCGGTAGCTCAGACACAAACCCACGGCAGTTTGAGTACCAAACAGTATGGAGAAATATAGAATATGTGCAGAAACAGATCTGTAAAATAGCGAAAAAATATAACAATTTTTCTGTATGTATTCTAGATTAGATAGATCTAAATTTGGTATCTTACCCCAGCCTAATATACCCAGACCATTAATCATGGTTGTGTGAGAATCTGTACCAACCAAACTGTCTGGATATAGTAAACCATCTGTATTAAATACCACACGACCAAGATATTCCAAGTTCACCTAGATATGCAATGCGATGCATTAAGCCCCACAACGTAAGTAACAAAACTCACAATTTCTCTGCAAATATACTTTTTACCTAACATCGCTCTGTTACCTGATGGACTATTCCTGATCCGGGAGGAACGATCGTAACATTCTTGAAAGCCTTCGAACCCCACTATATGAAGGTATGAAAAATTATACTGATATATCTGCATGCTATAACTGTATTTCAATTTCAAGTGAAAGAATAATATATAAATTACCCTCAAAAACTGAAATCTTTCTTTGTTTCTTTCAAATTCTAAATCTTGATTCCTTGCAATCGCATCTTTACTACAAGTATGAGAATTTTTAAAAATATGAATAGTTGTAAAAAATTACATCTAGCAATGGCATTGAACTTTGTACATAATGAAACATGTAAATGATGGTAGTAATATGGAGATGATGATTACAGTACATGATGTACAGTTACATGATTGGTAGTAGTGAAGGTGATGATGATAGCAATTATGGCCGTGGTGGTGATGATGATGATGATGATGATGATAGTGATGATGGTGGTGATTATGGCAGTGGTAGTGATGAGAGTGGTGATGGTGATGATGATGATGATAGTGATGATGGTGGTGACTATGGCAGTGGTAGTGATGAGAGTGGTGATGTTGGTGATGGTGATGATGATGATAGTGATGATGGTTGTGATGGTCAGGTGATGATGCTGATAGTGATAGCAGTAGTCATGATGATGTTTGTGGTGATGGTCATGATGATAATGGTAGTGGTGATGGTGGTAGTGATGATGGTGGTAACAAGGACGATGTGGTAGTAATGGTAATAGTGAAGGTGATGATGATAGCAACAATTATGGCAGTGGTGGTAATGATGATGATGATGATAGTGATGATGGTGGTGACTATGGCAGTGGTAGCGATGAGCGTGGTGGTGGTGGTAGTGGTGATGGTAGTGATAATGGTGGTAGTGGTGATGGTGGTAGTGGTGGTAGGTGATGGTGGTAGTGGTGATGGTGGTAGTGGTGATGGTGGTAGTGGTGATGGTGGTAGTGGTGATGGTGGTAGTGGTGGTAGTGGTGATGGTGGTAGGTGATGGTGGTAGTGGTGATGGTGGTAGTGGTGATGGTGGTGGTAGTGGTGATGGTGGTAGTGGTGATGGTGGTAGTGGTGATGGTGGTAGTGATGATGGTGGTAGTGGTGATGGTGGTAGTGGTGATGGTGGTAGTGGTGATGGTGGTAGTGGTGATGGTGGTAGTGGTGATGGTGGTGGTAGTGGTGATGGTGGTAGTGGTGATGGTGGTAGGTGATGGTGGTAGTGGTGATGGTGGTGGTAGTGGTGATGGTGGTGGTAGTGATAATGGTGGTAGTGGTGATGGTGGTGGTAGTGATAATGGTGGTAGTGGTGATGGTGGTGGTAGTGATAATGGTGGTAGTGGTGATGGTGGTAGGTGATGGTGGTAGTGGTGATGGTGGTGGTAGGTGATGGTGGTAGTGGTGATGGTGGTGGTAGTGATAATGGTGGTAGTGGTGATGGTAATAATATTATAATATACTGCAGTTAAGTTGGATCAATCTACCTGAAAAATACAATAAGAACTTCAACGTTTCGAGTGAAGTGGCTACTAACTTCCAGAAGAAGGGCCTTCGCTCAAAACATTGAAGTTCTTGTTGTATTTTTCAGGTAGATTCATCCAATTTAAACCGCCATATTTCGTAAAGACACTACCTACACCGGCAACTATTCCCAACTCACTTTCTAGTCACATCAACTTGTACTGAATGGTCAATAACCAGATCAACAGGACAAAGTGGATTTATTGAAGCAGGATCCCCTCCCAATCTCTTGACAGCATCACGCATTGCAGCAAAATCAACCACCGCAGGCACACCACTACAAAATTACATAACAATTATTACCTGCAAAACATACTATCACCACATAAGCCACAATGTCATAAGCCACAATGTGCCCTAATAGGCCATATATATATACTTTTACTTTTCTTGCAGGTAGCCAAAAATAGTTTGCAGTTGTGTGAGCAGGTTTGGGGCTGTGTAGCTTACAAGTCAAAATGCTCTCATATGCACCATACTTTTCTATTTCAATATTTCTAACCCCAGACCCATTTTGTTTTGCTCATCAAAAAGAATGTGTTTGGTATTAATGGGGTAATAGGATTATCTGTCTATGTCTGCTGTTGACCAATTTTAATGCACCCTAGATTGCTATTCTAATCTGTCTAACTAACAGCAGACTGTTTTACTCAATCAAAAGTATTGTGTTGGGTGTCAATGGGGTAATCAGAATTATCAGATTACAATACCTACTTTTTGATAACAAAATTTTGAAAGCTGCAATGCCCCTAAGAGGTCGACTTGGAGCAAGTCTACAATGCCCCCTAACGTTGCTTGTTTTGCTATTTAACTCTGCCTAAGGCAAGAATGTGTTTGGTATTGATGGGGTAATAGGATATCTGTCTATGTCTGCTGTTGACCAATTTTAATGCACCCTACAATGGCCTACATTACTATTCTAATCTGTCTAACACCAGACTGTTTTACTCAATCAAAAGTATTGTGTTGGGTGTTAATGGGGTAATCAGAATTATCAGATTACAATACCTACTTTTTGATAACAAATTTTGAAAGCTGCAATGCCCCCTAATGTCGCATTTTTCTATTTAACTCTGCCTAAGGCAAGAGCTTTATTTACCCCTCAAACACGACATAAAGACGTAACAAATGTTAATTACGTGAAATCTTGAAGTATAACCCGAGCGGGTTTAAATGGTATTTCCACAGCATCATGTTGACTGTTCTCCCAGTTCAATATTTTCTCAACATCTGTTAACTTGATTTGAAATCCATCACAGTTTCTTATTGCAGATTCCAACAGAACACGGATTGAGTATGGCAGTTTGTCTGGAAATAACACAAAAACTTAAATCAGAGGGTGCAACCTTAGGAAGCCTGAGATCAGGAGGTTGGCAAAACATTTTTTCAAACCTTTGCATTTTGCCTTGAGAATGTGTTTGGCAATTAGATTTTACTTCAAATGTTGTTGGGATTTTGTTACCAAGTTTAAATATTTTTTTTAAAGGGTAATTATGTCATCTATTTGATGGTCAGATTTAAATTGGGAGAGTTGGAACGAGATGACAGTTTGATATAGCTAACAGGATGACTTCAGGCGACTGATCCCAGCAATTTTCAATGAGCTCTCATCTAACAAACATTTAACAGACAATATCGATCGAGGGTGCAAATTTAGGATGCTAACACATTCCGACCATTTTGTTGCTGCAGATTTCGGTTCTCAAACCTTTTTGGTTAAATTAAATGCTAATTTGCTTAATAAAGAACTTTTCGAGTCTTGAGACGTATTAGTGGGTGTGGTCAGTGGTGTGGTGGCTGGGGGAGCCAGGGTGGCCATGCCCGCCCCCAGCAGTGGTTTTAAGAGGAGGGCGCCGAAATGCAGGTAGGGCGTTAAAATCACCAAGAAGAGATAAATTTAGTATTTAATTAGTATTAATAATGATTAGTAATAAAACACAATACTATTGCAGCACAACAACATATTTTTATGTAGTTCATGCTGTTACAACAATCTACCTGAAATATGTTGGCAAACTTATAAGCAATGCTTAATCTAGTACAAAGATGTGACGAACAGTTTTAGCTGAGACTGCAAAAACTACTGTTGTAAACAATGACAGAGATGGGATGAAACAAATTAAAACTGTTTTTGAGATGTATGCACGTACACGCACAGAAAAGTTTAAATTCATTTAATGAAATAACCAAATGAATAAATGTACAGAATTTAGTGTTCTGTAAGTTTTAGTATGCATTTGTTAACTTATTTGTGAAATATTAAAAACTGAAAAAGATGTAAACTTTTCCGTGCATGTACGTACGTATAAAAAACGCATGACTGGAAAGCAGCCTTAAGTTAGAAACTTCAAATTCGGGCAATACCGAATAGGGAACTATTGGGGGGGGACGCCAGTATCGAAATAAGTCTTAGGGGTGCCAAGTTTAACACTGGCCCCCCCTTGAAATTTTGGAGCCACCACGCCACTGGGTGTGGTCACCCTCTCCTTCAACCCCCCTATTGTCTTGCACCAGTGATTGACTGCACTCACACTCATTGCACACTTTTTATTCTGTTACAAATGAACATTAACCCATTAGCCGGCAATGTGCCCTACTTTAGTATTTTACTCTGTCTAATGCCAGATTATTTTACTCTTCAGTGGTAGGGTACTGCCAGTTAATGAGTTAAAGCCTGATTCACACTAGCAATTTTGTCAGCAATTATTCTCCTCCTGACGCATGAGAATGAGTGGACTCACAAACAAAGGTATGTGACCATTATGGGATCGCTTTTACAAAGGCAAACATTGAATGTCATTCACTCAATCACATTGATCAGGAAGAGAAAAATCGCTGACAAAATTGCTAGTGTGAACCAGGTTTAAATATGACATGACCTATATAATATTACTTGGGTGTTAAGCTTGCCAGGTTGCATGGTAGAACGTTCTGATTACATTCACTCCCAGATATTTCACTCCCAGATATTTCACCCCCAGATATCTCCCCATCCCCCTTTCCTTCAAGAGTGATTAATTAACAAAATGTATTATGTAACATGTAACTAGGCAACCAAACATTACATTTCAATAATTAAATTATTTTAAAGTCATACAGGACGCCATTAATATCATACACCCACGACACACCTCCAAATCACACAATTTGTATTAAAAACTTCAAAAAAGATTTTAAATCCATTTTCAGTTCTAAAATTTCACATCAATAGCTTATTTATAAACAATAAACAATGGTACCACCTTGCACTGCCATACTTTCCTTCACAATAAATTAGAAATAAAAATCAATGAAATATACAACATATTTCCTTCCAATTATTACGTCGCTTATGACCCGGTGGAATGCAAATTGTATTTAATACATGTATTTATATATAATCACATTTGAAACTTTTACAACCTAAAATTTATAATTAAACGTATTTATTCAATTCTATAATAGTATTATACATGTGCTGTTGATGTAATGTGACTAACCATGTAACAATTTTAAATAGCGAGGGTTAAATTTCTGTCCTAAAGGGAAATAATTTTGTATTTTTGCTGCAGACAAACTATTCAGAAAAACGCGTCCAAAGTCACGAACAAGTAAAATTTAGACAAATTAAACTAAAAAGCTTTTTATGTTTTAGATATAAAAACGAGAAACGTGGCAGTCACAGACGCTTAATTTTATTATTTAAATAACAATACCTTCGCTGTATTCTTGACTTATGACTTTCAACTTACCGTAGCGCTTATCTTCTAAACTCGGGATGTCAAAAAAACGTAGATTTTCGCCATTAACTTCAACGGTTTTAAGATGTTTCGAGAATAGATTTTCACCTAAAAAGCATAAAATGGTTCAGGAAACAGTAGTTGAGTTTTAAAATAGACAAAATAGATTAAACTTACCGGACATTTTGTGTGTTTTGAAGTTGGTACGTGCTGTTAATCAGACCTGTGATTGCAGGAAAACCTGGGAACGAGGTTGCTGTGATTGACCTTTGGGACTTCCTTTGGACTTGAAATGTGGAATGTTGGGGATGTTTTGGGTTTTGCTAGGGTGTTATGGGATACTCGATGATAATGAGGAACTGATAGTGGTATTAATTGATAAAAGATAACATTGTATGATCAATATGGATATCTCAGGATAAATAAATATTATCCAATAATGTGCAAGTAAGAAGCGGTGTATATTTACCGAGGCACAGGCGTCGAGGTAAATACGGTCATTTGCATCTATGGATTGCAGGGCCTTTTTTAACATATAAAACCCCCCAGTAAACTACCCCCCCCAAGTGAAGGACACTTTTGTCTAAAATACAAGCAAAAAAGAGAATTGAAGAACAACTTCATTCAGAAGAGTGTTATAATATTCCAATGACAACACCTTGCTTTTATAATTGAATTGAAAGCTTAGTCCGTTACCCAAAAAAATTGTTACTGAGAATACAGGAAATAAATGCATATCTAGCCCCCCGCTGACAAATTCAGTCATTTCGGTCTGTTGTCCGCGTAAGAGAGGGTCCATATTATAGGTTATTTTTAGAGAGGTGTCCGCGTAAGAGAGGGTCCATATTATAGGTTATTTTTAGAGAGGTGTCCACAAGGAAAGGAGAATGTCTGTCGTTAAACATTCATTCGTTTCTGTGTAAAAACCGTCACTAACTCACTATCACCCAGCGGTTGTAAAAGAGAAGAGTTTGTTAAAAGAAGAGAATGCTAACCTGGCAAAGCATGTCAAATATATTGAACACAACACATGGGGGGGGGGGGGGGCGTGCGGACTCAAATGTCGCGTATTTCTGGACATGTACCCGGCATAAAAATGACAACATAACTTTATAAACAATTATTTCTATTTGTAAACAAATATCAACTTGACCAAATGGTCATTATTAAAATAAATAAATAAATTATCTAAAGATTTTAGACGATCAAATAAGAATCACATTTTACAAATATATTAATCAAAATGGCGCCAGTTATAGCCCATAGATAAAATCAGCTAACACTTTTTGATATATTCGGTTCAACCCAATTCACACACATGGATAACTCACATGCCTTGTTAAGGCCATGTTACACGATGCAACTTTAAAACGTATTCAGAGTAAAATTGAGATCTGGCCCCGAATTTTACATGAGAATGAAAAGTAGTGCAAGTAGTGCATTATAGATAAATATGCTGAAATCACTTTTGTTCTATTCCAGTGGCGGGAATTGACTTTTCCGGTGGGGGGGGGCAAGCCTCCTAAATTTCCGACAAACTTGTAGATTACCGACAAACCCCCCATTTACACTCAAAATCGGCTGTTTTTAGCCCCTTTTTGGTCACAAATTGTCTATTTTGTCAACTCCACCGAAATTTCCGCCACTGTTCTATTCTATGCTTTCTTACACTGGAACAATAGTTTCAAGTCATGTGAGTTATCCAAAGTTGTGAATTGCATGGGTATAGATTTCAGTAGTTTACTAACTCACAATCGTGCAGTAGATGCTGGACAACAACAGTCATCAGAGTGAGATGATTTCTTTCATTATATGTGAAAAGATAGATATTGTTGTTGACCGTCGTCGTCTGCTGCCTCGTAGGAGGGTCTAGATGGGGGGGGTACCCAAAACAGTAAACATTATTTTTTTAGCAATTTAACACCTAACAGTAAGAAATTTCGCATAACAGTAAAATTTTGCTAATTTCCTGAAAATGTTAAAACCATGCAATTTCTCGCCCCATTCAATACGCAACCTGCATGCAGGCTTGATAGTATTTTTTGGAATGTGTTAGACTTTTTGTAGTAATTACAACACTGAACAGCTCATTTTTCTATGACAGTAAACAGCAACATGTTTAGCGTAGCAACATTAAACATTATAAAATAGGGGCATATAACACTTCAAATTAAACCCCATCTAGACCCTCTCGTAGGGCGCATGTAGTTAACCGATTTTGTCTTAGCCTGTATGGCAAACGGTATACCTGGCGTCCTTGAACTTGCTTGAGACTTATAGATCATTGATCGTTATTACTTATACCGTTATTTTGTTGTGATTGGTCAGTTATGTGACAAAGTGTCAAGTTAACCAATCACATAAATGGACTATATTTGACTATGACGTAAGAATAAATCACGATTGTTCGTATTACTGATTAAAAACTCCACCAATTTGTATAAATCAAGATTGATTAATTTGTACATAAACCCTTAAAATCTCTTTATATAAATAGTATAAAAGTTCTCATTACTGATGTAAGTATACATTATAAAACAATTATACGCATATTTATAACCTTCTCCAGTACTTTATGTATGTCTTTATATACTACTCAGCTGTAGCTAGAGATACTGATAGGTGGTCCAATAGGACTCATAGGGTGACTTGTGATCACTGTTTCGCCATTCACTGAATATCTACGCTGGTAAAAAGGAATGATAACAAATAAGCATATTAAGTTCGAAGTTAGCGGTTCTTTCAGGGATGGATTTACCGGGAGTGGGGGGGTGCATTGGGTGCCAATTTCCGTATCAAATCCAATGACAGGAATCAAACAAAAATATAATATTGGGCCTTTTGGGGCCTCTTTTACCATATAGGCAACCCTATTGTGATGATGCAGCCTGCCAATAAACTCACCTCCCCCATTCTCGATCTTGCGTATTCAATCCTGATTCCTCCTCTTACTCCATCTGAAGATGGCATCACTTGCCTAAAGAAAATAACAATTTTCAACAAAAGAATGAAATGAAATGAATGTGTACATATAGAAATTTCACATCTATTCAACAAGATGTGTTCGCAACAGACTTGCGAATTAGCAAGTCCTGAGCAAGTTATAAAACCCTGGTCAAACAAGGTCGATAATTAGATAGATTTTTTACAACTCTCATCCTCTGGTCAAACGAGAACAGGAGTTGCATGAGAGTTGAACGGATAATGATATTTCCACGCATAGCAAAAACTCTCAACAAAATTTGAACGAGCTAAAAGTATTAGAGGGTTGACGAGAGTCGATCAAACGCGAGCGACTTTCATCACGCAACTTTCATCATGCAACTCTCGACAAGTCCCATCCTCGTTTGTCCTGCCGGCAATTACAATGCTGCACGTTTCTCATGACTATAGTTGATGAATCGCAGGACGACAAGTTGTGGGAACAACTTGTTACATGTCTCGAACGCGTGGTGCCAGTGTAAGTAGAGTCTAACGAAGATTCGGCGGTAGAGTCGGATACAACTACCTGAAAAATACAATAAGAACTTCGACGTTTCGAGCGAAGACCCTTCGTCTGGAAGACGAAGAACTTGGAATCATCATCTTGTAGCAGGTTTCATGGAGGCCAGTGACAACTTGTCAACAGGCTGGGATTGGGAACAGCATTGAAAATACACTGACTTGTTACCAGCTGGTTGCGACAACCTTGTAACAAGTTTGATGCAGGTCTGTAACAACTTGCAGCGCGTTTTTATACGCGTGTTCTCTCTTTTCATCTTTATGAAAATATTCCTATCTTTCATGTTGAGAAAAATGTGCACCGAAAATTGAAATACGGACAAAAAGTGACCTACCCTTGTAACATATTCATCGCCATTGACGCAGAATAAATATCCTTGGATAAGAAAAGAGAACATTATTGTCAGTACGTGGTTAATGGTGAAAACATTTTAGTGACCGTGAAATTGAGATGTTTTGTTACCTGATATTCTACAAAACAACATGGAGCGTTTCCTTTGTTCAGCATCTTTATTCTCTTAAAACCTTGAGTTCTGTAACAGAATATCAGGAAATACCGGGTGTTATATATTACGTAGACCTTCTCAATGTTCTCATGGGTTGTGCAATAATATTTGCACTAAAGCCACAAACAAACCCCTTGTTCGAAAGAGAAAAGAACAAGTTCGAAAAAAGATAATTAGGACCAGTATTCTATACTATGTCTACGATACATTGCGAGTGAAAAACGCACAAAAAAAGTAACATCAGAAAAAATTCAACTTTTTAAAAAAATTTTAGTTTCTTTTGGTAAATGTTAGACATTACAATTTGTAAATTTGACATCCAATTTTCATCCAAATTGAACCACAATTTAATCGATTTGTCGGCATTAACTCTACGAATTTTCGTATTGAAATGTTTGATATTTTTTTAGTTATCGGGCATGCTTAGAGACAAAGTGACAAACACACAAACAGACCCGGCCAGGTGAAAACATAGCCTGCTAGCGGAGGTAACAAGGAGCGTATCGAGCCCCGTTTCAGGGGGGGAAGACACAATCCATCGTATCTTATCTTCATCAACTTTACCAATCATGCACATCAACAATAATACTCAATCTCAATCTTCGTTACCTTGAGAACAGATTATGTAGTTCTGTTTCTGTACATGATTGTCCTAAATTAGCCACAAACAAAGTGGAACATATGGTGTTGTCACTGGTTACCATGGCAGGAGGTCGTAACGAGAAGGTACCAGATTGCATATTGAGTGGTTGATACAGTGGGTGGTGCTGGAAAATAGAAAAGTATATGAATAAGCTCAGCAGTCAATCTTTACTATTACGCCCAGTACAGACGAGCAAGTTTTCCTTGACAAGTTCCTTGACGAGTGTACGGCAAACAAGATTTTTCGATCAATTTTTTTAGTCTGGTATGACTAGCTTTTAAACAAGGCTCCTTGTCAAGTAAAACTTGTCAATTTGTTGTCATACATACAAGAAAATAAAACTTGTCAAGGAAAACTTGCTCGTCTGTGCGCGGCTTTAGAACTAAACTGGCCCGCTAAACAGCCCCAAAGTGTACATAAGGCATCATTTTTGATAAATTCAAGATTTTGCTCGGCATCTCGTTCGATAGGATTAATAGTAAATGGTTTTGGTAGATGGAATACTCGAACGGAAATATATGTACATTTTTGTAGACCTAGCCAATAGCAGTTGCGAAAAATGCAACTTAGGCCCTCTGGCAGGAATTATAGTAGAGAATAGTATCTTGTGTCATCATACAAACCTGTAAAGTGTGTGGAAAGTGATTGATGACGGGTGAATGTATGGGTGAAGGCAGTGGGGAGGTAGGACTATCGACGTATGGAATTCTAGAAAATACAAATAATATGGGAAGTCAAACAAACAAAAAAGTAATTTCATCTTAAGGCCATTTTACAGGAGGCAATTTCTGCACACAGAGCCATGTTATGTAGAAATGCACGCACTGAGAAACAGCGGTGGACATGGTCCGTGCTTCACTCCACCGATATTATTATCATTCTCATTCATTTCTTTGTTGCCTTCTGGGCACGTTTAGCAGGAAAAATATTGGCAATGAAGTAAAACGAGATCTTGCTTGCAACTGTTAAGCGAATACAGTTCCAGAATACGTTTTACCTAACACCGCTCTGTATGTGAAAATACAACCTCTAAATCTTAAATCATTAGTATATGCATGTGTGCAGCCACCTTAAATAAACCTACCTAGCATGATGCCATACTGGTTCTGATGCAAAAAAGCTAAGGCCAGTAAGATCCACTGTAATTGAAGAAATAGGTAAAAATTTATAATTACTTCGGGTCTTTCGGATCAATCTACATTATCTACCTGAAAAATACAATAAGAACTTCGACGTTTCGAGCGAAGCAGGCCCGGCGCTACGGAGGGTGTGGGGGTGTGATACCCCCCCCCCCCACTAATTTTATTCGAAGCTTCAGTCGGCAGAACCGCTATTTTAGTCGTAGTCTAGGACCTGCATAGGAGTTTGTAGTAAGTCAACATGGCATATGTGCCAAAACCTGAATCCAGTGCTTCCAAAAAGCAAAGAGACAGCCTTTAGAAGGGTTGCTTTTATTGGAAGGAAAAATTTGTCTAAATATAATATTTTACAAGAAAATGACCATGCACCACCCCAGGTCAACTGCTAATTATGCATGAAATAACTCATATACCTGGCAGAGATTAAATTTTCTTATTTCCTATAAATTTTTATCATGGGATGAAAAACTATGTTTAATTTAATATAATTATTGTAGATTTCATAAGGATTGACATTGTTTTGTTTAAATATGATACATTTTATTTCACTTAAAACACGATTTCAGCCATATTTTGCCGTCTTGTTTGCTTTTTATCGCCGAGTCTTGCAAGTATCATCCAATTGTTGTACTTTACATATGGATAGATGGCTAAAGAAGATTTCAACCAAGTTTCGTCGCAGTGCAGTGTATTTTATCTACGATGTTGTGTCCTTCGATATTTCGTCAAATATGCCGCCATTGCAAGCCTCGCAGCTTCTCTGCCCGATAAATGCCACTTCTTCGTCTTCATATGTATTTAGATTACAGTAGCTTCATTGTAGAATAGTCCCAATTGAAAAATTGAAAACATTAGTTGCACTTGAAAGGCAAAATAACACATTTAGGACCAGAATCAAGAACACAAGTTTAAAACTCGTGGCCTACTTAACAGGGGAATATTTTCACAAAACGTTTGTTCGCCAAAGTAAATATATTATATTTATTGTATTTTTATGATTTATGATAAAAACAATAAATTTTTGCCGTTTTTTCTATTGTTTTTATCATAAAAATACAATAAATATAATATATTTACTTGGGTTCTGTACTTCTGTCATTCTGTGGTGGCGAACAAACGTTTCGTGAAAATTTCCCCCCCCCTGTTAAGTAGCCCACGAGGAGTTTTCGCGAAGATTGCGCGTGACTTTCAAATTATTTTTAAACTTGTGTTCTTGATTCTGGTCCTAAATGTGTTATGGGAGGTTTTTGCCTTTCAAGTGCAACTAATGTTTTCAATTTTTCAATGGGGACTATTCTACAATGAAGCACTCTTGGATACTGTAATCTAAATACATATGAAGACGAAGAAGTGGCATTTATCGGGCAGAGAAGCTGCGAGGCTTGCAATGGCGGCATATTTGACGAAATATCGAAGGACACAACATCGAAGATAAAATACACTGCACTGCTTCAAAACTTGACGAAACTTGGTTGAAATCTTCTTTAGCCATCTATCAATATGTAAAAGTACAACAATTGGATGATACTTGCAAGACTCGGCGATAAAAAGCAAACAAGACGGCAAAATATGGCTGAAATCGTGTTTTGGTGGGGGGTAAGTGAAATAAAATGTATCATATTTAAACAAAACAACGTCAATCCTTATGAAATCTACAATAATTATATTAAATTAAACATAGTTTTTCATCCCATGATAAAAATTTATAGGAAATAAGAAAATTTAATCTCTGCCAGGTATATGAGTTATTTCATGCATAATTAGCAGTTGACCTGGGGTGGTGCATGGTCATTTTCTTGTAAAATATTATATTTAGACAAATTTTTCCTTCCAATAACACCCCTAAAAGCAACCCTTCTAAACACTATAAGCACTTCAGAAAGGCTGTCGCTTTTGCTTTTCGGAAGGTAGAGCTATGTCGGCACTGCCGTTTCAGGGCGGGGTCATTTTCAGGACTTTCGTCCCGGATTCAGGTTTTGGCACATATGCCATGTTGACCGCCATGGTCATTTTACCCTAAAACAGTTGAGATTGCCTGTGCTAAATGAAACGCATACAAACTCCTATACAGGTCCTAGACTATCGGCAGACAAATAAATATTGTTGACTAATGAAAATAAATATTAATTATAAATTTTTAACCTGTTATATAAGAAACGTAATGTTGCGTGACCGACCGAGTAATAAGTCATAAGTTGTGTTTTGCGCTGGTGTCAAAAAGTTTCTCAAAGCAGAGTTCGTCAACCAAAACTTAAGGTTGAAAGATTAATTGATTTATCAATCATCGCAGACAAGTAGCTTATAGTAATGTGGCTATAGTTTAAAATCCAAGGTTGATATTAGATGCTTTGTCGTCGAAGTTCTTATTGTATTTTTCAGTAGATTGATTGTGTAAATTATAATTTCAATTTACACATATGAACTATATAGACTGCATGATTTACCTAGTTTGGGCACACCGCTATCATCGGAAGGGAGTATACACCACCATATATTATAATCCCAGTCTCTTACCCACAGGAAACCCAATACAATATACAGGACTAAGAGCAGATCACAGCCACTTAGAGACGGTCTATTACTCTATTTCCCTTCAGAGAGTCGTGGAGTTGACTTGGGAAAGACTTTCCAAGATATATCGTTGCGTGCGAAGCAAACGATTCAGGAGCAAATAGTTTTTGTTTTCGTGATTCGTTATAAATTTGTACCAATTGGTGGGTTTTACCACGTGTTACAGGGCAACAGATGGTGGTCAACTTCAGAAATGTTGACACTTATAGGAGCAAGAAAATTGAATTACATCTCTCAATTTTATTTATATACCTTCAAATACAAGACTGCTATGTCATAATGAAAAGAATTATCATTATTTTCTCACTTTTATAAATGCAGGTTGACCACCATTTAATTTGCTGCACGATAATGCTTAGTGAAACCCACCTATTGGTATAATTGGTGTGAAGGTGCTATAGCTCTTTAAGGGATGGTCAGCTCAAGATACCAATTCACCACCGAGCCCAAGTAGACCACCCCTCGGTTATCTGGCCTAAACCGGCTCACCATCCAAACGGGTAAGTGTGGTGGACGAAGTTGTTAAATATATATAACAGCTATTAATATTAAAAGTTTCATATGATATCACTTGCATCATTTTAGCAAACTTATAGTCTTACGTGGTGTTAAAGCCTCGGTCGGTGAAGCCATCTTGGTGGCACCATTCCTGTACGCCATTTTGCTCACTTTGGTGTTCGTTCTGGCAAATTCGATTCTTAACGCTTGATTTACTTCAGGGTCAAAACGGACACCCTAGAATTTAATAACGTAATGTCACCATGTAATGCACCAAGTTCTTAATATAAGATGACTTCATGATGCATAAACAAGTCTTTAGACTACTACCATGCACAGTGCTAACATCAAGGAAGCACTGGTGGCAGATGCGGTTAGCGCGCTGCCCCTTACCTCTGAGTTAAGCCGGCTATACAGCAGGTCGAGGGCAGGGATATATACTTAGGTTGGGTAACTTCCCTGTGCTTGATAAACTCATGTAAGGAGGTTGATTTTCTCCTGTGCTTCGAGGCATTCTCTCCGGGTACTCCGGTTTTCATCCCTCACTAAAAACTAACCCTTATAGGCATGCATTAACCATAACTAATTATAATTCGGAGACCTTTGTCAATTTGGTTGTAAAACCTGTTAACTAATAACAAAAAACTAAACTAAACTAACTCGAACGTGCGGTGCCAGTGTGGGTAGAGTGTAACAAATATTCGGCGGTTGACTGTTGTGTAAAACTACCTGAAAAATACAATAAGAACTTCGACGTTTCGACCTTCGTCTGGAAGTTAGTCTGGAAGTTAGTCACTAACTTCCAGACGAAGGGCCTTCGCTCGAAACGTCGAAGTTCTTGTTGTATTTTTCAGGTAGTTTTACACAACAGTCAACCGCCGAATAAACTAACTAAACTAAACTAAACTAAACTAAACTAAGCTAAACTAAACTAAACTAAACTAAACTAAACTAAGCTAAGCTAAGCTAAACTAAACTAAACTAAACTAAGCTAAACTAAACCAAACTAAACTATAAACTAAACTAAACTAAACTAAACTAAACTCCGCTCACCTGTAGATCGCTCTTGCATTCCTCTGCATCTTCTCTTTCCAGAAATGTAACAAACGCGACAGGCTGAAGAGAAAATATATACCAAACTTGAATTAAACCATCAAACTATCAGTTCAATTCTACCAAGATAAGTTCCTTGGTTTCAAAGATGTTAAATTGCCTGATGAAACTCTTGAAAGAACAAAAATAGCAATGCTTACCGATGGCTTTCCCTGGAATGAAACAAACATATGAGAGTTGATGTTAAATTCAAATCTATTAATGATTTTGATAATAACAATTGATATTTTATGGTAGTGGTACTATGAAGGTATACCTGTTTATCTGTAAGCTTTAGTTGAAATCCTTCGTAACCCTACAGAACAGAACATTATAAGTACGTGATAAACATTTTGAATGCGTGGCAATAAACCGTTACACTCCTCGTCTTCTGAAGCATTGACTGCGTTAAATTGGATAGCATTAGAAAAGAGAAGATTTTATCACAGACGTTTGTAAATATTACTTCTCAAATCATTAATAATTCATGAGCAAAACACAAAGGAAATCACCATCGTATCGTTGTCTTGATACCACGGTAATAAACACCCATAAATTAATTCAACTTTCGCGTTGAATTTCTCTTTAAATACTGGTTTGTTTGAGAAGCTATTTCATACACTCGAAGTCGTTTATTATAGTGATTTAAAAACACCTCAAAGTATGTTAAAAAACTCGGCTAGCGCCTTGTTTTTCAACACACGTTTCGGTGTTTCAAATCACTATAATAAACTCCTTCTCGTGTATGATATATTATATAAATGCGTCAATGGTTATACAGATCATTCGATGGAGCTTTTAACAGGAGGTGAAACATATAGTTACAATCTACGGAATAAATATCTAAGGTCGCCTCGCGTTGTACGTAACTGGGGAAAATATAGAACATGTTATCCTGCGATCAAAGACTGGAATTCTTTAAACGTTGATATAGGAACTCACCAAACATTTCAATTTTTAAACGTAGTCTCCATAGATTTTTACTAAAATAATTTTGTAATTTGTATTGTGCTAATAGTTATCTTGTCTTTGTATTTTTATTGTATTAACCTAAATGTAGTTAAATTAATTAATTCAGGTCCTTTTTGAAAATCATTGTAAAATGAAAAAGTTTTCCTGATTAAATAGTATTACTACTAGTACTACTACTAATAATAATAATAAAACTTTATTTCAAGAGGGTGAGATTATATATTTACATTACTACCTTTACAGTATTCTACCTAATGCCTAATGGCCCTTCTTCCAGTGTAGATAGCGATGAATGATATATTTGAAGGTTTCAGGGTTGTTGTTGTTGTATTGTCATCTATTTAAGTCACAGTTTGTCACATTGTTCTATGAAGTTATTTTGTGTTGCCTGTAGGCTGTACTGAAGCTATTATACAGGCCGCATTCCAATTTTTTTAAGTCTCAGCGTGCGTTTTCTACTGTGGTGCAGTGATATATATGCTTTTCACATCTACAGCTGAAGTTCAACTTCTTGCAATTGCTGCATATGAGAAGAGTGCTTCGAGATTAATTATACCGGCAAATCACACGTAATAACGCACAAGTTGTGACAAACCTGCAGACTTGCTTCAACAACTTGTTGCCAGGAAGTGTTCGCACTGCTTGTTCCCGGCTTGTTGACAAGTTGGCATCGGCTTGTTGAGAACTTGCCACAAGGTTGTTGACTTAACAGACTTGTCACAAGTTGTTCCAACGACTTGTTATCGTCCTGCAATTCAACAACTTGTTAACAAGTTGTGAGCGACAACCTTGTAGCAAATCGATAAAATGACCACATTGTAACAAGTTGTTGACAAGCTTGCTATAAGTCTGTTGCGAACACATCTTGTTGACAAGATGTGAGTATTTTACGTGTGTACCACAGATACAGTTTTCACCGGATATTCCGTGTTTCTCCCGTCGTAACACTGAACCAATAAGACATAGCATGATCCTTACTATAAGTTTTGATTTCGTTAGGTTTATGTTTGATTCTGCAGGTACTCCTTGACCAAAGTTCGCTGGTTTTCTCCCTGGCTGGGTACTCCGGTTTCCTCCTGGAGTAACACTGAACCCTTAATTGATTGCACTTACTGGAAAAATTTCGCCAGACAGAACTGATAATACTATGGTCAGTTAAGTTAGTTTGCTGTTTAAAATCCATTGGCCGCATCGCTTGTCGAAATCTTTTTGGGAAATTATTGCACAAAACAACGTCGAACAATCGCGCCATCGGTGGCATAAGAACCAGGGGGCATAGGGGTACGTGCCCCACCCCCAAGTGCCCTTTTCTCTAGCTAAGACGATGCTAGAAGCGCCTTTTTCTAATAGAGTATGTGGTTTTAAAACGAAATGTCCTTCTAATTTGAATGTTGTTTCCATGCGCCGCCATCTTGGAACTTAATGTCATGAAAAGTATAATAATGAATTTAGATAATAGATCCTTTAATAATAGATCCTTTAATATTTAATAATCTTAAATAAATATTGCCTGGCAAGATGAACTAATTTCTCGTAAGCTTTTCATGTTTAGACTAGTTAGAATCCACTACAAAGGATTTGCATTTCAAAACCGCTCCAGCTACGGCTACGCTATGTCGCTATTAAAAACCACAGCACTGGAAGACTTACCACAAATTGTGGAACTACCTGCATTTATAGACCGCTACCTGTGCCAAAAAATCATAACTCAAAGAAAATATATTAACGGCACACGACGCAAGATGCTTATCAAGGGCATATACTATTGCTTGCCCGAAAATGCTTTTAGACTCCTTGACTTTGTCTATTTACAAGTGATACACTTAATTAAAGATTCATCACCAGTGTCGAACCAAACAACCACTTTGCATGATAATTACCCCTCACTCTGCACGTTGCCTAGCGAAAACTATTATGGAAAACTCTGAAAAGTCGATAATGCTATAATCTCTATTGAAAAACCTAAAACATCACACCCAAACTAGATTCCTTTAGCCCTGTTGTTTGATTGATAATATTCGCCTTCGCAATGTCGGAGTCATGTTGCGATCTTTTCAAACAAGCTGAAACATGCATTCTTCAAGTTTCCACGGTTACACGGGCAAAATTAAACATTTGTCTACGAGTTTTCGAGAAAGTTTTAATATAAAACGGAACTGGGAACTTAAGTTCGCAAATCAAGTTTCCGAAAACATGTTCCTGGCTTACATAACCCTTGAGTCGTGGCTTTTGAGATTATTTAGCGGCCTAATGATTTTTAATTTATTCGTCCCAAAAACAGCTTGTGTTCAACACTTGCAATGCACACGTCTTTTATTATCGCTTGCCAATTACTCATTCCTCGTAAAACGACGGTAATTTTACGGGAGTTGCCTTAGAAAATGAAATGCCTTCCTAATACCGGTCAAATTTCATCCATACCAAGTCACATGGGGGAAATTTGAGTCATTTTCGCGGCGCCTTTTCGCAACTTTTCGGAAACGAAACAAAGATTATGTAAATCGCAAAGAAAACGTATGAAGAAAGGAATTTGATATTATGTTCCGCTCAGACAGCTAAAACCATGTTAGGCTAATTATCGCCGAGCTTACGAAATTATTTCGAAGGCCCCAAAAACCTTGGTAACATAATGCCCAGGATAGACCTAACCGCCTAACGCCGTAACGGTTTTTCAAAAGGCGATTACTGATTTAGTATGTCAAATATGGTTAGGAGTTAAGAACAGACTTTGCGTACTCTAACATGCTTAACGAATTACACGGTGACTTATTGCTATAACAATCGTATTAGGAAGCATATCAACACATAGCGAAAGTCAAAATAACCTCTCCCAATTTCGTTTCAAAAAACATATGCTGTCGATGGTGTAATACAATACTCAGTTCTTTCAGCTCTAAACCCCACGCGGCAAATATTGCTGTACGGTAATATTGAAATATTACATGGTTATAAAATATAGTTAATAGATATATAAATACTATTTAAAACTCTTCACAATATCATGGAGAGTTTAATTTGCCAAACAGATGGATTGAACGGTACGTAGTTTAGGGAAAACTTTAAGTTTATTGCGCTAAGACCCCCGTGGTAGCACAACACCGTTACATCTACAGATATATTGAAGAGGTTTTACCTTATAGGCACGAAATAATAGATATATCTCCCTGGATCTAACATTAGCCGGTAAACCACTTACAAACAAAGTTCGAACCTAAATCCAAAAACAAACAATAAAAGGTATTAGCAGTCTGATAAATGCCACAACGTAATAACGTATTGTCATAAGACAGGGCAATGTTGACTGGAGACGGTATTTAAGTATCTATGGTTAGATTGTGATACTTACTTCGTCCGACTCGCCGTTGTTGTTGTTAAGGTCTACGGAGTTTTGGTCTTCCATGGTTAGTAGAGTGTTTACCAAATGTTATATAGTGCTTGCTTGTTGCCTCGACCAGGTTGTGCTGCTGTGCCAGTGTGCCACTGCGAGTGCTGACAGCGAGGTGCAAGTGCGTGCAATAAGTTTGTGTCACTAGTTGGGGGGTTTTTAATTACACCGCGCAGTCTGCAGGTTGTCAAACCCACAGGCACGTTGACCGGACGTGACGTGACTTTCTGTTCTCACAGAGCTACCTGTTACATGTGGCGTAGCCTGTGCCCAGACTCTATCAATGCGGGATGAGTAGACTCTGCGAAGCCACGTCAGAAAGTTTGTTTAATCACTAAAAGGCATAGGTAAAACGAAATTCGAAGAGAAATTGTGAGTATGAATTTCGTTTTACTTTGCCGATATTTTTCTGACTAACATGCCCAGAAGGCAACAAAGAAATGAATGAGAATGATAATATCGCTGTTCACTGTTTTTCTGTGCGACCATTTCTACATAACATCGCTCTGTGTCCGAAATTGCGTTGCAAGTTGCAGCAAAAATTGCCTCGTGAAACATGGCCTTAACGTTTCCCAACAAAGTAGGGACGATTCGTGATTAGTCAATCTATAATTATGTAGGAAATTACAAACACCGCAGCCTGCAGGAAAGCGAGGGGGAATTAGTAATCATATTCAAACACGAACGGCAATTATACGCCATTCCTGAATTTTCAGGAAATAGGTTTTCCTGAATGTTATTGACGAATATTTTAAGTGGTCGCCAGATGACGTGACTGTGTCACGTATTTTTCAAATATCATCTGAATGTGCATCTGCATATATATATATCTGGACTGTGAACTCGCGTCCAAAAAGTGAAGCCAAAGATGGCGAAAATTGACGTCCAGGAATGCCATCTGGGCCGTTACTTCACGCGCGGTAAGTTCAAATCACGGCAAGGACCACTTTTGAATAACGAGTGCAAACATCATTGAGAAAATTTTCAAACCTGTCCATCCAAGTTTTGTCAGCATCAGGTGGGCGATAACATGAAAAGATAAGCATTTTCATATTGGATCCGAAGTTGTTATTTCGGCCATAGCAATCTCCAAATCATGATTATGTTCAATTCTTTGCAATGATTTGAATAATGCAGCCTTAATCCCCAATAACACACCAATCCTTCCTGACAATTGTATATCCCAAATGCAGAATTTCAGTGTTGTATATACATTTGAAGATAAACCAAGTCTCGTTTACACGAACAACATCAATGTCCTCCGAATAAACAAAGTCCTGAGAACGTTCAAGATTTCTTTTCAGCCATTTTCATTAGTTTTCACTAGACTAGTCAAGCTTCGCGCAATGACTAATTTGATGAGAAAAATTGAATACAATGCGTAGAGTAAAAGGCGACGTCCTAGAACTAGTTTTAGTGAATTTGGTAACGGTTGTGTTTTCGGCATCCAGAAATTTTCCAGCTTAACGCCATGACAGTGCTTCACGTAATAGTTCAAACACGAGTAGGAGGACTTCCTCCGATTTCTAAACACCGAGGAGTTGAATTTTAACGAATTTCGAGGTGTTTAAAATCGGAGGAAGTCCTCCTTACGAGTGTTTGAACTTACTTCTCAAACGAACGTGTATTTTGCGAGAAAACCGACGTCAAAGTTCACTTAATTTATGTAATTTCTTCTTCTGATTTCAAACCATCTTCCACGCTTATGATAGACTCTTTCGATAATTACGTCATTTGGCCTGGGAGCCTCACTCCCACGAACAGTGGGCCAATCACGTTTCGTCTTGATGCACGAAAGCGAGGATCCCAGGCCAAATAGGCGGATGTGACGTAATTATCGAAAGAGTCTATTCTCTTTGTTTTTGGCTTATGAATTATTAATGAGTTTGAAGGCCCGTTTACACTACGCACGATTATTGGCACGGCACGGATAAAAATGGTACCCGTACCATTTTTATCCGTGCTGAGACTACCTACATAGGTAGTCTCAGCACGGGTAAAAGTGGCACGGGTAACATTTTTATCCGTGCCGTGCCAAATATTGAGCGTAATGTAAACGGGCCTTGATGAGAAGTAATGTTCAAAGTTTCAGCGATAAAGTAATTTCAATCAATTTGAAAATCGTAAATATTATAAATCATCAATTACCAAAGTTAAATAAGTTCTAATTACCGTTACGACTTACGTGTCCGCTTGAAAGTTATAATTTTGATTTAATTCAACGATTCCAACAAAAAGTCAATTGCATATACTTTGTAGAATTGTAGTATATACTTTGTAGTATATACTTTATTGTAGCACAGCGTCAATGAGTAGTTTTAAATTAATCTTAAACAAACACTAATCACTATACAACAAAATGGGAATTTATTTTCTAAGACACAAGGCTACAAGCGCTCAGCTAGGAGCCGATCAAGAACATTGGAGTTTTTCGATGACGAAACAGCAAGAAAAGCCGTACAACATACCAAAAGCGATTTTGTGGATCCTCGTAGTTTGGGTCAACAACCTTGTCCCTGGAGCATGATTCAAGTGAAGGGTAACTTTAACGTTCTGGGGCCGGTTGTTCAAAAGCCGGTTAACACTAACCCCGGGTTAAATTTTAATCTGCTGTTCTGGTTTGTATACTTCTGCATGTTTGTTTATTTCAAAACTTTAGAAACAAAAACTTCTATCGGCCAGTACAAGCTTGATAGGAAAAAGTATTCATATTAATATAACCGATGTCGGGAAACTTGTATGAAAGTTACCACTAACCCAGGGTTAAGTTAACCGGCTTTTGAACAACCGGCCCCAGTGGTTCTACAGCCATTTCGCGATCTACATTGCCGTCATTGGTAATGGCGAGATAGTACATGCACGTTGACAGCCGCGAGATCGACAGCTGCAAGCTCGACAAGATGATGCACGGAAAGTGTGTTATCGCCAGGGCGAAAATGGTAAACGAGTTCAGTGGCAAACTTGTCAGAAAGAACAACCACTTACATAACGCATCTCGTTTTCACAACATGATCAAAAGGCCTCGTGAAATCGTAATAACAGCTCGAGACAGGGTTGGCAAACCTTGGGATTACAACATCTTCACTAACTGCGAGCATTTTGCAACATGGTGTCGACACGGCTGGTCACTTAAGGCTCTTTTCCACTCATCGCAAAAACCAACTTGCAAGATCGCTGCGAGTACTTTTATCCAATCAAAATGCTCGATAGGTAATTTTAATTAGATGCAAGCACTCGCAGCGGGCTTGCGAGTTGGTTTTGTGATGAGTGGAAAAGATCCTTTAGTCTTCAAACACTAGCCATTTCTGACGTGATATGTTACAGCGCTTACAGTCATACGAGAAAGTAATTACGTTTCGTAGCTGGCTCAATCGTAAAATAATCGGGTTTTTCGATTTCATTGCCATTTGGTAAGTAGATATAATAATTCGGAAGTAAAAAACAAAGTTTTCGACCAATCAAAATGCTTCAAAATGTTTTCAGAGGTGAAAATCAAACTCAGGAGGTGGAAAGCAATGCATGGCAGCGGCCAGGCGACCAATCAGAATAGTGTACGGAACACACTTATGGGACAATAGATAATACCAAAATGTGCACTTTAAGTAAACATCAATAATTAATTGACAATTGTTCTTCAGCCTTGGTTGTAAAATTCTTGTCACCAGATTTCTAATATCGTGTGTTGTACTGCAGCAGCTGACAAAAAATGTTGTAAACCATAATATTAAACATGTGTGATACCAGCTTTTCAATATTTAAATCACTGGTATCTGCTCAGTCTTAAATTTGCTTGATCCAATTTCGCGCACCTGAACAGCAATATTTTCGCGCAGTTTTATAAATGATCAGAAAAGAGAGGACTGTTTCTTTATGTAACTCTATGAATGCACATTACATATCATTGTACATAACAAATTCATGTTATGGCTATCATATTATATATAGAATAGGGATGAGCCGATTAATCAGAAAGTAATTGGCAAAGCTGATTAATCGGCCATTTTTAAATAATCGGTAATCGGCCGATCATTGTTTGTTTGATAATCGGCAAAATAATGGGCCATAAGACTTTTTTGCACAGTTGCCAAGCACATGCTAAAATACTAAACACAAGGGAATAGATAGGTTGTTTTTCACAGGGTTTTTTATGAACATATTGCGAAAGAACTCACAAAATTAAAAAGCTTCCATACAATGCGTTTCTGCTATGTCTATGCTCATCAAAGTTTCTGTGAGCAAAGTCTTTGGTCAAAGAACTTCAAAGCAACCGCCATCTTTGAAAGGTTTTTACACCGCCGTCTTGCTACTTACAATAATCGGCAGATATCAATTAATCGGCCGATAAGTTGAGATAATCAGTCTACAAATAATCGGCCTCGGTAAGCGGCAATTTTCGTTATCCGCTCATCCCTAATATAGAATATTTTATTGTGTCATGGCGGCAAACTTTTACATGCAGATAATTTTTTTGCTCAGCTTGAGTTTTGCAGACCTATAATCTGTGTGAAAATAATATGTGAATTTAATTCCAAGTAAGGTAGAGATTATTATAAACGACATAGTAATTTATCAAATAAAGATCATAAACACCAAGTTATAACAAGCCAAATACTGTACATTTTGATAGTATAGTGAATAAGAACAGAACGTTTGATGAGAGTAACACAAATATGATGTAATGCTGTTCTCAATAGTACATTTCATAGTAACCACTTGACTTGTACTCTGTTTGGTATCTGTTGTCCCTCGGTCCTCTATCTCGGTAGTCTTGCCGACCTCCACCATAACCACGGTTATCTCTATTGTCACGTTTGTCATATCTAAGAAAACAAGACATATGTTCCATACATTTCCACAAGATAAGTTCTACCCAGAGTTCAAATTAGAGAGGAAAAATTGGTTTGCAAATTTCCTTGAAAATATGGGGAGGGGATTAAATTAAAGGAAATTCAAATGTTGAAAAGTGGAAACATAAAGCATGTCAGCCTTTTGAGTTGAATATCCTAAATTTTGTAATGTAAGGAGTCTATGATTGCCATATTCTTCTTCATGTATATTCCTTTCAGCAAAAATGCTGCATATCCAATTAATATATAGAGGATATTACACCATTGGCGGGAAATGATCATGTGATCGATATCCTCACTAGTGAAGATATGGAAAATATGTCATGGCATATTTTCCATATCTTACTGTCTACTATATAATAAATGTTATTATAATAGCATTTTTAAGAAGGATTTGCAAAATATAGTTGAACCTCCTAATACAGACACTCAAGGGGCAAACATTGGAAACTGTCAGAATAGAGAGGTTTCTGTATTAGAGAGATGTCCGTAAGGATAGGTTCAACTTTATAGCAAACTTTTGTGACTATTCTAGGAGATACATTCCATTTTGATACCTGTTGTCTCTGTTATCCCTTCTATCTCGATCTCCGCCATGCCTTGAATCCCATCCCTTCCCATCTCGACTACCTTGACCTCGGTTATCTCGCCGTCTAAAGTATCAATTACATGATGTTAGAATTAAATAATAAAAGATTACCAATAATTTCAATGGATGCAGTATTCATTACAATGGTTTGCTGTCAAAACAATACATTTTGATGAAACGCTTTCACTCCTTACCTGTCATAGTTATTAGTATTCCAATCTGTGACAACTGGTGGAAGTTTCACTAGAGTAGTAATATGTTTTTGAAAACACTCATCTTTTTCCGTGTACCGATCAGCGAATAATACTTCGAATTCGGCCAAACGCTCTTCTAAGGTAGCCATAATAATACGAAAAGAAATATTTTCTTCAGACCAATACAAAAGGAGAATCTTTTCCAACTTGTATTGTAGTTTACGCCGAGAAATTCAGCAAAATGCACAGATTTAAAAAACAACGCACTGTTCGCCGGCGGCCATGTGCAATTCCGAGCGAAAAGGAAATCTTAAAAAGACTGGGTTCCAAACACACGCAATTAGCGTGAGGTCCCGCGTGATCATTGTGTGTCCACGAAAATAGCACGCGTGGTAATGCGCGCGATTCACGCGAGAAAATTATTATTCACGCGAGAATCCACGCAGCAGGACACTATTTATTTTGCGTCAATAAAAGAGCGAGTAAAAAAAGCGAAAAAAACGTAGTAACAAAACCTTCGTAAAATATTGATTTTATATCGGCTTTTAGGCCGCTTTGCTGCCGAAATATTTGAGTTTTTATAGTAAAACATCGACAACGTATAGCGGGGGGAAAAAAGATTATGAAACTTGAAGAACTTATCGAGAGATTACATGTACTTTTCGCTGAGAAAGAAGTAAATATTGACGTGGTGAAGCATGTAATGGAATCTTATAAATCCAACGTCGAGGATTGGGGGAAATATGCACATTTCAGTCCACACAGGTGAAGAAAACCCCCCCAAACCCATGTCTGTGCTTCTCTGTTTTAATATTTAGTATGTAATTGTCTGTGTAATAATCTATTATCTAAATATTTGACATATTCTTGGTAGATATACGCGAAATTTGGTTGACAGGGGAAATGGGAAATTCAACCTGATTTTATTGTGTTGGAGTGAAGGGCAAGGAAGGTATAAATATAATAATAGTTAACATATTATATTGTGGACAGTGGCCCAATTTACTAGAGATGGATGATGCATCTTGATGGTTGATCGATCTCCAGTACATCCGGCCAAGTAATATATCATGCACGAGAAGGAGTTTATTATAGTGATTTGAAACACCAAAAAGTGTGTTGAAAAACAAGGCGCTATAGCCGAGTGATGTTTACTTTGAGATGTTTTTAAATCACTATAATAAACGACTTCGAGTGTATGATATAGCTTCTCAAACAAACCAGTATTTAAAGAGAAATTCAACCGAAAGTTGAGTTAATTTATGGGTGTTTATTACCATGGTATCAAGACAAGGATACGGTGGTGATTTCCTTTGTGTTTTGAATTATTAATGAGTTTGAGAATAATAGTTCACATGTTACATTGTGGACAGTGGCCTGATTTAAGCCCCGTACAGACGAGCAAGTTTTCCTTGACAAGTTCCTTGTTGAGTTTACGTGTTTGTGTGTACGACAAACAAGTTTTTTTCGATAAATTTTTCCGAGCCCGTGTATTAACGACACAAGTGAATACTTCATGTTTATAGTGGCAATGGCCGCTCAACTAGATTGAAAGTAAGTGTGTAGTGTAGTACTGCGCATTTCCTTGTCAAATTTTCCTTGTCGGCCGTACACACGAACAATTTTCCTTGTTCAAAAGCTGGCATGACTAGCTTTTAAACAAGGTCAAGGCTCCGGCCTTGTCAAGGAAAACTTGTCAAGGAAAACATGTCAAGGAAAACTTGCTCGTCTGTACGGGGCTTTACTTTTGCCATGCAAACCTACAAATAACTTACAACAGAAGTGAAGTGATTTCAAATTCTCATATGCTTTGGACAATCTATATGGACTTTGTGCACCTAATCATCAACCATCCACAATCATTCTATGAAATTATGGAATACACATTTTTTCAAGATCACTTTTAATTTCGATTTGCACTTCAAAGAATTTTAGGTTTTAAAGTTAGCATTCCAGACAGGGAAACAAACAGATAGAATAAAAGAAATGTAAATATTTTCATTCCATAAACAGACAGACTTACAAAAAATGTAAATATTTTCATTCCATATATGTTGGTGCCTGGTGCATACTACATGTTTCATTGAACCATGGATTATTAACACTTTAGTTAAGTCAAAATTTGACTTAAAAGGTGTAATTCAGATCACATTACAACCTGTTTAATCAGTGCTGTATTATCCAAGATCCGAAGTAGGCATTTGCCCGAGGCCGCAGATTTTATACAACCCAGTGCCAGTGTCCTATTTTTCCAATGCAATATTGAAAATTCCTAGGAATACGAGTGATGAAATTAGATAAATTCAGGTGGTCATAACAAAAATGAAAAACAGTGTTTTTAACCCACATGTTGTGGTAACAATAACAATACAATAATAATTTATTGTATTGTTAGTGGTCTCTTTTACTTGATTAGGAACAATACCCATGCCCTTGCGGTGTTCCTGACCAGTATGTAAACCTTTATGTTTAGTGGTGTGCATGACCATTCAGACTCACATTGTTTCATGAAGATGATGGAAGGACAACTCAAGGAGACATTATACGCCTGGCCTCATGATCCTAATGTGGAAGAACCACTAACTGTTACTGACACAAATATATATAAAAACAATGAAGTTACATACATTTGTGGTAAGAATAATTCCAATATTTTCACCTGGTCACATAATGTAGCTAAGAATTTTGGCACCTTCTCAATTGAAGCAACCGATCCATGTTGGGTTCGAGCCGATTTTCGCCATTTGCGAATCGAAAGTTATCTTTTTGCAAATCAAGATTATTTAGAATAATGTCCTTGTTTTCAGTTTCTAAAAAAAGAGACGCAAACAAAATTTGCAACGAAACAGCTTTCACAAGCAATGTTTCCACTTTTCCAAATCAAAATGTCCTTAAAATTTCCATGAGGGAAATTTGCAAGTCAATTTTTCTTCTCTAATTTGAACCCTGTGGTGACCTTAATAGCAGACAGTATTACAGTATGCTAGACAGTTAAATCGGGAAGTTACAGTTGAGCCACATCCATTTTTCAGGACAACAACCATGCCAAATTTCTTTACTCTTCCAATATTTTCTTACATATTTGGTTGTTAGTTAATAAATCCTTGCCACTTAATGCATTATTTTACTACATGCTTTAGATCAGATTGGTCTTCATAGAGTTGAGAACGAAAGTCATTCTAATCGAGCTGCCTCACTTCATCTGTATTCACCACCATTTGACATGGCACAGTCATTTGATCAACGAACAGGCAAGGCTTTCCAATGTCAGATCACATTCTACAGTGAAAATGGCCAAGTTAGCAAATAAGTAATGAAAATTTTTGAAAGGAATCAATCGACAGGTAAAAAGATCTATTTAAGCTATAATAGAATAGACTCTCTTGTTGAGTTAAATTGTCTGGCATTAGACAGAGTGAAATAAAGTAAATGGCATCAAGGTACATTGCCTGTTAATGGATTAACATGGAAAAGTATTTTCTTTTTAACTAACATATTCTTATTGTATTTCAGATTGTGCATATTTGACAGCACGACATTTTTCTGGACTAATATTTTTACTCATAATATATTGCATGAATTTTTCATGGACATTGTTTATATGATAACCATACAATTTGTAAACTTTTGTAATATGTGTATATATATTGACATATAATACATATTGACATGTATTTACTAACATATGTATTCATGTTTGTAACTGATGCTTATTTGGTTAGCCCAAGACAGGATACTGGCATCTTATGTTTTTACAATGATTAGTTGATTAATTGGTTTGTTTGTTGTTTAAAAACAAAACTAGAAAAATTGATTTCCAATTTGGAAACCAGTTTTCAGTTTCAAACATGTCTGCTGTACAGCAGAACTTCAAATGTCTCTCTCTTTTCTAGTTCTATATTAATATTGACCTGGTATCTCAGTGTTAATTATTGATATCTGATAGCTTAGTTAATTATTTGTACAATGTCAAAATAGGATTGAAGTTTGAAAAACACTACATAATTTGTTCTAATTGTAAACCGAGTTTCAAATTTTTCTCTTTGTACTAAAAGAATTGTACAGATAGGCATATCTACAATAGCTAGTAAGTTAATTCATTAGTTAGCTAGTTTGTTAATTTATTAGTTAATTAGGTAGTTTTATAGAACATAAGTGAATTAGCTTGCAGTCCTAAATAAACACCATTCCTACAATCGTACTATACACAATTTATGCAACAATAATAAAATTATAACAAGAGTTAAAATAATAAAACATATTTAGCAAAATAAATTGTAGAATTTAATGAGTTTCCGGTATGTAATAAATACTTTTAGGCGTAATTTGCAACATTCCATGGAATTCCACAAGCTAATTAGCGTCTGAAATTTCGCATGGAATACTGGTAACGAGGCTAAATTGACCAATCAGAAGGCGAGAATAGGGAAGCCGTGGGTGAGGTATCTTGGTGATAATTTACAAAAAGATGGCGGCGTCTGAGTCGACACCTTTCAGTGCACATCTGTAGGGGTTCTGTACCTAAACACACCTCGCTCTTTGAAGAAAATCAAGCCCAAACGTGACCTGCAATGTACTGTTTGCAAAGCTAAAAATCTCACAATGTCTTGGCGTAAGGGATTGGTAACGCATTCCAAATTCCGCAATGTTTATGGGGAGTCGTATCGCAAGGACAAGTGCTATGAAAATGTCAGATTTACGAAGAACGCCTGGGATGGCACGTATTGTGCTGTGAATCCGAAATTTCTCGCAGTTGTATTGGATACTAGCGGTGCTGGTGGGGCATTCCTTGTCATACCGTTAGAAAAGGTATGAAAAAACAAACATGTTTTGTCAAAAGTACTAAACGTTGTAATTGACTATTGAGTATAGTCTAGAATAAGAATATTCAAGCCAGATGTTTTGGCCATTGTCTCACACAGCTTTATACCACATACTGCCGCATTTTAATCTATTTTCTTTTAATATATTAACATTAACTCAAATTCCTATTACAAGTTAAAATATCGTGTCTTTAACGAGTGTCACATTATTAAATATATAGAAGTTGATATATTTTACTGCAGGGAAAATCCGCAATTCGCCCTGACAAATCGTTTTGTTTACACAGTTATATTTATATTCGTCTTAAAGTATTTCCCAACGCCCGTATGCACGAAAGATCTATATCTTTATCCAAAGATTATCATGTTATTTATAAAACAAGGCGTATTTGTCAAGGCATATAAAAGAACAGGAGCACAATTATTCGCCGGAATTGCTGAAAGGACCTGTCAAAATTTAGTCTACGGCAGCTTGGTGTATTAATAAACCAATAATTCTGCCAGTTATTTGTAATTTTTGTACAAAAATGTCAGTAAATACTACTTTTGTAAAAGCAAATACAAGTGGATGTTTGTTTTTCAAACACAAAAACACCGTATCAAATGTCAAATGAACTAATTTAGGCGGAAATATTCGAACCAAACTTGGTAAGTATGTTGGTATCCGCCCACCGCCCACGGTTGCACTTGACATGTTATTAGGACTTCACACTTTTTTCCTGTGAAAAACGCAATGTCTTGGCCTTTAAACGTACATTAGTGAGCTCTTTATTTGTTGGTAATAATCTAATTACACTGTTCAAAGGAAGTAATAATATTAACGAATGCATAAAAGCGATTTTATGTTGCTTGTGAATTTAGAAGGCATATGTAAATTAACCTGCTTTTTGTATATTGAAAATTTTTAAATAGCTTGAATCTCTTGCATTCTACACATGATTTTTGTACAACTTAGTATTACAACTTAGGGGAGGACTTCAATTCACCTCCCCTGGAAATTTATGCACCTCCACTTGTGAAAAGTAAAATGATGGATAAGTCAAAATATAAATAATATTGAATAATAAACCAGCGGTGGATTACGAAATAGGCAGAGTAGTTTGAAGCCTACAGGTCCGGGCTTTCAAGAGGCCTGTGATTTTCAGAGAATGCACTTTTTATTAGAATTATTACTATTTATTGACATTAGTTTGGCCTCAGCAGGTTTGGTGGCACTTTTAACCATTAACACCCAATCCAAGACTTTCCCCTGGGCACAAAACGTTTCTGGTATCAGCCAAAGTAAAGTAACAAATTAAGCAGGGGACATTTGGGCACATTCTATCTTAACCAGGGTTAATAAGAAACTTGGACAGATGGTGTGATTAACTGTTAATACCCAACACTTTCCCAAGGTTGGGGCACATTAGGGTGCATTGCAGCTTAATGGGTTAATAAGAGATATGGACAGATAGTCTGGTTAACCCATTAATGTCAAACACTTTCCCATTAACAAGTAAAGTCATCTGGTGTGAGGCAGACAAAAATAGCAAAGTAGGGCAGATTATAGGATCCATAGATTGATATATATTCCTATCATAAAGGTTGGTCATCAAAAGCTAGACAGTCCTCGGGTTGCTGGACACCAACGTGAAATTCTTGACATCCAATGGAATCCATTCAATGATCACATCATCGCCTCTGCTTCTGAAGATACCACCATCAAAATATGGCGGATTCCATCTGGTGGGTTAACCGAGGATCTTCTTGAACCCTTGGTTGACTTGCGTGCACACCAGCGGAAAGTTGGTCTCGTCAGATGGCATCCGACAGCCAATGGGATCATTGCTAGTGCTGCATTTGATTACAAAGTGATAATATGGAATGCATTGAAAGCAAAATCTCTGTGTGTCATTGACTGTCATCGAGATACTATATTTGATTTGGCATTCAACTATGATGGTAGTAAGATGGCGACAACTAGCAAAGATAAGAAAATACGTATTATCCATACTCATACTGGCAAACTTTTACAGGTTGATGTTATATGTCATTTCAGAAATAGTTAAATTCATTTTCTATGCACTAAATATACTTGAATGTATACATTATGACTGACACTTTTTTCAACATAAGCAGTGATGTAATATTTTTGACCACTTGGCAAGTCAGGGCAAGGTATCCATCAGAAAGCTATTAAGGGACTACCATGCTAAGATACCAGCACCCCCCCCCTAAAAATTAATGGTCCCCAAATATATAAATCTATAATCAGAAATTAAAGGCTAATTAGGATGACTATATGTAATTAAAATGAGAAGAATGATGAAATATTATAGATTAGTAAATAAATATGGCATACATGACCACGGCCTTACCACAAACATTTGATGCTCACCTTCAACCCTGCTCTAAAAATTCCAGGTTACATCACTGGTGAAGGAAAGGTCCAGCAAGCAATATTAAGTTGCATCATTATTACATGCTCTCATGATTATTTATAGCAATTTGCTGGTCATGATAGTCCGAAGACCTCTCACGTCGCATTTACTGACGAAAATAGTGATCATGTAGTTTCCAGTGGTTTTACAACCTCAGGATCTAGAGAGATTTCGTTATGGGACTTAGTAAGTATCAAATTGCCATAATACGATTTTGATGTTGAAACCAATAGTTTGAGGGTGTTCTGTATGGACCTTCTTCACCTTAAACCCTGATTAGGTGGGCCGCTGTGGTACATTGACACCAATACTCTATCCTAGGCACCCTCTTCTTAGCAGACTCTTCACATCATCTCTTCATCTCATACTCTGTCCCAAACCTTTCGTCGTCTTCTATCGGACGTCGACCCTTGATCTGCTAACTACTTTCAACCCCTTGAAAGACGGACTTGAACCACGTTTCTGTGCTAACTTGAGTGGATCTTTCTTTACACACTATCCTGGGCTGGTTGGGCATCTTCTTCTCTTAGGTTTAATACCCTCAGATCTCTTTTCAAAATCTCCGTCTTCTATTAATCGTCCAACTGTCCTATTGGTAGTCTCCATGATAACTTGACCAGATATTCTTACTTTCTTCAATGAACGTGCTCGAACAATCGCCTTATTGTATCTCTTATCTTCTCTGACATCGCAACAATGCCAGCTTCAGTTTTTCGCCATGTGTCTTTCTTTCAATATAATTCCAAGTATCCACTTCAGCTAGTATTCACATTACTGTTCTTTCCAGGGACGTAGCGAAGCATCTGGAGTTGGGGGGGGGGTTGTCAAATAATTTTACCTGAAAATTTTACCTGAACGTCAATGTTAAAATTTACCTGAAGTATAATTATTATAATAGACCTTTTTCTGATTTTTCTATACTAGACCTGTCTCTAATTTTACCCCCCCCCCCCCGGCTCGCCACGTCCCTGCGCATCCCTCTCTGAGCTGTGAACTCTAAACTCTGCTAAAAAGTCATTTATTGTTTCAGAACAAATCATCATCGCCAGTTCAAACTGATGTAATAGATAA
The DNA here is from genome assembly GCA_016169945.1 of Trachythela sp. YZ-2020. Taxonomy (NCBI): domain Eukaryota; kingdom Metazoa; phylum Cnidaria; class Anthozoa; order Malacalcyonacea; family Clavulariidae; genus Trachythela; species Trachythela sp. YZ-2020. The sequence goes on along the minus strand of JADLSH010000344.1, from coordinate 913,828 downwards.
CTCTTCAAGTATATTGATGTTGCATTATGACATGGACATTAAAGTCGCTTATGTGGCAGGAAAGGTGCGCATTTTTACAAAACATATTTAATGATATTCAGGTTAAAATTATTTAGGTTTAGAATTTACTGGCATTGAGGAAGGTTGAAAATGAAACACTGAATAAAACATTCAAAGTAGTAAGTACCAAACTAGTCAGGCTAGTATTACTAGCAACAGTCAGCACTCAGTCAGACTAGCAGTACTGCAATGGCCGAGGGGTGTATCACTCCAAAAAATCTCGTACACCTCGAAACTAAAAATCTCTATTAAATCTCTATTAAATCCCTACAAATTCCTGAAAATCCTAGAAAATTTCTATGAAATCCCTAAAAATCTCTAAAAATTCCTACAAATCCCAAAAAAAACTCGAAAAAATCCACAAATCTCGAAAAAAATCCGCCCAAAAATCCCTAAAAAATCCCAAAAATCTCGTACGCTTTTTTGGAGTGATACACCCTCGGCAATGGCCAAGTGGCAAACCTACCCAGGCAAAAACCTGCATGTCCGAAAATTTCCAGCTATTTTGGGAAAGGTTGGGAAAACCTAAAATCCTCATCACCTCATCATTTCATTTGTTTAGGGCGATGGTTTGATACGATATTACGAGATCAGACGAGAAGAACCATTCCTATTGCGATTATCCGAGTACAGACACGCCTCTCCTCAGAAAAGTCTGGGCAAAATGAACAAACGAGGTCTGGACTTTAGCCGCTGTGAGGTGTTCAGATTTTACAAGCTTCACCCCAACAACTGGATCGAGCCATTACCAATGTTCTGTCCAAGACGGGTAAGCAGTTGCCAGCCACTTGGTGTAAATATATGTTTATAAGTTCAAGGCAACCCGGCAGATATACCACCTGTGAGGAAGGTTTACTGGCATTGAGAGAAGTTGAAAGTGAAACACTGAGTAATTTAGACATTGCAAAGCAGTATGTACCAGACTAGTCAGGCTAGTATTAGTGGCAACAGTCAGCACTCGTGGCAACTGTCAGACTAGCAGTACTGCAATAGCCAACTGGCAAACCTACCCAGGCAAAAGCTTGCGTGTCCGAAAATTTCCTGTTATTTTGAGGGAGGTTGAGAAAATACAAAATTCTATGCGGAGGAAGGTTGATGAACGTTTTGCGACTTTGAATAACAGTATATAGAATGCTTCCAGTGACTCTCAAAAACTAGTTTTTCAAAAACGTAGGCCAGATGTTTGAAATAGGGAAGGCTTACAATTGCATTGCTCGAATTCATTTAGAGCATTTAAAGTATCATCCTCTTTTTAGCCAGTGTTGCAGGCAGGCATCATTAAAATGCGTGACCTTCGGAATTTGTGCAGGCGCATTCTAAAATATATTCAAGATTTTTCTCGGCATCTAGTTCGATAGGATTAATAGTAAATGGTTTTGGTAGATGGAATACTCGAACGGAAATATATATACATTTTTGTAGACCTAGCAGGAGCAGTTGCGAAAAATGCAACTTAGGCCCTCTGGCAGGAATTGAATCTGCGGCCCTGCGATTCCGGTGCGGCGCTCTAACCAACTGAGCTACAGAGTCCAGTTGCTGAGCGTCAAGCAACTGGACTCAGTTGCATTTTTCGCAACTGCTCCTGGCTAGGTCTACAAAAATGTATATATATTTCCGTTCGAGTATTCCATCTACCAAAACCATTTACATTCTAAAATACTGACATTTTAACAATATTGAGCTCCCAAAACCTAAAATACAGTGCATTTTTTCAGGCAGCAAAAAATCGGTGCATAGATTATGAAGAAGAATAAGGCGAAAATAACATTAGATTCACCGCATAAGAATCTTCTATCTTTGTCTTAAATTTTTTTAGTCGGATGAGTTTCAAGAGGACCTATATCCACCCAGTCCCAGCATGCAACCTGCTCTCACGGCAGACGAATGGACGAGCGGTATTGACAAGAATCCGAATTTGATTTCATTCAAAGATGGCCACCACGTCGGGGCCGGGGAAACGTCACCGACCGGTACAACATCTTCAGCCGAAAAATACAACAAGTATGGTATTTTATTTTAAGAACATTGCGTTAAGCCCTGGTCATACGAGGATGTGAGTTGGCAAGCGAGAGTTTGCATGAGAGTTTCACCATCTCTCGTGCCCCGGTCAAACGGGAACGAGAATTGACTGGACATTACCGCTCGTACCAGTCAAACAAGGGAGAACTCTCATCAAGATTTGAACCAGCTCAAAGTTGATGAGAGTTGTCGAGAGTTCGTGATCAAACGCGAGCGAAAGTTGCAGCTCTCATTCAACAGGGCTCAAAATAACGGCCGATAGGTCTCCGGTCAAAATGACCGGTCAGCTTGATTTTAGCTCGGTCAAAATCTGTTTTTGACCGGTCACTAATACGCATATACTAACAGTGAAACAAATGATAAGAATTTGTTCAGAGACATCGCTTTTATTGTTTCACGGTGACGTTCTAAACGCTCAAGACGTTAGCAATCACCGTGTATTTAGGTGAATAGGCAACGTTATCAGTGTTACTGTAGTTCTTTCGGGGGAATCGTTATCATAAGGATTTAAAATTCTAGCGGAAGGCATGAAAATGTGGCCGGTCAAAATGACCGGCGAGGTTTAAAAGTGACCGGTCAACAGGCATTTTTGGCCGGTCATTGACCGTTGACCGGCCGTTATTTTGAGCCCTGATTCAATGACTCTCATCCTCGATTGACCGGAGCCTTAATCAGTTAATGTGTAGGACTTTCAATCCGTTCGCCCGGGTTTTATCATTGGGAAATTCGTGACCGTAATGTCTACAATGTGCGAAATTATAAAATTATCTAAAACGGCATTAGTCCATGTCGTGTAACAGACTTTGAATCATTGACGAGAAGGGGTTTGAAATCTTAATAGCCTGGGGCCGGTTGTACGAAGGCCGTTTAGCTTAAACGGTGGATAAGCTAAATTAAATAACACTTTCACACATTTTGTGAATGACTGAACTTAAATCTTATGCACTTAACATGTAGTTGCAAACATAATTGTTCTATTCAAGTCGAAAAATTTTAGCTTGGTTGTTCGATGAATGCATAGACTTGATCGATATTTTCGATTTATCCACCGGATAGGCTAAACGGGCTTCGTACAACCGGCCCCAGGTATCTAATATAATTACCCAAAGGCCCAAAAGTGGAGGGCGAGGGCACCGCCAAAAAAAGAGGCACTTTCCCCATTCCGCAACAATGTTTCCTTGTTGGCCCAGCGCTTAACTTTTCTATCAATCATTTAGTATGTTCAACAAACCAGCGAAGTTTGAAAAGCAGTTATCAAGAGGCGCAATGTCATTTTCAAATGATGTCGATCACACTGGCTCACCAACAGCTGAGATCTCAAAGAGCGTGGTAGAAGAAGTCCAGTCTGTAAATGATGAAGAATATGAGAAGGTATGTAAGACATACGAAAGTAAAGCAGATTACTTGAAAGAGCCGTTACTATGCATTGTTCTTTAACGGCATTGGTAGGTTGTCACTCTGATCAAAGAGTTTAAGATCTTATGGAATATGAAACAATGCGGTGTCTGTTATAAGCTAGGTCGACTTCGAGCAACACCTCTTACGTCCCAACAAGCTTTCAATACTGAGTTTAAGGTCGCGATAAGAATGATAACGCTGTTGAGGATATCCCTGAGAGCAAACATTTTTCCATTCCTATTGTTTTGCATGAAGAATTTCTTTGTTTCGAAGGCGCATCATCGAGCTGCCCCGTCGCAGGTCTGAGACTCCCTAAAAGCCGGTTGACCAACAACTGCTCTTCGATAGTGTTTAGTAGGACTCGCGAATTTGTCCTGAAACTTTAAATTGTTTTTCTTTTATAAGTAAGATTGTAAATCACCCAGGGACGAATTACAGCTGAAACGCAGCAAGTAAGAGAGGCAGGAAACTATATAACGTTGAACATTCAGGCAAATTTATATGTCTACTCGAGTACATATTTGTTTCTGATTGTAAAGGGGGATAGGGAGGGAGGGCTTAATATTAGAGAGGACTCTTTGAGAGGGGACGGAATTAAATATTTACCGTACATCTTTGTGTTCTTAGCTCCAACAACGATGTGATGAACAAGAACGAGAGATAGCCGAGCTCAAGAGAACCATTGCTCTCAGAGATGACCGCATTGTGAAACTGGAGCGTGAACTTGCAACGAAGAGCTCCGAAATCTCGGAAACTAAGGATGAATTTTCCAAGAAAATCGACGAGCTGAGAGAAGCAAATCAGAGATTGAAAATGAAAATACAAACTGACTCCACAGATGGCAGGCGAGGCGAAACTACAATAGTTAAGAGTAGCCAAGTGAGCGTGCAAAGCATCCCGGACAGGCCAAAACAGCTGGTACAGGAGTCTATTACGTCATCAATGAAACGTCAGATGTCCCTTGAAGACCATGACGTACACCGTGTGTTGGAAGATGTCCACCGAGATCCTGTGAGTCCCTCGTATCGTAGAGATTCCGGTGGTAGAAATGACCCATATGGACGAAACACGGTGGATACAATGTCCGGTAGTACCGGAATGTCGTACGGTACTAACACCCGGGACACTTTCGCCGAGGGTACTAAAACCCGTGATACTTTCTCCGGAGGTGCTAAGGCTCCATACGGCAAACAGACCTCGGAAGAAGAGTGCCGTATCGAGGATATAGAAGCGGAGCTGGAGTCGTTGCGAGAGGATTTAGCTCGAACACGGGAAGTACGTCACGGGAAAAGTGTTGTGAAATATGTGAGTGAAGAAAGGCCCTCGGGTCGTACTAGAACTGCCTCGTCCGAAACGGGGGGTGAGTCTAACCAAGCAAGCGAGGGAGATGGCAAACGTATGGTGATAACGACCTCTTCGTATGCGAGGGTACCACGACAGGACTCTAGTGAGTTCAGGAGCAGACAGGGATCCCAAGATAAAAAGGTCAGTAAACTCATTGAAATGTTCAACACGCCTGATCAGAATAGAAATTCTCACAAACGCGCCAACAGCGGGGATAAGCTGGCACGAGGTGCTAGAGGTCAGCGGTCTCGCAGCGAACGCCCAAAGTCCGCGGTTGATTTCGAAGCATGGAAACGAGTATTGAGTAAAAATAACCAATGGAATTAAATGTATAATAGTTGATAGTTATGAATTAGAATTAGGTGTATTCATTACTAACTGGAATTAAATATATTATTAATTACTAACTGGAATATTAAAATGTATTTTATATCACTAATAAATTATAAAAACGTATAAAGTATTAAAGAATATGATACTATTAACTATAATAACTGTAAATATAAATTAATGACAAATAATGAACTAAATAAACGTAAAGACATAAAAAAATCACACATACAGTTAATAGAAATACAGGAATGTAATCATACAGATATTAATTATAGATTGCTATTTTAACCTTTAATTACAAATTATTATTTATATAGATATTAACATTATAACTAATTGACAATAAAACCTAGCTCAATAGATATTTATAGTATAAATAATATAGAATATGTAAAGGAGCATGATATTAAACTATTAAAACCATGAATTATTTATAAATCTATCATTCTGTTGCGTTAAATTTGGTTATGCTTTGAAAGTGAACAGCAAGGCCGGCGCAGTGTCCAATCTTCAAGGCGTATAAACAAGAAAAGAAAGTCTTTAAAACATATTTAGAGATAACTGCATGGTTCAACTAATTTAGTATTAGATTAATATCGCCCACCTTGGCGATACACGCGCACAAGTTCTAACAAACCTGCAGCATACTTGAACCAATGCTGTTTCAACAACTTCTCATCGGGATGTGTTCGCACTGCTTGCAGGGCGCGAAATAACGGCTGGAGGGTTGCCGGTCAAGGTGACCGGCCAAACCAACTTTAGCTCGGACATCCCGCATTTCTGGCCGGTCAAATTATTCGACTAAACTAAAGCCTGACAAAGTCCCCTTAAATGTAAAATACTTGTAGAAAAATGTCTGTAGAAGTCAAGAATCACTTCTGAGTTTTATTGTAAAGTCTGTACAGTAAATATTATTCAAAGTAAACGCAACATCAGACGAAATTAACAAAGAACATAAGTTTTGACAGTTGCAGCCACTGCGTGCTGGCTATTTTCACTTGTCAGCAACTTCGAAACTTAATCCATGAGAAAATTGACAAGTTATAAGTTAGCAACGCCTTGTTGGCAACTTTCTACAAGCTTGTTGACCCATGCTACCTACCTGTTACAAGTAGTTCCAACATTTTATTATCGACTATCGTCCTGCAATTCAACAACTTGTTATAACAAGTTGTGAGTGACAACCTTGTAGCAACTTTATAAAATGACAACATTGTTACAACTTGTTGACAAGCTTGCTACAAGCTTGCTACAAGCCTGTTGCGAACACATCTTGTTGACAAAATGTGAGATTTTTACGTAGTATGCGATTTCTGATCTGACTATTTATCACCAAAGTAAGCAGAAAGTCTGCAGCCTTCGAACAAATTATGAACATTCAAGATTATCTTACAAACATATTCTAATTTTTTTCACTTTAGAGTTACTTGTAAACGACGAAGAAATATTTTAAATTGAAATGTTGAACAGTATTCCAGTAATCTCGAGGACTTCACTTGGTCCAACGACGAGAAAAAATAATTTTAAGAGCGACCAAAGAATCGACTAGAAATTGACTTTTCATAATTTTTTCTAATGTATATTTTAGGACAATACAGAATGTATACCCACCAAGCTTATATGTATTCTTAGTTAGCTCACACAATAGGAGGTTAGGTGTAGATATTAGTAAATATCAGATGCTACATCTGCTACAAACATTTGTATACGTATTTCTTCTCTTTTTCAAACAGATCGAAAGAATTTTTGAGTTTTTGCCACTTGGTATACTTATAGCAGTTTTTGTGTATATGGCGAGCCTAGACATAGGCCTTCTATTTCAGCCTTTTCTGCGCTTTTTCACACTGGAAGAAAGGCTATTGATCCACTATAATGCGAATGACATGAAGATTGTAGAATCCTGCCGAGTAAATGCCTATAGGTCTATATATATAGGCTGGTGTACTGCTATGCCTATAGTATATGGCCTATTTATCATTTTTATCAGAAACGATAAATCCTGACAATTTATACACGTGAAGAAATACATTCAATTTCTTCTGGGCGCTGTAACTGTCACTAAATTTTTGTATACTGTTGCTTCACCACAACCGCGTACCCAGAGGCCGGTTGTATGGAAACGCTGTTAGTGCAAACGTTTACCAATCAGAATCGCGTATTTTAGAGTTAAGTGCCGTTTAACTACGAAAAGGGTAGTTAAAAAGTAGTTCAGAAGTTTATACAACCGGCCCCAGGGGCATGGATTTTTTATCCTTCAACCGCGGAAGCAAAACATCCCTGGGTATGAGGTTGGCTTCCCCATAAATGTAACTAGTTGCCAGTTAATTTACCATAAATAATTACCATAAATGCAAAATAACTATATGTAGTTACATAATATATATAGTTAACTATAGAACTATATATATAATTTTGTAATTATATATAATTAACAAGAGCGAATGGTATTATTGTTTTATATTATAGACATCTACTGTTTCATAGACTCTTCTCTATGGCAATATTTTGACACTTTGTTCAGCCAAATTCCACGCAACTTGCCGAAAACGTTTTTTTTAATGACGAATGTTTTGTTTTTCTAAAACGTAGCTATTTATAGTGAAATGATTTTTGAACAAAATTGCTAAAAACTTGACATTTTTTATGTCTTTAAAGTTTTTTGGGGGGAAAACAAGTGCTCGTTGAATGCAAATGTGTTGTTTTTGCATACGACTTTTTCCGAAGAGTTTATACTCTAATCATGTTTTTAACTTTTTATCGCTGGTCGTTCGGTATTAAATATTAAAAAACATATTTTTAAACTAGTTTCTAAATTATAAATCTATTTGCTAACCTGTAAACACTTGCTGCGAGTTTTTTCGTCGTGTTTTTATTCATGTTAATGCTAAAATAGCGCCAGTAATTTGCTGTTTTCTCGTTTACAAAACTAAGGTAATTTTCGAGCCCGCCATTTTATTTTCGCTACTCGCCGTATATTGAGCCATAGCTCAACCAATCAGATTGCAGAATATAGGTCATATACATCAATACATGAGTCCTCTGTACATGAGTGGATGGCTATATTATTTATTGCTGCCGCAGCGAGCGAGCAAGGCAGCAGACTAATTTGATACAGCTAGGCAAAATCTCAATCTGCTATAGACGCAATGCATTGTGGTTCCAATTGAAAGAACCACAATGCAACGCGCGGCTTATATAAATCAACTCGATAGAAGAGCGTGTTCTGTTTTTACGTTTGGTCTAAAGGACGTTTATGGAACCCAAATTATATTCAATAGATTGTTGTATTGCAGGATTAACTCGTACCAATGCGCAAATAATTTTCTACAACTACAATTATATATGTAGGAAGGCAGTTTGCCAAATTGAAATTGCACTCAGTTCTTCGAAGGCTGGAAGGCGAAAAATTTCCTCACAAGATAGAAAAATAACCTACTAATTGGGGAGTCACAACTGGGCGCATAACAATGTCTGTAAGAGCAATAAATTTTCGCGAGAGGAGGTAGTGTTTCGCATGATTTCGTAGCAAATTATGTTCCAGTGTTAGTACAAAGCAGATAAACATTTTCCTTGCTACCACGCCCTGTTGCTACTAAGAACAATTCAAACTTGTTATATGCATGTTAATAATGTTATAGTGCAGGCATATAGTATATATTTAAGTAATCTGGAACATTTACAAAACTGGTGAATAACAGGAAATACGAACTATAAAAGCAATGATCGAGGAACTTTTAGTATTATCTAATTTAATAATAAACATGTTGGAATGTAAACGTATAAAGGGAAGTTGTGTACGTTGGTATGCTAAAACTATATATATTGTTACAGAATTACTCACAATGTTTTGAGAGAGCATTTTCTACAAGAAATTGATATAGAAAATAGTATATAATCTGTTCTAAAAGCTTTTCGTTGATATATTCACTTTGATATATTCATTTGTTCAAGTGTTCAACCTTGTCAACAGGTTGTTTCGACAGTCGGTTTCACTTTGTATGTACGTTATTGATAAAAAATATACCTCACTGACGATATGCATGTGTGTGACGTCGGTTTTATGGCGACTTGGCGAGTACAATAATCTATAGATATAGCCGGATTGCAGGGTGCGTCGATCCGTATTTCATTTCAGGGATAGATTTACACTGCATGGGTGGTGCAGGGGTGCTCAGGAGGGGAGTCAATTTGCGTATCAAATCCAAATTTTCGATTTGGCGGGGCAATTATCAAACAAAAATAGAATAATGGACCTTTGGTGGCCTCTTTGACTGTTTAGGCAACCTTAATTTTCAAAAAACAATTTTACAAGCTCTACCACTGAAAGAGATCTATATACCAGACAAGTAAGATTATTTTCGACAGTTAATTTGTTACTTTAATTGCAATATTTTTCCTGGAAATGTTCAACTTCGGGTAACGTCATTACGCTAATTGTAACAAGCTAGGACACTCTTAAACCACCAACATCTAATACAGCATAAGTATTAAAGTTAAGTAAAATTTAATTACAAGATAACGGATATTACGGTTATGTTTAGTTAATCATTTACGATATATAAAAGTAGTTCTTGTCACTGCTAGTCTACACGTTCAATCCATACTGTTTTAGAAATGTTCAATCATATTCGATTGCAAGATGAAAAGCGTTCCTGTGGAGAAAGAAACATACAAAAGTGCATGTTAGTATAGGTTATCATGCGATGGCGAGTACAATTAGGGATTAATAGTACGAGTGATGTTTGGAAATTTTGCCAAAATTGGACGAGCCGCCGGGGCGAGTCCAATTTGGTAACATTTTCAAACATCACGAGTACTATTAATCCCTAATTGTACGAGCAACATCGCATGATTACTTGTTTATTATTAGCATGACAAAATTTCCGCCATTTTGTTTGTTTTGGGAAAATCATTAATTGTACTGCAGTACAATTAATGAAATAATTGTACTCCTCTCAACCAATCAGCATCCAGTAATTTTGTCATGCTAATAATAAGACTACAAACATATGAATAAACAATTATGGACTGTATATAAGGATTTAAACTAGATGTAGTCTTGAGCATACCCAACAATGTTTAGCGCAAAAGCTAAAGCCCCGTACAGACGAGAGTCTTGTTTAAAAGCTAGTCATACCACTGAGCTGTTGATAAATCGATCGAAAAACTTGCTTGTCGTACACACGAACAAATAAACTCGTCAAGGAATTACTTGTCAAGGAAAACTTGCTCGTCTGTACGGAGTTTAAAAGTCTACAGAATTGGAAGTTGAACAGACCAAAGAGTATATACTAGGAAAACACTCTGACCTCTGTCACTGAGTTTTCTAAGAAAATCGTGTAACTGAATAACTGAGTGATGTACTCTAGTCTGTAGACTCTCGGTACAGTCTATAGAAAACTTATAGAGTATAGTTGCGTTTCAGGCAAGACCAAAATTTGATAAACATGTGTGTTTTTATAAGGACTTACCCAATTGAATCGAAGAAACCCATTGTTTTACGTTTGATCCAGCTAAAAAACGTAGTCACTTTCTCCTTGACACGGTAAACGCTGTGTTCTATATACTCGCCGAAGGTAATCTTCCCAGAGCCCAAGTCGAAAATGCCAAAAGATTGAAGGCTAACTGACCGGCCGTATCGACACCATGTTGCGAAATGCTCGCAGTTGTTAGTGAAGAGGTTGTAATCCCAAGATTCGCCAACCCTGTCTCGAGCTGCTTTCACGATTTCACGGGGCCTTTTAATCATGTAGCGAAAATTAGTTGCGTTATCTAAGTGGTTGTTCTTTCTGACAAGGCTTCCACTGAACTCCTCTACCATATTCGCTCTGGCGACAACACACTTTCCGCGAAGCCTATTGTTGGCGGTGTCAATGTGTACTATCTCGCCATTGCCAATGTAGATCGCGAAGTGACTGTAGAACCACTGACTGATATAGTTACCCTTCTTTTGAATCATGTCTCCGGGTTGAAGGTAGTCGACCAAACTGCGCGGATCTACAAAATCGCTGTTGGTATGTTGAATGGCTTCTCTTGCTTTCATGTTGTCGTATCTAACCAAAGCCTGTGATGGCTGTGATCGGATGGGCGCTTGTTGCCTACTAGTAGAATGCCTGTTCCCCATTTTGAAGTATAGTGTGTTTAATATCAATAATTCAACTACACACTAGGAATTACCACCGCACTACTACAAAGTTCGAAATACTTTTATTGCCGATGCGGTTTTATTCAAAATCAGATGAAACATAAGTGTTTTTCGGTTTTTCCCTAGGTTTTTCCCCGTATTCATGACTAGGCTTCGGCCGGAAATTGCGGCCAAAAATTGACACATGAAGGCCCGTTGAAACCAGTTCAACGTCGTCCAACATTGTTGGTTGGACGATGTTAAATTAGATGAAAATTTTGAATAAAGTCAAACCTGGTCAAACATTTGCCAACGTTACACAACATAATGTTCAAACAGACTCAACAATGTAGGATGATATTGGACAGACATGCAAGTTGGCCTAGTGTGAAACACTGATCTGAAAATGGTGTGAAAGGGCCTTTATAATGTCACATGAGGCCACTGATCTGAAACTAGAACTGGATAGAGCATCCTATTGAATTCAATGAGCCAATTTTGAAGCCAGAATATTTTTAATGAGATCAGATTTTTAAATCTGTCAAATTCTTGACTAGTCAAATCGTTAGCTGTTTAAATTAGTTATGTTATGAAGCAAATATATTTTTCTATGCAACGTGAAAAATATAGCTTCCAACATCTCTTCTAATGAGTTTTAGAACGTTTTAAACACCACATAATGAGGCTTATGGCGGCCACATCGGTGTGCCCTCATTAGTTATTCACCGGCACATTTAGGAAGAAAGAGAGGCCACTGATGACAAATTCTTATCGAGACAATATTTTTCCTTTCCTACCAATAACTAGAACATGTTAGAACCTCTTTAAACATGTCCCCAACACCACAGTAGATTTGTTGTGGTCACACCGATATGGCCACCATTGGCTTCATTTATGCATGGAGATGCACTATCCAGTCCTTGTTTTCAGATCAGTGCATGAGGCGAACTTCAGACATCCTTTTTCCCGCGGCGCGGGCGAAGCGACTTATTCGAGTCACGTGAATAATCAGCCAAGAAGGTTGATTCTCCGCGAGCAGTAAAGCGGGGAGAAAACTCTCGTCTCGCGAGGGAAAGGCGTGAAAACTGCCTATAGGCCCTTTGCGTGATGTCACAAATACGTCAAAACAATGAGTCAAAGGATGGCATGAAGAACGGTGGGATTTTTATAACAATGAAAAGAGTCAAAAGACAATGGAACACTCCATCACAGGATCGTGACTGGATGGCATTATTGTAGTATGCCAAACGAGTACGTTTCTAAACATTATATCAATTTTGTTGTCATATATAGCCACTGTAACATCTTGTTTTCAAGCACAAGAATGTATCACTATAGGCGTTTTAGCTCCTAGTAAAATAAACTATATCCATATTATAGTGGACAATATGCTCTAAATAAGAAAGATACCTACAGACTCGATTAAACAAATTTAAAGAAAACTCTTCATGTGATTAATACACTATTCTATGCTCTATAGTTAATAGTGAGTCTCTGACAAGTATTTTAATTAAAATAGGGATCACCCCAATTACAGTTTGTAGTTATTTCACTTATTTAAGTATCAGGCATTTTTCTAGATGTTTCTTGCTGAATTCGATCTTTTATCAGGCTTGCCACATGTACGCAGTGCGTACCTATTTTTGTTGATATGTTTTGGTTCAAACAAGTTTGGGTTCATATTTTTATCCGGACATGCAGATACACATACAACATTAGAACACACATAAAATACATTAACTTAAGGTTATATTTTGTACAGATGTCAATTGTTATTCATTATAGGTAACTCGGTTAGTGCTTGTAGTACGTGAATAAATTATTACTATTTTACTTAACTAAATTCCAAGAATATCTTGCAGTCATATAGCATATTGGTGCTGAAATATGAAAGTGCGAGATAACAATATTCTCTATGAGACCATAAAGAAAATTATTTTCTTCGAAAGCTTTTACTTGCTGTACTTTTCCTGGAAACTCTTCATGAATTCTAATTTTCTTCGAAAGTTTTTACTTGCTGTATTTTTCCTGGAAACTCTTAATGAATTCTAATTTTCTTCTAAGGTTTTTACTTGCTGTATTTTTCCTATAAACTCTTCATGAATTCTAATTTTCTTCGAAAGTTTTTACTTGCTGTATTTTTCCTGGAAACTCTTCATGAATTCTAATTTTCTTCGAAGATTTTTACTTGCTGTATTTTTCCTGGAAACTCTTCATGAATTCTATCAAATGTTCGACTTCATGTAACATCACTGCATTGTACAAAGACACTCTTAAACCACCAACAGATCTGTAGGGACACAACAAGAAAGGATTACTTCAAAACCTTTTTGCGTAAAATGAAGACTTGATGAGAAGAACGGAGAGACGAATTTTGAGATAAATCCCTCATCCTAAAGTTGGGGTTGGACAAGATGAGGAGTGAAGAGATTAGAAGATGTGGGGCTGTAGACAATGCAGAGAAGCTGAGGGAAGCAAGGCTGAGATGGTATGGACACATAATAGGAAGAGATGAAGGAGAGCTGGTCAGAAACATTATGGAATGAAGAGATCAGAAGAAGATGTGGGGTTGTAGATAATGAAGAGAAGACGAGGGAAGCAAGACTGAGATGGTATGGACACATAATAAGAAGAGAAGAAGGAGAGCCGGTCAGAAATATTATGAAATAAAGAGATCAGAAGATGTGGGGTGGTAGACATTACAGAGAGGGTGAGGGAAGCAAGGTTGAGATGGTATGGACACGTAATACGAAGAGATGAAGGAGAGCTGGTCAGAGACATTATGGAATGAAGAGATCAGAAGAAGATGTGGGGTGGTAGACATTACAGAGAAGGTGAGGGAAGCAAGGCTGAGATGGTATGGACATGTAATAAGAAGAGATATGAAGGCGAGCTGGTCAGAAACATTATGGATTGAAGAGATCAGAAGAAGATGTGGGGTGGTAGACATTATAGAGGTGAGGGAAGCAAGGTTGAGATGGTATGGACACGTAATAAGAAGAGATGACGGAGAGCTGGTCAGAGGAATTATGGAATGAAGAGATCAGAAGAAGATGTGAGGTGGTTGACATTACAGAGAAAGTGAGGGAAACAAGGTTGAGATGGTATGGACACATAATAAGAAGAGATGAAGGAGAGCTGGTCAGAGACATTATGGAATAAAGAGATCTGAAGAAGATGTGAAGTAGTGGACATTACAGAGAAGGTGAGGGAAGCAAGCCTGAGATGGTATGGAAACGTAATAAGAAGAGATGAAGAAGAGCCAGTCAGACATTATGGAGCTGGCAATAAACGGACACAGAGGACGGGGGAGATCAAAGAAGAGATGGATGGACATGAATTTCTACCTGTGTCCTTTAACGTGCATATATCCCTGTTCATCAGCCTCAGCCACAAACTTATTCTCCAGATCTTCGTTTGGTAATCGAAATACAACGTTCAGTCTTGAACGAGCTGTGCTTTCAACCAGTGGGCTAAAAAGTAATAAATTTAACGATACACGGGTTATAAATTTAAGCATGGACATGGCATTTACACGCAGAATAGTCAAAGCTTTAGGCGATCTGGCAAGCACGGAAAAGAACTGCGACCAGCCGAAAAATATAAATACATCTTCAGATATCTATAGTGAAATTCAATATCTATAGTGAAATTCAATATCTATAGTGAAATTCGTAGTTTATTTTGTTTATAAATTTGTCGTGGACTTTGCTTTTCATTACTTCATACAGGCATCAGAAAGAAAAGTGATTAAAATACACCAAACTGGAATTTACAGGCCTTTTGCCCGCCGCCAGTCCAACTGCGATTGTTTTCTAAGTATTGCACTTTAGCCAAATACACGTACTTGTAAAATCCGTTTGAATTGTCGAGGACGTTGTACATTGCTGACGACTTCGCCACACATCGCTTGGCCATTTCTAAAGAAAATATTTTATGGAATGTAGATCTAATTCATTTCGCATATTGTAAAAATGTAATCCAGACTCTATGTAATGTTGTTAATCTTGTCTGCAATTGTCATCAGAAATTCTTTTGTGTCGTTAAGCAATTTGTTGAGCAATTTTGCGACCCGGTCTCAGTGACTATAGAGACAACACTATGGCCAAAACGAAATCGTCGCGTTCTGACTTGGCCCTGGCCTAATGTAAATGGGGCTTAACTTCACACTTACCCGTCAGACCACCTTCTTGTAAGATCCATTTTAATACAAGGCCCATTATGTAAACACTAAAAAGTCGAAAAAAAACAATAAATATTTAAATTGACAGTTCTATCAAAAGTCTAAATAGTTGTTCTCACGACCTACCTATATGTTGGTGGCGTGTTAAACATTGAGTTAGCATCCGCAACAACCTGTAGTCGAATGGAAAATGAGTTAAAGAACGAACGTTTAAGCGAACCAGTGCTTAAGTCTATAGTCTATAGTCTATAGTCCAGTCTATAGTCTATAGTCTATAGTCTATAGTCTATAGTCTATAGTCTATAGTCTATAGTCTATAGTCTATAGTCTATAGTCTATAGTCTATAGTCTATAGTCTATAGTCTATAGTCTATAGTCCACAGTCTTGAAACAAATGTAAATCACAACCTTATAGTTAAAACTTGTCGGACAATAGGGTAAACTTCTGTCCAGCAGGTCTTCACGAACTACAGAGAACGTAAAAAATGGTTATATTTTTTGAGTCTCTAACTCATTAGAAGGTAGGTTGGCCAGAGTTTTGAAATGGTTTCTGGGGGTGGGCCAACATAATTATAAATTAGGAAAGGGGTGGGCCAACCCAAATTTTAAATAAATCTTGAAAGACTCTAAATATCACTTGTCTTGCAATTTATTTAAAATAACTCCAAAATGGCTGAAAATGCCATTTCAGAGGGACTAGATTTCAAAATTTTCTGAGGGGGCATGCCCCCAGACCCCCCTAGTTGGGTGGTGCCCTTTCCACCACACTGATTACCTTTTGTTTTGGTTGCCCCTTCCAAAAAAATAAACGAGCTTCCTACGCCTCTGTTATTTTGCAATATTTTTATCATAATATTATGTAAATATAATATTTAAATGGATATGTATATATGTATATATGATATGTATATATGAGGGAAAAATAACTGTGACAGGGGTGGGCCATGAATTTGTGTCCAATGACAAGGGGTGGGCTGCAAAAATTAAACCATTGTTGTTGGGTGGGTCAAGAAAATACTATCAATCGACATTGAAAAACTACCGGCCCATCCCCCCTTCTAAATAATGAACGGTCCCTAAGATATTTCAACGCTTTGCCTTGGCTTCACTTACCAATAACAACCGTAACTCCAGCACACCCGATATTCTTTTGAGCGCCAGCTATTATACACCCAAACTAGAAATAGGAAAATGCTTATAAGAATTGCGAACACGAACAAAACAATATTATGTATAAAAATTAATATTCTCACCTTTGAAACATCCACAGGTCTCGTCAAAAAGTTTGAAGACATATCACAAACCAAAGGAACACCGTTCGTCTCGGGTATAAAATCAAATTCCACTCCTTAATGACAGGGCAAAAATCGGTAGTCAATAACAATGGCCAGATTTAGTTTACGCTTTCAATAGGTAATAAGGTAATAAGGTAATAAGGTAATAAGGGTGTGTGCTTATTATCCTTACTTGCAGCTGAGAGCTAAGCTGAATTGCGAAGGACACAGCTCAACGTGACCAAGTCGAAGGCTTTCTAGGCGCATATGGCAGCCACCTTTTGCTCGCCATCACGGAGCACAGCTACGATGGAAGGGCCAGTTAGGGGTTAAACCCAACCCACCCTGTCAACATTCCCTGTTGGAGGAAACCGGAGTACCCGGAGAAAACCCACGACTTTCGGCAGAGCGTTGACTAACTCTTTTCACATAGCTTTCATAAGTCGCCCCCAACGGGAATCGATATCAGATGTGAAAGGCGCGTGCTCTGACGATTGCGCCACTGACGCCATTGACGATAATGAACCTCAGTGTTAACACAAGACGAACTCGTTAAATATTTATCATATTTACGAACAACGCATTACGGTATTAGATAGTTAGTCTTAAAGAATGAGCTGTCTGCCTTAGGGAAGCACAGCGGTGCGCCGGTGCCCCTTTGTACCGCTGTGTTATTGTTACTTATAGGTAACTACCATGTTCTGACTTTATGAGCTTGAATTAAAACTCGTCAAGAGTTTTTCTCCGGTTTTTCTTTGACCTTAGCTATGGTCTGTGATCAGACATGGGTCGTATGATGGTACTGCCAAAGGCGCCCTAATTAGCCTTCGACTCGGTAACGTTTGAACTGCGTCTTTCGCAATTCAGCATTCAGCTGCAATGAAGAATGATTACTACTTTACCTTACTTTACCCTATTTGTCTAGTATAAATCGCGTCTATGATTTGTTTAGAGCGTTAAAGTTCACATGCGATGCTTGGGGATTTTACATATTTGTGATATTCAGAACATTCTAAAGCGAAATGCAATACATCTTCTTTGAAAAAAACTTCATCTTCTTGGACTTATGGGCTGTTAAAGTTACCGGAAGTGACGTCAAATAAGGCATTTTGTGGCAAGAAACAAAAGGAAATTGATTTTCATTTCACTTCCGCTAACTTTAACAGTCAAAAAGACCATGAAGTTGAAGTTTTTTCAAAGAAGATGTATTGCACTTCTTTTTAGAATGTTCTGAATATCAAAATATGTATAATTATAAAGAAGTTAGAGGCGATCTTTATACTCACCGTGTACAGTTTCATTTGCACAGTAATAAACATAAGAAGCGTCTTTGTTTAATTTCCAGTCTTGGACGTCTGGAATTGCTAAGAAGCAAATAAATGGCAAATATGTGGGTTTCTCTAAGCATTATCGTGCAGCAGATGGTGACTAACCAGCAGTTATCAGAGTGAGAAAATGATCATTATATATAAGTCCTGTACTTGGTGGCAACTAAATAGTAGTTGAGAGCAGTGGTGAAGAGGGGGCGCTTCGGGGCGGAGCCCACCTTCTTCAGGTTATGGGTTCCATATGTATATTTTTCCATAGTTTTCATTTTCAAAGCATAACTTATGGTTATTTCAGGCATGAATATCGTATAAATATGCGGTCATGGGATTGGGGGGTTACTTATGACGTCATCCATACATGGATGTTTTCACCCTTTGTAACATTAGAGAGCTTTAGCAATGACTACGAGTACGAGATTCGTCATTTTCGCGTGTTGTTTGCATACGCCATCTCGCAAAAGTCGTAGTCATTGCTAAAAAAGTCGTAGTCATTGCTACGTACTTGTAGTCATTGCTAAAGCTCCCTATTCTCGTCTAGAGAGCCCCCATTTAGTTCTACAGCACCGCGCTGCCTCTTACCACTGAGTTGAGCCTGTTTCACAACAGGTCGAGGTCACTGTTGGTACTCGCATGAGATCGGCAGTGTGCTCAAATAACTCATGTAAGTTGAGATTCTCTCCTGTGCTTCGAGGGTTTTCCTCGGGTACTCCGGTTTTCTCCCTCTAATACTAACCCTTAGGAACTAACAATGGGGCCACAGTAATTGGCTGACGCTGTTGTGGACTCCCTGCCATTGAGGCGAAGTTGAATAAAATAAAAAAATAAATAAAATGATTGAGACTAGGTGTAGTCTAATTTGCTAATTTTGCTTGCATCTTTGAGTTGATTTCTGAAGTTGACGACCATCTGTTGTTCTGTGACGCTTACGGAAATCCACCAGTTGAAAACTGTGTGCCATAATTTATGTCTCAATACCATAAAATGTTGAAATTAAACCTGGTTCGTAGCAGACGCATGTAAAATAGGTTATTACTTATGTGTTTTTCTGAAATACATACTTAACTCTTAAGGCTAAAATATTTTATAAACTTCAACACTTACTGGTAAACGCCTTAGGTTTCGGAAAAACGTAATTGACCTGACCATGTTTTGATGCCTGGATTGAAAGTCAGAAGTTTTATGTCAGAAGATTTCATTATAAAGTAATTCAATAATATTCTGGATCATTAATATTCGTGTTTTTTAATAAAGCATTGAGTTTGTAGGGTTGTCATGGAGACATTGTTCTGTTTACCTCGTTAGCGGCTTTTGATGACCATGTTCCAGTGACCAGATAGTCAGCGCTGCCTCCCTCTGAAAACAAATTACAAGTTAATGGTCCAATATATACCAGTAAATGACGGTTCATCCGTATTCAGACAAGACAAACTATCCGCTAGCTAATATTCGGCGGTTGACTGTTGTTTAAAACTACCTGAAAAATACAATAAGAACTTCGACGTTTCGAGCGAAGGCCCTTCGTCTGGAAGTTAGTAGAATTTGGTCGGGGAAAACATGTGCTTTTATAGTGAATACAAAAGCGATCACGTGATAAAAAAAATGGAAATCCGCTAGCTATACATAACCTATTGTAAATTTTGTAACAATAGTATTTTAATAAAAATATCTTTACTATTAAATAAGAGACTTCAACTTTTATGGTATTATGCTTTAATCCCTTAAAATTGAGTCAAAATGTTTGTTAAATCAATAGGATAAGTTCACATTCTATAAAACATTTGATAAAATATTCTATACAATTGTATTGTAAAATATTCTATAGAACGTGTTATTGGATGTTTCATATTAATATGCAATAGAATATTCTATTGCGTATGGAAGTTCTATAGAATATGCCAATAGAATATTCTATAGGATCTGAGGTTCTATAGAATATTCTATAGCATATTCGGTATAGTAAACTAAGCAAAGTAATACACAAGCCATGCTACAAAAATATTGAAATAGCAGAAAATGTCCGTTCAGTTGTACCAGAATAGTGCACTATATTTCGCAATTTGGTCTGAGGCCTTGTATTTTTATATGGTTTTCTATAAAACTGCACAGCAAAAAAATAATTTCTTACAGTGAGAAAATATAATTTTCTTATTCTAAGAAATAAATTCCAATAACAACACTAGTTCTAATATTATATATAAAAATATTTGAAAATTGCCAACAAGGATCAGTGGCGTAACGTATATCAGGGGCCCCCGGTTGAAGCCCCCCCCCTAATACGAGTACCGAAGGCACAAGCTTTCAGGGAGGGTCCGGAGGCATGCCCCTCCCCGGGAATTTTTTAAATCTAGAGTCTCTGAAATGCCATTTCCTGGACTTTGGGGGAAGATTTTACAGAATTCTGACGGTCAGAAAACGACATTTTAATATATCAAGAAAGAATATATATTTTGTTGTTGCGTTCATGCATTTTTCGTTTCTCAGAGTCTTCCCTGTCAATTTGCTTTTGCTCTACAGTCTGAGCTTGGCTGCCTGGGGGCCCCCCTTTGGGTTGGGGCCCCGGGTTCGCCCGGTCTGAACCCATAGTAGTTACGCCACTGACAAGGATCAACAACATCGTGAAAGTTGAAAAGGCGAAACATAAAGCATCTTGCGAACAGTAATTCACTAACTTTGATCCTTAATAATTGTATATTATATATCTTAAGTACATATAATAGTTACCAATTATTAATAATTACCAATTCATAACATGTGGAGTTCTATATTTTGAATTTCTTGCATAGTTATGTTGTTTTTTAGAAAACACCACTTTTATTTATTTTGCAAAGCTTTCAATATGTGAGCCCAGATCATCACTACTGCATTCAGTCTGACAGCTTTGCAAAGCCAGTCAATATAAGTGATATGCTCTGCGAAACAAAATGATTATAATTGTTGTCATGCAAACCTACTGTACATGTATAAGAAATTGTGTGGATAACTTGTGTGGATAACTTGTGTGGATACTAACAGTAACTTTGTATTTTCTTATATGTTCAATAGAATCTTGGTCCTATAAAATCTTCTATAGGACCTATAGAATTTTCAATAGAACCTTCTATAGAACCTTATAGAATTCAATTGAATGTTCTGTAGAATCTTCTATAGAATGTTCTGTAGAATCTTCTATCGAATTCAATTGAATATTCCCTAGAATATTCTATAGAATGTTCTATAGAATCTTATATATAATCTTCTATAGAATCTTATATATAATCTTCTATAGAACCTTCTATGGAATTCTTTAGAATATTCCATAGACTATCCCATAGAATATCCTACAGAATATGTTCCAAAATCGCTTAGAATTAATCCTATAGAATAAAATATTCTATAGAATATTTTTGTAATTATAAGGGTGGCACTGATCCTGGGAACAATTGAACAAATCATGTCTGATATTTTCTGGTCATAGCTAGTCCAATACTTAAGGCCATGTCAAAAGAAGATGAGAGTTGACGAGAGTTAGCAAGCGAGAGTTTGTGTGAAAGTTTCATCAATTCCCCCGCTCAAAGTTTCATCAACTCTCATGCCCTGGTCAAACAAAAACAAGAGTTGCATGAGAGTTGACTGGATATCACCACGCTCATCGGTCAAACGAGCAAAAACTCTCGTCAACTCTCATAAAAAATTGAACAGCTCAAAATTGATGAGAGTTGAAGGGAGTTGCCAGTAAGTCAAATGCGAGCGAGAGAGCAACTCTCCGCATTTACTCTCATTCTCGTTTGAGCGGGGCTTTATTGATGGATCATTTGTCATGACAAACCATACACAATTACATCTGAGTAGATGAAGTACGCGGAAAGTTCTAGTGGATGATCTGTCTGTTTGGGACATTTATCACATGGATTCATGGAGTAATTATGAGGTGAAGTTTCTTTTTTTTGCCCAATTTAGTCAGACGGATCATCCATCTCTACTCTAGTATAGATCTGGCCAATGACAGAATGGATTATGTTATGGAAAACACCAAAGCAGGAAGTAGGGGTTTGCGTATTCAAATTATAGAGCTACTGAGTACTGTATTCAGATTATTAGATTCATGGATTAAGATGCAGATCAGAGGATTTTATGATCCATACAATCCATATCAACACCCACCCTTCATAAGATTCATTGGAACAAATGAAAACTGTCCATATCCACCACCTTGGCAGAAAATGATCTTGTAGTTGCTGGGAACATCCCTGCATATTTATTCCATAAAATGAACAATAATGTCAATCATACATTAATTTATAGTTACAGGATTAACCATTGAAAGACAAGAAAATGAGGTAATTGCTAATATTAGTGATTTTACTTACAAAATCTTTCTTATGTTATCTATCGCTTCCTGATTCAGAGCCGAGTATTCCTTTGACCGATGACTGAGTTCTAGCAATATATTAGTAAACAAAAAAATTACAAACTAGTATACTGAAAATAATCACAAAGCTTGCGATATCCTACAGTGCACACGCACAAAATGAAATACACACCACCGGCCATTGGTCACTCGCCAAGATGGGTCCCCTTTGGAGAGAGTTAGTATGATCCACTGCCATCATAAAACACAAATGTTGTCAATCGGTTAACACGCAGGTCTCGAGAAAATTGCTATTACCTATGTATGACATAAATATTTTGGAAATTCAAAAATTCGACAACTCCATCAGATAGAGCTGCACTGGTGCACTAAAAAACTCTATTACACCAATTACTCTCGGTCACTCGTTACTGAAATATCGCTGACCAAAGTTTTGAAAAAGTGCTGAGTAAGAATTTTTGTTCATTTTCAAACTCTAAATAGGTTTACCGAAGCTGGTACATTTTCATGTCAATGCACCTCGTGTCAAAAGATCGACTCCAGGAGAAGGGTTGAAATGTTTTCAATGTAAAAGTACCTTGAATTGCACGTCCCAGTACTTGGATCAAAGGAAGGTAGATTACTCTATATATGAGTTGAACCAGAAAACTGTGGACACACTGTCACAGAGGTGAAAGGCACGTCATCCTGACCTTCGACCAAGTAACAAAGCGACAATTAGATTTGTAAAACGCGGTCATACCTCTAAATTTTCAGCAAACGTTTGCGCGTAATATATATCCAAGTATAGCTATTAGTTCTCGTTTTCCTAATACTGATTTATGTTCGTGAGGAAAATTTTGATTCTTTCTCGCTTTCACAGTTTACAGATTCTATTCATACATAGAAATCTACCTTTTTATTAATGACATTGGAGTGCTAAATTCAAGATAATATCGCGACAAAAACATTTATAGTAAGCCTTTCTACTGCAGTCAATCTTGTGACAAAACCTTGCAAACAGAAAAACAAAACCGTTACAGTGAACTATATTCGAGTTTGAAAATGGATAGAAAATGCTTACTCAGTACATATTTCAAAACTCAATGAACGATATCTCAGTAACAAATGACTGAGAGTAATTGGCGTAATGGAGTTCGTTAGTGCGCTTAGACTGCAGCTCTATCTGGTGGTGTTGTCGAATTTTTGAATTTCCAAAATATATAGATGACATATAGCAATTTTCTCGAGACAACATTTGTGTTTTACGATGGCAGTGGATCACACTAGCATATAATGAACAAATTTTGTGGTCTCCGAGGGGGGGGGGCTACATGGATGGCCTATCCTGTTATTAGTTAATATCAGTTGCAAGTGATAATCCAGACAGGATTATAGTAATGTATAATCCCAATTCGGTAAGATGATAAAACCAGTTAGTAATTACAGAATAAATAATTATTCTTCTTACCCAAAACACTGACACCAGTATTTTCATAATTTAGAATTTCTTTTTGTGCTTGGATTAAAACCTACAAATGAATGATGGCCTTTGATAGCTTTTGTCGCTGGTTCCCAGACTCTATATATACCAATTTTCTGAGTGTGTGTCACAGGCTAGGGTTTGTCCGGCCAGCCCAGTTTGCCAGGCTAGCCCATGTGATCCAAAGATGATCTGGTCCAGTTAGCTCTGGCCAGCCCAAGCCAGGTCATTAGGTCATATATAAGAACAGAACAGCAAGGCCGGCAGAGGGGGTGGGTCAATACCCAGGTCGTGGGTTTTTCAAAGGTGCCCGGAAAAGTTGGGTAAGGATGTTCGCATCACATTTAAAGTTTTATGTGCACCTATTTATTTAATATATTGTATATTTCTGAAATAAATGGCATAATAGAACCATAACTGCATGTCAGCCAAACACAAATAATAAAGGTTTACATGCATTAGTTTTCTAAAGTCTTTGTTCAACAACAACATGCTCCCAAACTATATATAATCAAATATTGTCTGAAATAACGATAAAAATGGCTAATTGTCTCAGAATGCATCAAATGCTGTTCTAGAGACCATAGAAATTCAAAATGTCTCCAGGGAACATGCTCCCGAACCCCCCTAGCATTCTCGCATCATTGGTGGTCGTGTTCTGATTCCGAATCAACGCCATGGCCACCACACTGGACTGAGGGGGTGGAGACCCCGCGTTCACCAATCTGTCCTGGGACCGTGACTGGTTCTTGCAAAGCCCACATATTAAAAGGGAAAACCAACTCTGTTGTATACTGATTAAAGTTTATATGTATAATAATTTTGCAGGCTATAATATATTTCACATAAATTAGTTACTCTCTATAACTTGTAATTATCCGATAAACGACGCTTAATATCAGAAAGGCATATGACTTAGTCTGATAGTGGTAGTCTGATAGTGGTAGTATATAATTATACAAAGAACAAACGACTATTATTCTATTTTATACCTCCTGAGCTATTTTCGCTGGTCCTGGGGCAAAATTGATCACTTTTTTCTCATTAGCTTTGACCATTTTCGATGATTGTTTGCCAAAAGATGAACAGGCAACAGTAGGAGAAAATTTCGTGGCAAAAATATCCTATTTAGTAAACAAAGCGTGCTATACTGCATTCGGAGGATAAAATATTTATTGCTACGCTCGATTTCCGATTATTTACATCCGATCTCGCATATCATTGGTCCATACGACAGGTAGTAATGATAACGTGTTTGTTACTTGGGGTCGAAGGTCAGGATGATGTGGTATTTTACTCCACGTGCCTTTCATCTCTGTGACAGTGTGACACTGTGACCATAAATTCTTTATTTCACACGTGCAGCCACATGTGAGAAAAATGATTTCAGTTTGTCGACTCTACCAATTCCTGAGATCTCCCGGGTATCCCGTTCGATAGAACTATTAACAGCAGAAGGTGTTTTGTAGATGGAATATTCGAACGAAAATTTATGTAAATATTCGTTCGAATATCAAGTTCCATCTAAAAAAAAACACACTTTCTGCTGTTTTAGTCGTACCGAACGAGATGCCCGGGAGATCTTGATATAAACCACACCTTCTACTGGCATAACTCCACCGTATATACCCGAATTTGCGGTTAATGCTCGGCGGCTGGACTCAGGGGCGCACATTCCAAAAACGTTTGGGGGGTGTCCATTGTTCAGGGACCGACTTTTTACATTTGTTTGACCACAACAAAACATGTATTACAAGTTAATGTAAAAATATGTGTAGTGCCAGAGGTGTAGAAGGATTGCTTAAAAATAGGGGGCCGACTCCCACGAGGCTCCACCATGGTTGGCGCCGACGGGGAAAATTTTGAAAAACTTGAGTCTGTAGATTGTCGGAAATGGCATTTTCAGAGTCTTCTCTACCTCTTTCGTTATAGGCCCAATCATTAATATATATAAGATTTCAAACACTCTTGTTTCGAATTCAAATATTCGCTGCAATTTTCTTTAAATGCAGTTATTTAATTAAAGAAAACGCCCCCACTGAAATGGAAATAGAACGCACAATGCGGCAGAGCAAAAGTTAGGAGGTTTTGCGCAGTCCTGTATGGCTATGTCATCTTACATTTGAGTATATTGCTTTAAGAGGAAAATATATCTCTGGGTTTTGCAATGTTGATTTCTTTTATTGACAATTTCTGTATCGTTTATTATACTTTTTTCAGACAGGATGTTTCGGACCAACTCGGACCGAATTAAGTAGTGTAATTTTACAATTTGGGACCGACTTTTTTGAAAAATTCACAAATGATGGGGGGTGTCACCCCCCCCCCCCCACATCCCCCTAATGTGCGCCCCTGGCTGGACTCTGTAGCTCGGCTGGTTAGAGCACTGCGCCGGTGTCGCCGCAGATTCGATTCCTGCCAGAGGGCCTAAGTTGCATTTTTCTAGTTAGGTCTAAAAGCGTATATATACAGGGTGTATCAAAAAAACTGCAAATACCATAATTTGTATGCACGAGATCATACATTAGAATTTCAATGGCTGTGCAAATAATTACGCTTCTGGGATTTGAAAATACGTTTCCACGTGCAGTACTATCAAAATAAGCACACAAAGTGAATTAAAATTCACTTTGTGTGCTTGTTTTGATACCCCTGGGAAACGTATTTTCAAATCCCAGAAGCGTAATTATTTGCACAGCCATTGAAATTCTAATGTATGATCTCGTGCATACAAATTATGGTATTTGCAGTTTTTTTGATACACCCTGTATAAATTTTCGTTCGAATATTCCATCTACAAAACACCTTCTGCTGTTAGTTTTACCAATTATCCCAGGTTTTCTCCAGGTACTGATGTTTCCACTGCAGTAACACTTAATTAATGCATGGCAGTGGCGGCGGAATAGGGGAAGAGGCTAGGGGGGCTATAGCCCCCCAGAAGTTGAAGTGGGGGGGCTAATCCCCCCCCAAAAGATTGAAGTGGGCAACTTCGTTCCCAGGGCTGTCTAGGCGGGTTAGGCCCAGGATAACTTAATACGAAGAAGTGAGATTTTTCGTTGCCTGAAATGGAAAACAAGCAAAATGACATGGTTTATGCATGTTAAATCTTCCCCAGAACACATGAAATGCCATTTCAGAGACAACAGATTTCAAAATTTTCTTGGGGAGCATGCCACTGGACCGCCCTAGAGTTTGTCTAGCCCCCCCCCCCCAACCAAACCTATCTTCCGCCGCCTCTGCTTAATGGACCAATTAATAATTAATTACGTACTTTTGCCCTGGCTTACAGAGGCTTCAGTGAAGGTTTCCTAGGCTATGGTACCTGTAGGCTATGCTAAATACTATAACCTTAGAGATTAACCTTGACAAACTTACCTTGACTAACCTTGACTGACTTAGACGGCCACTAGGAAGAATACAGATTAATTTGTAATAGGTGTTACCCTCTATAAATAAAGTTTATCTATGTCTATCTATCTATCTATCTATCTATCTATCTATCTATCTGTATTGGCACCCTTCAACCAGTTGGTCCAAATTAGCCTTCATCACAGATGGCCTGTCTCTATGTAATATTAAATGCCTAAAAGTCAAATCGTTCACAATTTTGATGGAATTACTTGTTTACCATATCATTTACATTACTCCCGTCAATTTTCAGATCATTCCGTTGAACACACCTAATATTGTATATTAGGAACCAGGGGGCATAGGGGCACGTGCTCCTCCCCCCCCAACTTTTCTTCAAAGTGCCCTTTTCTCCAGCCAAATTAAAATGGAGAAAGTGCCATTTTCTACTAGAACCGGTGCTCTTATAAAGACGAAATGCCCCTCCAACTTGAGTTGCTTCCTACGCATATGGTCGTCTGCTCTCATAGACTCGTACAGGGAAGTTTTTTTCAAGTCACGCGACATATTTGGACAATCACGCGATATGAATTGTCAGCTACAAGTAATAATTTTCCACTTGAAATATATATTTAATTGCACATGATTAATATCCTGAGGTGGATGCTTGGAATACCGGCATATAGCTTTAAGGGAAAGACGCGTCGAAATTATGGCATAACTCATTAGAGCTCAAGCGGTTAGCGAAGCTAAGAGAACCCATATATAGGAGAAGCGAGAATGCGATGTTTTAGGCACATTATCGAAGAGAAGATGTTGATCCAGTCAAGTTAGAATGGAGACATCCAGTTAGTAGAAGGACGAGGAACAGTTAGGAGAGAGAGGATGAGGTTGAGAAATATATATATTTTTAGCTTCTCTAACCGCTTGAGCTCTAATGAGTTATGTCATATGTCATATTGTGGAAAGAACCAGTCACATTAAGGGACTATAAGCCTAATAAAGCACTGGACAAACGAGTATGAGAGTTGTTGAAGATTGGCAAACGATAATTTGCATAATTGCGAGAGAGATTTCTTAACCCTTATGTCCAGGTCAAACGGGAACGTGACTCAAAGTTGCATGAGAGAGTGATAAGAGTTGACAGGATATTGCCAAACGTAAACACAGCAAAAACGGAAAAACCCGTCAACTCTCATCAAACAAAATTTGAACCAACTCAAAGCTCAAAGTGGATGAGGTACGAGGTTGTGAAAGTGCATGAGAGTTGACAGTGGCGTAGGAAGATATTTGAATTTAGGGGGGCTGAAACATAGAGGCTCGGAAATGCTATTTCCTGCACCTTCTGGAGCCGAATTGAATCACTTGGACAGGAAAACTGCTGGGAAAAATTTGCTTCATAATCAGTTTTGGTAGTTTGGATGACTTGGTGGGGGCAATATATAATCGCCAGAAAATTAAGCATAATTGAACTACCTGACGATGGAAAATAATTATCTCAAATAATTAGGCCATCGTTTCAATGATATCTATATATATAAACATATTATATAGGGAATATATTTCCAACTTAATCTATTTTAGGGGGGCTTAATGTTGTGCAAAATGTTACCGGGACTCAAACCCCCCCCCCCCAAGCCCTCGTGGTTCCTACGCCAGTGAGAGTTGATGAGAGTTGGTGGTTAAACGCGAGCGAAAGTTACAACTCTCAACTCTCATCCTCGAAGAAAAACTGATTACATTGACTAACTGATTACATTGAATATCCTATTATGTAAATTAGTAATTGATTCATTATTTAACGATATACGTAAAACGATACCGGGGCATAGATCGATTACATTTTTATTTGAATAAATGTACTGTATGTCGACAAATCCTTCGATTGGTTCGGTGTTCGGTTATTATTACATTAATTGAATAATTAGTAATTGATTTAAGCATGGTAACTGACAAAAGTGTTAACTTTGTACAATATATAAACATTGATTGCTTGCCTAATAATTGATTATATAAAAAATGCAATATATAAAGCAGTTTCAGGAACATTTTTTGACAGACTCCGTCTTTTTCGCTTTAAATATCTCCCCATAAAGTCTGATGAAAATCGATTGCCTATCGTAAAGAAAGACTTTTTGGTCCTTTTTGATAGATTCCGAACTCCGCACTCTGTCTTTTCCACCCTGCTGTGCATTATATAGTTAATGCCTTACTATAGAGGATCTTAATGGGTCTTCGTATATCAGCAAAAATTCAAGCTAATTGTAAGATGTCAGTTCCAAAATTGCTGTTTCATCGTCTGTCAGCTATCAGTTGCGATATTTTGTCCGTCGTTACAGGCCGTAGTTAGTTAACTCCGTTCAATCAGTCCTTATTGTATTGGTATGCCCCCATGACAGATATCTTGTTGGAATATGATTTATATTGTAATTACTTTGCTGTGTAATCGCTCGGACGAATGATTTATTGATTAGTGTTTGATTGCAATTGTTCCGTCCGCTTGGACAAATGATTAATTATACAATTAATTATCGTAATGTTTACAAAACAACTCGGATACGAATATTGTAAATAGCTTGCCAAATTCCTATAAAACCTAACGATACCATTCATGTTCCAAAATGACAATGACGACGGTGCTATGCATAAAGTTGAACTGAAATAAAAAGAAAAGACAGTCAGTCTCCATGACTGGTTGGCATGGAGAACAGTGAGATTTTCAAAACAATTAAAAAATGACAATGAGACATCCGATCATCGGATCGTGACTGGATGGTACTATTGTTATGATAACTTATGCAATATTATATGGCCCAGTGTTCTCGCGTTTAATTAAGGAAATTTCCTTAAAACAAGAAATTTCGCATAGTTTTAAGGAGCAATCTAAGGAAAACAATGTTTTAAGGATTTTTTAAGGAAATTAAAAGATTCCAAGAGTGACCTAAGTATGATTTATGTAGACTGATTTATGTATTTTATGTCTGTCTTAACTGCCCTCAAAGTGCAGGACAGTAGGAACTAGGAAATAGCGTTTATGTGACCTCAATTTTCAAAACTAGGGAATTTCAGAGCTCTTGGCAAGGAATTTTCGAATTTGGTTGTGAGAGCCCTGCCCCCAAATCAACCAATGATTTTAAATGAACCAGTGGAGAGTTTAGAGTTATGCCAAATGAAAATACAATACGCACGTGACGAGGAAAATAAATGTTCCGGTTAGTTTGACCAATGCGGAAAATATTAGAAAAGCGATTGATTAAGTAAATTATTGTGATTGCCCGGATCCGATCGATCATTTGGTAACATTGAATTTTAAGTAAATGGGGCTAATTTGACACACGATTTTCAACCAAATATGGATCAAAACGAATTTGAAATCCAAAAAGTACACAATCATAGATGTAGCTTCTGAATTAAGGGTGTAATGTTTTTCAAGTAATTGTTACTGAGAGTTTTACTGTCATTTGCATGGATGGGCAGTCACACAAAACATTGCCTAATAAGGCAATTTGCATATGCTCACTTGAAAGTTCCAGAACATCGGATCGGAGCCAATAAATATCGAAACCTTCAAATACTAGCTAAATAGCGCTCTTGACAATCACGAAAATTTCACGCGAGATGGACAATGTTTTTATATGCAAACTGGTTCATCCTTAGATAGTCCCAGACTGCAGAGTATGACAAGTGCACACTCGAGAATGTTTTTATCGAATGATTTTGCACACTTGATCTATATTCATGCCCACACAGCCGTTGTATTTGTTGCGTATTATAGGCAGTTTTAAACATTAACACTAACTTAAGTGCACACTTGGCTAAAGTTTATGCAGGTTTGCACACTTGCACACCTAAATTTATGTCTTGCACACCCGAGATCTCGTCGAAAACTGCCATACTCTGCAGTCTGCAGTCTGGTTAGATACAAACGACGGCATTGTAGTATTGATTGAAATAAATTAGCAATCCAAAAAGTACATTATAATTATGTTAGCTTCTGAAACGATGTCATTATTTTCAAGTAAAAAAATTTAAATTCGCGAAATAGATCTAGAAATCGTCAGTTCTGGTCGACGATACCAAAACACGTGCCGAACTTTGCACGACGCTTGCCGAGAGCCGAATATGGGATCGGTTGATTCGGTTGTCAATTTTATCCCGTGATGCATTGCGTGGTGATGCGTTTCGGATTGTATACTGAAGTTCGGTGTGTGTTCGAAACCGACGCCCAGCTAACCAAAACTTTACAATTTTCACTCCGATTTAAAGTACTGCCCGTTGGTTGTGGACCAAAGGCATCTCGTTGCTCGTATACGGGCTCGAGCGAAGCAAGGAGGCGTTTTTAATCGTTGGTGAAGGCCAACGATCAGCGAGGGACGACATATAGTGGCCGCATAACACAGTCGAAAATATGCCCTTCGCTTGCTGCTGTGAGAGTGAAGAAGATAAAGTACGGCGCCGAATCAACGATGAAATTGATCGGATGCTTAGGAAAGATAAAAAAGACTCAAGAAGGGAGTTAAAGCTCTTGCTTTTAGGTAAGTTTCAGGGCTGCTCTCAATTTTGATTCGATATTCTACAAGTCACAAAGGTTTCGGCTACTAGTGAGGTATAAAGCTATTTGTATACTTGTATTTCCCATTGAAGCTAAACAGTTGTCATTTAAAAATCTGGTTTGGCGATAACATAGGTGCTAATATTTCGTCCTAAATCTATCTATAGGTACAGGCGAGTCGGGTAAAAGTACCTTTATTAAACAAATGCGAATTATCCATGGTCAAGGCTATACTGAAGATGATCGGCGAGGGTATATCAAACTCGTATACCAAAATATTTTCGTGGCTATTCACAGTTTGACAAGGGCGATGGAAACGCTAAGAATACCGTATGCTAACCCTGCAAACGAGGTAAGAATTGTTAGCAGCTTTGGGCTAAAAAATACAGTGTGTTCTAGCATTGTTTACAACAAACAACACTGGTTTTTGTTTGATTTGAGCTATGCGCCTTTGAACGTTTAGCCAGTGTGCTCAAAATGAATACATTTCTGATTTGGCATGTATCGCCCATTTATAGGATTTCATCTCCGTAGTTCACGGTGTGGACCCTGATTCCGTAACGACGTTCCGAAAGGAATATTACGACGCGATAAAAAGTTTATGGAAAGATAGCGGCATACAAGAATGCTATGATAGACGGCGAGAATTCCAGTTGAGCGACTCATGCAAATAGTAAGCTGAAACCTTAGCTTGAAATTTAAGTATTGTATGCTTATACACTTCTGCTATAACCTATATTTGTCTTCTCGCGATCCAAAAACACCTATCTTTTTAAAAACCTCGAAAACGCCATGGTTTTTTTAATAAGATAGGTGTTTTTTCGACCGCGATTATTTTATACGAACGGCAAAAGCAGATGTGTTTTGTGTTTGCCTAAAACACGGCATGCTTGCCATTTTTCCCTGTTTTTATTGCCCATATTTATAATCCCTTATGTAGCAATATATATTATTCCATGTTTGCCTAGCGTTCCGCATACTTGCTTGGCTTCGTGCTAACAATTGTATATTTCAAATTTTTATGTACAAAATTTTGTTTTCGTATAGCTATCTAAGCGATTTGGATCGAGTCTCAGCCGCGAGTTACCTTCCAACGGAACAGGACGTGTTACGGGCCCGTGCACCGACCACAGGCATTATAGAATATCCCTTCGATTTGGATACAATTATATTTCGGTGAGTTTGAGCCATTGAAGTAGCTTTTCCTTTTATGAAACCTTTATAGAGGAGAGTTGCTTCCCTATTTGTCCGCTAATGAATGTGAATACATAATAAAAGGCCCAAGTTCTCGCCTTTAGGAAGCATTTTTGGATGGTCTCTAAGTTTCCACCTAAAAATAGCATGTTTTATTATTGTACAAGCCGTGATTTTCGCTTCCTGTTGTCTGAGAAATAAATTGCAATCGTTTGCGGCTTCTTGATTCTTCGAGTCGTTCGAAATTCGATGCCAAATTTTGGTTCGAAAACTGCGACATTTTCTGGGTCGCGTCTTGACAGTTCACCGGGCCGCCAACGCTCTGCGCTTCGCACCCAGATTAAAATAACCGAATCTGCAAGATTTATTCATCTTAAAAGATCTTAGAGTAGCTTTCCAAATTACGAAATGCGTGGGCTGTATGAGTGTAAATAGCCCCGGACGAAACTACTTGCTTGTAAATATGCCTCATAAATGCGATGCAAGCAGCACGCGTTTAACGTGCCCAAGTTACGGAAGCCATTTAAGTGCAAAAATTCTCAGGCATTTTTGTGGAAATTTTCCCATGGGTTATTTGCCTTAGGTTTGGAACTAATATATTTCGTATCTTGGAAATTTTGCATCATTTTACGAAGCTGATTTGATAAAAATCAACCGTCTGCTGCAACGGCCTGCAAGGCACTTGTACAAGTAATTTTGTTGTTTCAGCGTGAATCAGGGTTTTAGAAATTATGACAAATTATTTGCTGGCCACAAAATTTATTGCACTGTAAAGTGTGGGTTTAATGCAAGGAAAGCATTTCATGTTTTTAGTTTAGTTTTATGAAAATTATCACATGCAAGCTGAGCATTCAAGGTTTCATTTTTTATATTATTACAAATATATTTTCTGGCCACAAAGTATTATTGTACTGTTTAGTGTGTGTGTTAATTCAAGTAGTGCTTAAATTCATGTTTCTAGTTGGGTTTTACAAAAATTATCATTTTATGAAAATTATTGCATGCAAGCTGCAAACTAAACACACCTCAATTTTACAAACATAAGGCCAAGGTTTAACTGAGTCACATGTCTTGTTCTTATCAAGTCAGCTATATAGAAGTTATCTAATCCAACAGTTATTAAGGTTTGACTAATTTTTCACAACTTTTTTCAAGTAACCAATTTTCATGGGAAAAACCTCAGAGCATTCGATTATGTCATAAATGTAATTGCTGTGTAGATGAAATGGGGGACTTTGCCTTTTGGATCACTGCTTCTGCAGGAATAGCAAAATGCCGCAAAAAGCTTGCAAATAATCTGCTTAAATACGAGATAAAATGCACCAAGTAATGAAATGTATGAAACAGAAACTTTTTGCATTCACTTGCAACGGTCGTAGTTAGAAATCTTGATTTTACTGTATCCTCTTGTGGCGATCAGTTTTTCTGATCATCTTTGTTGATTCAGAAGGTTTGCAAGTTGACATGTAAATTACCAGAAGGTTCCATAATGTATTCAGATAGCTGTCTCTCAGATTATTGAGCACTGAAATATTCATGAGATTTCATTTGGCCACAGGGTCTTGCATAATCTTATAATGGCTACAGCATCATTGTGATTAAATAAATTTATTCAGATCATAAATAACAATATGTAACTGACAGTTTGGCCACTAAGATATATGCACCCTGCTTTGTTTAGTGTACGAGCTTCAGAATTAATCTGTAGTTGTATTTGATATATTATTTCGGTTTCATATGTGCATCTTGTGGAGCAAGCATTACACAAAGTAACTCCTTTGTTAATATTTTAGCAGGCAAAGATACACTTGAAATTTTTCACAAACAGGCATTCTTTTTAGCTAAACGTGCCTTTAGAACAGGCAATTTTTCATACATTCCATATCGCAAAATTGCATTACAAGATAAATTGTGTTAAAGCGTTCAGCTCTGCATTGTGTCTTACAAATATGATCCCAAATAATTTATGACAAGCAAAGTGGAGTTCTGTTATTTCAACTTATACTTGCTCCAAGTCTCTCTCTGTGTCCGTCCTACAATATTACACAAATGTAACAACCATTTGTTCATTTAAATATGATACATTCCAACCCCCCCCTGATTTGATTGGAAGTCTCCTGATTCTGATTTACATATGTTCCTCCCCATCTCCCGATTTGAAGCTGAACCTTCTGATATTTCTGAAAGATCCACTTATCATTAAAGAAATCAGTATAAAATGAAAACGTTCTCATTAAAAATGAATTTTGCAGGCAGTAAAGCATTATCAATGAATAAAATAGGGGAAGTAATCACATTTTTAAGACAAAAATTAACAAGAAATTTCAAAATTGGTAACAAAATTCAAACAACAAGTACGGTTTAATTGCCAAACACATTCTCAAGGCAAAATACAAAGGTTTGAAAAAATTAACAGTGAAATTGCCAACCTCCCGATTTGTGCCTGCCTATGTATGGTTGGAATGTCTGATATACCATAGTGTTATTTGTCAAACACACATTTATAAAATAGAATCCTCAACTTTTATTCTGGTTAATTATTTCTGTTTCCATGTACATCTTGTTACATGCAATACTGACGAGAGTTGCAGCAAATCTGGTTTCAGCTATGATTACAGCTAATTTTCCATATTTTATATATGTAATAAACAATTTGCTCAGCTACAATGTTTATTCTTTGGATGATTCTGATTGGCTAAGATGAACCAGACAATCTGGTGCCAAACAAATGTACCATGATGATATCATATTTATTTTAATCATTCGAATGTGTTGCTTGGAAAACAGTATTTCTCCACTCTTTAAAAAGCTATTTAAAGAGGAAAGTCTGATTTCTGCGTGGTCGCAACTGTCTTACCAGGTCATTGTCGCAGATGTGAAATAGTCAGTGGCTCTATCTAGTCCTTTGTGTATTGTATGCAAATCAGTCATAACTGATTGCAGAAATACATTAATTGACGCTCTCTCTCTATATATATATATATATATCAGGCACATTGCCATGCTTGCAATAGACTTGATCCAAGTCTCCCTTTCAATGCCTTTCTGTATTGATCCACTATAGTGTAAATAACATGACGTAGCGAAGGGTGGTGGAGCGAGAAAGAGAGACTTGTAACTTTGGAAAATCTCAGTTCAAAACTGAGCTGAAGTGACTAGACCTGCTCCAAGTTTCTCTTTTATTGTCTTTCTGTATCGATCCACTATAATTGAACTCATGTTATTTACACTATAGTGGATCAGTACAGAAAGACAATGAAAGAGAAACTTGGAGCAATTCTAGCCGCTTCAGTTCAATTTTGAACCGAGATTTTCCGAAGTTGACAAGTCTCTCTTTCTCGCTGCACCACTCCTCACTACCGCTACACCATATTATATGTCACTATTGTGGATCGATACAGAAAGAAAATGAAAGGGAGACTTGGAGCAAGTCTATGCTTGCAAGTGCAACAACGTTGTCGGAAAGGAGAAACAGCCTAAATGGAGGTCCTAATGACCTATACAGAAAAGGCATTTCATATGCAGTGCAGAAATAGTACTTGAAATTTTGCATCAAAGTGCCTTTCCTTGCAATATTATTTTGAAACTTGCATGTTTGTTTAAAAAATGACCAAGTCCAACCCAAATGGCAAATAACCTAATATCAAAACTGCTGCCTTGTTGAGAACTAGCTGTTTGTTTGCGAATGTAAAGAAGTTACATATTCATTAATGAGGGCCTTTTGTAATGAATAAAGCAAATATCACAACATGTGCCTTAATGGTAATCCCTTAATTTTAGATTTTTTTTATTGATGCTTTCATGTGATAGTGCCCAACAGTAAATCATAGACGGATTAATAAAATGTAATACTTTGGTTCAAAATTGTGTGGGCAGTTTGGAATATTAGCAAACTTTACTACATGAACTTGGTAGCCTTTGATTGCAGACTTTATGATTTGGTACATATAGTCTGTGAATCAGCAACAAGAAGCTTGTTTGGTCATGTGGATTTCCCAACAGAATTCGAGATATTTTGTGATTGGTCAATCAATAATTATATATGCAAATGAATGTATATTAATTTTAGAACAGTGCTTTAAATTTACAAACACAGTGTATGAGTAATCTTACTTCAAACGTACATGGCAAGTGAATTTTAACAGGGGTCACCGAAATGAGCAGTTCTAAATGTAAAATGGGTAGTTCTACAACTTAAAATGGGCAGTTGAAAACTTAAAATTGATTTTCGGTGATTTTAGGGAAAATATCTAATTGACAAACCCAAAACATGACCAAGCAGTCAATATTAAATTATATATATATATATCATATCATATCATATAGTTTAATATAAAGCATTCATACAGATATTTAAGACAAAAGCAAAACCAAATTTCACTCAGAAAATGTTGGAAATGGCATTCTGGACTTCTAAAATCCAGAATTTTCTTCAGACCCCCCCTGGCTATTCAAACACTTGACCTCAGCCTCGTGACTACCCCACAGTAGACGCAAAAAGTGCTTAGCAAAAGTGCTTAGAAAACATTTTCGATGGCAACCACCAACCAAGCGGGCAACCACCTTGCAAACTCTCATCAAAGCGTCTATCGGTCGACTATGTAGGTTAATTTCTAAATTTTATTTAAAACGGCAAATTTACGATGATTAAAGCTCCAAATTTCAGCTCCACGGCTCTGTTTGTAAAAGACCGTGAGTATTTTCCCCGCGTGTTTGGTGCAGATCATTCGATTTGGTGATAATCATTATTTTTGGTCAGATTATTTCATTTGCCGCATGAGAGCAAATTATGGAAAAAATGAGAAGCGCAATAAACGTGCAGGAAATAAAGAAGCGCAATAAACAAAATTGAAACAAAAAGACATGAAACAAATCAAAAAATTTTTTCATAAAAAGTTTATAACATTATTATACATATTTATTAACATTTTATTTGTTTTAAAACTAAACTATTTTTTATAATATTAAACTGATTTTGTTTATAGTTTTTTGGGCATTTTTCCTATTTTGTTTGGATTACCTTTAATTTGTCATCCTTGATATTGTCTATATGAATATATGGCTTTTACATTTTCATATTGATAGGAGCAAAAGATATTGATATAATGTAATGTAATGCAACAATTAAATTATAAATATAGCATACATTTCTTCAACAGCCCATCTCTGTACATCTCTAGCACCTGGTTCAAAACGTAATCTCAAAGTCCTACAATATCAAAAAAGGAGAAAATAGTGTATGTCTATTAATGTTTTTCCTTTTTTGTTTAAGGTGGCAAACCAGACAGCGAGGATTTCGAGGATTGAGGATGGAAGAAGCAAGGGAAGAAGCAGGCTGTCTGAGGAAAATTGAGCAAAACATTAATGATTTTGTGTCCTTGTCATAAACAGGAGTTCTAATTATTATTAGTCAAAATAGCAAAATTGTTCTGGCATCCAAATGGCTACACATCACACACAGCAACTTCACACACAAGGAAAATTAGCTAGACTTAAAAAAAAAGCGCAATAATTCCAAAGGGGCCAGGGATGATGTATGGGAGCAATGCAAACATGAACAAAAAGCAAAATGATTATGATTGAATCACTATGCAAAGGCTATTAAAGGCTAGAAAGTTGAATATTAGGAAGAAAGATACTATAAGATTATTAATTAAGATCTCATAATTGCATGAACAGCTTACAACAAGTATATGAACCTGTTGCAGCTGATTTAGTTGCAGCTGAGGGTAAGTATTGGGTACAATTTCAAAGAAAGGTCAATAAGATCAAGGACATTCAGGTGAGAGAAACAACAAAAACAAAAAAGCAGATTTTTTTTATTTCGTTTATGTATTGATTTACTTAGGCTAAGCCCATCACATGTATATGGGATGGGTATGGTATTATGGGATGATGTGTGTGAGAGAGAGAGATGAGATGGTATTAAAAAGCCACAAGGCATGTCACTTTCGATGATATTGATATTATTTTGATGAGGTAGAAATTTTTTGTTAAAGAAACTGCCTTTGTTCGACCAACATACCTTATGAAGCCTTATGAAGGAGTATGTCATGTTTTCAACAAAACAATTTCTATTATAATTTTATAAATGGAATTATCAAAAAGATAGTCTCACTTTTTACAATTTTAAAAATATTCGAGCATCGACAATATATCTCATTTTGATGATTACTTTGAACAAAAACAAGAAACGGCAATCGGCTTAAAAGTTTAATTCGTATTGAAACATTCAAATAAAATCATTTGATTTAAGATTCCGTACCTCCAAACAATTCAAAAACAAACATATAAATTCATGCTGTTTCTGTAACACTAGAACCGTTACTTTTTATTGCGTTATAAATCATATAGTCTCATTTTCGCACGATGCAAGCTAGACTAATATCAGTGGAAAATAGCTATCAGGAAATCAGGGAAACCACAATCATCACATATTTCTTTAGACATGTAATTGTAATTTATTAAAACTCAATAAAAAACTAAAAATATTTCTGTATTACCTCTTCTGGGGGTTGTCTTTCTATTCTGTTCAGAAGTTTCTTCCTTGCGCTTTATTTGCTTTTTGCGATGATGATGATACGATATATAATATTTACGCAATATTTTGTTAGTTCTGATTAGTTAGCTACAAACCAGCATTGTATATTATAATAATAATATATATACTACACACTTTATACTACTTTAACAAAAAGGCACTTCAAGAACAAAAACACCACAAAAACAATTTTTTTTCATTTTCTATCAAAATTACGCGTGGCAACCAGGCAAATCTTATATCAATCCGGGGCTAGCTGCCTGTGTTGCCCTGCTTGTAACAAAAAATGCCATCGACAGTCAATTTTTTTGCACTTGGCTGGTCGTCTACAGTCTGTTCTCCATGTTGAAATGGCAGTTCTAATTTTTCTTATGATGACCCCTGAGCTTTAACAGTGACTACACAGAGAAAACGAAATTATTTTAGTCACTGCCTCAATATTACAGTATGTATAATTCATGGGGTGTAGAGTGCATGCTAAGAGAGCCATACTTACTGTTTGTCAGTTTATGAAAGCTTAGCATATATCTGATTTTGGAGAAATTAATATGCAATGATTTGTTGCAAAAAATCCATTCCCAAGGACACACCCTAAAGGGCTCAATGCAGAATAATACACTTTCAATTTTCATTATGACTGATTTCCTGCAACATAATTTAACAATTTGCCATGACTGCCAATTTTTGCAAATGCACATTCATTTCATAAAATTATAAGTAAATGGTATTAAATAATGAATATACCCTGATAATGAGAGCATGTGTAAGCACATGGTTTAACTTTACTCTTTGATGAAAATAAAAGAAATTGGGCAAGTTAAGCCTTTAATACCCAAGTATTAGACAGAGTAAAATCAAAAAATTGGGTGCATTGTGGGGTTAACAGGAGAGGTGAGCAGATAGTCTGGTTAACCCATTTATGTCCACATTTCCCCTTTGACTATTAAATTCATCTGGTGTTAGGATGAATAAAGTAACAAAGCTGGCCGCATTTAGGTGCATTGCGGCTTAATGGGTTAGTCATGGCATCGTCATACTAACATTTTAATCAAACCGAGCTCTGTAAACTTGAGGGATAGCTAAAAGAAAATAATTTTCCTACGGCCCTAGAGTCTATGAAATGCCATTTCGTGCTCTTTGATTTTACAGAATTCTGATTGTCAAAAAATTGGTGTTTATTTGCAAGTGCTCCCTATAGACCCTAGTTTATCTTTTTGCTGCAAATACTTTGATAAAATTT
Source organism: Trachythela sp. YZ-2020 (assembly GCA_016169945.1). NCBI lineage: Eukaryota > Metazoa > Cnidaria > Anthozoa > Malacalcyonacea > Clavulariidae > Trachythela > Trachythela sp. YZ-2020. The sequence continues at coordinate 873,080 of JADLSH010000344.1, read as the reverse complement.
ATAGATTTTTGGAAGGTCATTTAGACCGTAGTGTGAAGAGTAAAGGAGTGTTTTGGGTATTCTAGAATGGGATGTCTATAGCATTGTTAATAGTGCATGTAAATTTTAAGATTTTGTTTTCTCAGCATCTCATTTGATAGGACTGATAGTAGAAGGTGTTTGTAGATGGAATATTCGAACGAAAATTTTTATATAGATTTTCGTTTGAATGTTCCATCTACAAACACCTTCTATTAATAGTGCATGTACCTGTCATCTTTGCAACTAAGGTTCAATTCCTAGAGTATGCAGTTGTCCGATAATAATTACCCCTCATTCACAAGGGAGAAGCTTTCTTTCCACTTTGATTCCAAGAACCCCCGTGTCTCTCTGGTAATATTTCAGCTTTCTTCCGTACACTGTAACATGTGTACATATATAAGTGTAGTTTTTAACTGATAAGGGTAAAATATGTCCTTGTGTTTTGATTAGAATGGTCGATGTTGGTGGCCAAAGGTCCGAAAGGCGAAAATGGATTCATTGTTTTGAGAATGTGACCTCAATCATGTTCCTTGTCGCTTTAAGCGAGTATGATCAGGTTTTAGTTGAATCCGATAGTGAGGTAAAGTAAATAATGTGTTTTTATTGAGATATAAGGAAATCTACGAAAATATTTGTTTGGTTGTATTATTATTGACTTATTGTCCTCCCAGTTACCAAAAGGAGTGCAAGGAGATCGTATATACTGTCAAAGACTATTCAAATTACACAGGTGTTTTAGGAGGGTGAAGTTTTAGGTCTTAATAAACAACTTTTCAAAGAACCTACACTGAACTTGTCTTGGGATTTGTGCAATTTTGTTAGATTGACTTTGCAGGAAAAATTTGCAGTTAAATAATTTTGATGACAAAATTAACGTTTGGCACTGTTCCAATTAGAAGGGTTTTTAAAATGGTTTTCCCAGAAAGACGTTAGTTTCAAATTTCAGTCAAAAGATCTTTTGAGAATTTTGAAAAGAATAAAATGTCAGTAAATTCTATGTGGACTCCGGGTGACTCTGTATATATGACTTGGCGTTTTCATATATCAATTTGGCCTTTTCTCAGCCAAAAAGAAATTTCAACTGTGGCTTTTTGTTTATGGTAATTTCATATGTTCTTTGCAGAACCGCATGGAAGAAAGCAAAGCATTATTCCGAACGATAATAACATATCCTTGGTTTCAAAATTCTTCCATTATATTGTTTCTCAACAAAAAAGATTTACTGGAGGAAAAGATTATGTATTCACATCTAGCTGACTATTTTCCTGAATTTGAAGGTAAGTTGATATACATATATATATAATTTCTGGTTTTATGGGCGTGTTTTTGTTCACGAAATGCCAAAGAATGCTCGATATCATACGGATACTGTAGAGCAAATATATATAGTTTTAGCTTACCTCAAGCATACCATTATAGACGCATGACTTCATTCTTTTGAAAGCAAACAGAAACTTTAAACATTACGTAAGACTTAATAAAATTTAAAAGAAATCAAAGAATGAAGTCGAGACTATGCGTGTATAATGCCATTGTACGTTCCAGTAATTCTGCAAATGGTCTATAGTTGTTTTGCTATTCCAGTCGGGTCGTCTGCATACTATGAATCAGGCCAATATTTTCGAGTGCGTAATATGACTACATTTTGGTATTCTTGAGAAAAATACGTAGATCACAGCGATTGACCGAAAATTGATTTGAAGGCGGGGGGTAGTTCACAGGGCGCCTGGAAATTCATTTATAAAAGCTACGCGAATTATAATGGTACTTAATTTGGTATTATAATACAAACATACTTGAAAAGTATGCTTCAAAAGCATCTTGTATGGTGTACTCACGATTTGAGTTATCAACAAGAATACACAATATGGGGTGTTATTTCGATTTTATTTCAAAATCATTGTCAATTGTAATTGTAAAATGAGCTAGTATTCATAAGAGATCCAGGAACGATGACATCATCAAGCAACAAAGAGAATTATTAATAGCAAGCATTTATAGCACTAATAACCGGAAAGAATGGTAAGGCCGGAGCACGATGTGAGATTGTACCAAAGGATTAGGACTTTGTTTGCGTTAAGACCTGTGTTTACTCAGGTATTACCTTTGCAATTCCGCAACAAAAGCTAAGTGTCCTATTCTGACGTTTTTAGCCTGCGAGGCAGGCTCTTCTGTAAAAATGAACAAATCATGAACACGTGGAGTCGATGACGATGGCGACATTTTGAGCGTCTATGGCTACATTTTGAAATAGATATTCATTGGGTGTTTCGAGTGTAAAGAAGAATGTTATTTATCATTTTGATGGAGGAAGACCTTTTCAACAACAACAGGTAACTATATATGCCCTCCATATATTAAACATATAGTTTGTACAGATGTGGTAAGCGATTTACCCATAATAGAAGTGCGGCCTAGGGCCTTTACCCGGCAGGTGGCGCTTGTCTTGCAGGTTAATCGAATGACGTCACGAGGTTTTGAGGTTTCGATATAAAAACAGGTATCCCAACACGGAAAGAAGCAGAAATAGAAATGAGAAGCCCTAAGTATTGGCAGGTAGTAGTGTATAAGTTTTGCTTATATTGATTGCAAGTGGTTAGACCTTCTGGTACGCGTCTTTCATATGCACGATGGTCCTAGGAGACTGGTATTAAACATTTAAAAGCTATCTTTTAAATTAAATATCATTTATCTGATCATGATATGTGTGTAATTAACCTTAGAAGTCCTTACGTCACGCCGCTCTCAAACAATTAATATTTTACCTAATGTTTATGTAGATTGAAAATTGTGTGACGTAAGCACTTGGGTCAATTGCAGCTAACAGTGAATATACTTCTTTATATATCCCAATTCACCTTGCCAACTCTGCATGTCAGCATGTTACGGATTTAACTTTATTTACCTTTCTGGTATATAACAATAGTTTTGATCGTAATAATAAACTTTTAACTTAAACCATTCTGAAATTGTCTATTTTGTTTCTTAAAATAGTTCTCATTAAATTTCCAGGAACTGCAAGACACGCGGAAGACAGCATGACCAGAGTAAACACAACTAAACAAACTGGTAGGAAAAAGGATACAGAATACTGTTAAAAGTTAAACCTTCACTAAACTGTAACATATTCGTTTGTGAATTGTCTTCGGAAATAACAGTTAGCTTAAATATTGGTAAATATAACAAATGTAAATTTTTGAAGATAGAAATAAAATTCCTAGTGTCATTTCGTGCTGGTCTGCTGTTGTGGTCTTGCTTTTTTCTAATCTCCAAACACGCTTTTCACTAGTGTAGTATGGTGTAGTAAATTAAAAATCTTTAAATTTTGAAACCCAAACTAAATAATAAATAGTCTTAATCGATTCAATTAATCGACCGACCAGTTCGATTCTACTGGTGGTTATACCATCCTTACATTGAAATAATGTCGGACTAAATTCAAATTTTTATTAACACTATTTCATATGCATTATATTTTTACAAAACAGGAAGAAAACAGAATTTATATTACAAGAGTTTAAATAATTAATATTTTGAGATTTCAAACCAAGAAAAGAGTAGTGAGCGGCAGCCAGAGGAGTAAAGCTTGGTTGCCGCAATATTAGAGTAATGTAAGCAGATTTAGCTCTCAATTTATTCCGTGTAGAGTAACAAATACGCAATCAAACACAAGAAAATAAAACTAATATATAAATATTAGAAATTAAGTAGAATAGCTCTGAAGTAGCAGGTTATTCTTGATTATAAAGTAGAAAATTTTTATATTCCTTTCTAAAATAATTTAAACACAGCTCTTTCAGTATTTCTACTCGTGTACATTATAGCACGTGAGAGCCGAAGTTCGTCAGTGTCGCAGAAAAGAAACAAGTACTTAACATTAATGACGCGTGCTCATATAACTGCGCATGCTCAGTTATACAAATTTGGTCCCACAAGCATTACCAAATATTCCTAGTGGGGACCGACGGACAGACCTATACCCTCTTAAGGCCTGATTCCTCGGCGAAATTATTCGCGAGAAATATGTCTGCATAATACGGATGGCTGCACATCAGTGATTCTATTCAATTTCCCCACTTTTTTCGCTTTCGCAGTGAGTAGAACTAACTTCTACTCACTGGCGAAGCGAAATGTTTTCTCGCGAAGCCTGATTTATGTTTTCTGCGCATGCGTCAATTCATTTCGTGCGAAATTTTTCGCATTTCGCTGAGAAAAAACACTCGTGGAATCAGGCCTTTATAGACGCGAGCACGCGTCTAAAAATTGGATTGTAACCTGGATTCTCAGTACTACACCAGTTGCCTACTCTCCCTTCCGCATAGCCTCCTTAAGCTTTTATACAAATCTTAAACGAAGTTTCCTACTCTTTGTTTTTACGCCCTGAGGGGGACTGGTCCTTTTCAAACTGCACGCAGTTATGATGTTTAGGGGTCATTCATAATTATCAACATTTTACTAGCGTATTTTCCGACCTCCCCCCCCCTCCCAGGGCGTACTCCTAAATGTTGAACCTTAGAAAGGATGATGACGGGTTTATACATGTTAAGTTGTTCATTGAAGTCTATCCCAGGTCAACCTTGCCATGGCTAATGTAAAGAGAAAGTTATGTGAATTGGACAACATGGGTCTCATGTACTGGCTACAGATTTCTTCTACGATTTCCATTCTCTAATTTGAAGCATAATTTCCTTATCAAAATCATTGTCAATGCAATTCATGATCGCCATTTATCATACACTCGAAGTCGTTTATTATAGTGATTTGAAACACCGAACGTGTGTTGAAAAACAAGGCGCTAGCCGAGTTTTTTAACATGCTTTGAGGTGTTTTTAAATCACTATAATAAACGACTTCGAGTGTATGATATAGCTTCTCAAACAAACCAGTATTTAAAGAGATATTCAACGCGAAAGTTGAGTTAATTTATGGGTGTTTATTACCGTGGTATCGAGACAACGATACGGTGGTGATTTCCTTTGTGTTTTGCTCATGAATTATTAACGAGTTTGAGAACGACATTTATCATATTTTGAAAAGCCCACACGGGTAATTACCTCCCCCTACCATCGTACATTTTGTACGCTTGTGAAAATGTTGATAATTATGCATGACCGCTTACTTTCGTTACGTTTGCAACTGACGATGAACAGTCGCAGTTTATTCTCACGTGAAACTTTCATTGGTTGTCAAGAACGTTTGACAGGTTATAATCTGATCAGCCAATCAAGCCACTCTCAATGTTCTTTCTTAATTTACCTGAATATCAACCTGATTCAATAAGAATTTCAAAATAGATGCGAGGGATGAACCAGGCTTTAAAATGTAATTTTATGATGGCTCTTTTACGTACATTATTGCCTGCAGAGATTTAGTCGTTGGCAAATATTGTGAGTGTTACATCTTCACAAAGACATTGCTCCCTTTCATTCCCTCATCATAAATTCCATTTCTTTCTTTTCCAGGTCCGCAACAGGACGCCCAAGCCGCACGGGAATTCATCCTAAGGATGTTCGTAGATTTGAACCCGGACACAGACAAGATTATATATTCGCATTTCACTTGTGCCACTGACACCGAGAACATTCGCTTCGTTTTCGCTGCCGTCAAGGACACAATACTACAGTTAAACTTGAAGGAATACAATTTGGTTTGAGAAGTTAGCACGACCAGTGAACTACACTGCAGTCTTTTTCTCAGTTGGTTCGTTAAAGCTAACTTTCCTACTGTAAGAAATGCAAAAAAGACTTGAAATCTACACTGACATTGTAAACCGCGCGGAACACTACTACTAAAGCCCGGTCGGTTGACTGCACATTATTTCCCGGAGGTCTTATCCCATCCTGGTGATTTCTTTCCCTTGGAGAGTAAAGCTCACTGAGTTCTATATTATATCGCTATTATGTTACTGTATATACAGCTCAGTGGCAAAGCTGTAGAGATCATAAATGACTCAAGGATGCATGATGAGATTTTGTGCTTATTTTGAAGGCAGCCATTTTGAGGGGAACAAAATGAGTAACTCAGTTTAGTTGTTATTTTTTGCGCGCGTGTTTAGGCAGTGCGTGAATGAGATCATATATTTGTTTTAATTTCGATTTATACAGGGATTTGTATGCTCCCTTTTCACGATTGTGTTATTATGAAAATGTCTTGAAATAATCATGTTTTCTACATGGGTTTGTGAAACAAGAAATAATTTAGAATGGGCTAATGAATTACATAATGTCATAACGAATCTCGTTGTCGACCATTTTCGAGTATATCTTACAATATTCCTGCTGACAATGAAGTAGCTTGAATTAGTGGCAGACATTCATGAGGGGCGAAAGGGGCCAACCGTTCATCCCCAAACAAGATTCTTGTCAACCATAAAGGCCTGATATTCTTTTCATTAAGCAATTAGCATTAAATTTGAGGCAAAAGGTTTGATCGTCAAATCTTACAAGATTTATAGATGTTCTTACGAAACCATTTTTTCTATAGTCAAAAATAATTGTTCTTCGACCTAATTGATGGACATAAACCAGACCACAAAGTGTACATAATAGTGAAAAAGAATATAAGATTCATAGATTTTTTCAAATTTATTTAAGTATTTTTAACGAATTGTACACGTTTTAGTTTGTGCTGTCTTTCACATAATTACAAAAAAGATCGTAATTTTATGTCGTATTTGCCACTAGCTTAACGCGCGAAAGCATTACCTGAAGATATTTTTTTTCAAAATGGCCTCCTTGATTATAACCACTGCTCTGGAAATAGAACTGAATTATGCATCTGTTGTGCTAAAAATGAAACTCGAAATCCGTCATTACTAAGGGACCAACTGGTAAAGCTTTATAAAGTATTATGCTAGAATTTTATTGCTTGTGGTGCTTTATATATCAAAATAATTGTAGTTATTTAGTATTCTAAAAGTTTTTGGACGTTTAGAAAGAGATTTAGACATTTTTCCGTACATTTGATCCCTTAGTAATGGCGGATTTCTATTTTCTGGCGATGTTAATGAAACTGGCTTCATTTTCTGCACCAGCCAATGGGTTGCGTTATCCAGTCTGTTGTTTGAGGCCAGTGACTGTCACATACATTGAGTTATTATAGTCCCTGATCTCTAAACTACAACTGGATTGTCACATGCCGTGTTTTTCGCCAAATTTATAGCAATGTACTGGCTTTATTTCCGCAATCCAGTCTAGTTTTTGATGTCAGTGGTTGTAACTGGTGTGGCTTACAATATGCCCCAGTTGTCTATTTATGATCTCTATAATGTAATGTTGCAAACCCTGTATAAAATTAAGGATATTATGTCGAGGTGGTTGTAGAGCCTCCTGTGGACTGGGCCCGACTCACCTTGGCGCTCGTCAGTGATTGGTCAGACCATTGTATCTATAGCAACGACAAAGTGCGATATGTTGTTTATGCTAAATAATATCTTAACTTATATAAGTGTAATAGTGTATAATAATAATAATTGTCATTCTAGAACTGTATAAGTTGGCTTAGTTTGGTTTTGATTGCGCGAAATTGGTGCACACGATATATATATATAAATATAGACTCTTGTAGATGTAGCTAGGTAGGTTTTAAAACTACGCTAAGCCACCTTAATATCACTATGTCAAGTTTGTGAAGAGAGCGGAAGAATAAATTTGCAGAGAGACTAAAGTTTTGGAGAGGATTTAAAGAACTGGGCCAACTACTTTCGCATTTCCTTTCCCTTCCTCGCCCGCGTTCCGAGTTTCAGCGGTTTACTTCATACCGCGTACCTTCTAGCGCACTGGAGCGTTAAATTGATCTTAATTGCTTAATTGGCTCTGCGGGGGAGAGAGGACTAACTAGCAAACATTTTTGCGAGATCATTTGAAAGTTTCCATGTTTCCTCCAGTGTTTCTCCGGTTCCCATCTACACACGTAAAAACGCACAAGTTGTAACGAACCTGCAGCAGACGTGTACCATTGCTGTTTCAAGAACTTGTCGGGTTGTGTTCGCACCATTGAACTATAAATAAACTGGAACGATAACTCAGGGGGGAAATTGAAACCAGCTTAATTCACCAGCTTTTTATGAGATTTGAGTTGAAATACTTAACGCCGAACATTGGGCTGTATATGAAATTGAAGCTATTAAAAAGTTCTATTTGATATAAAAACTTCAAGACTTTAGGTAAAAAGGAAATACTTCAAACTTTGAGGGAAAATTTGCCGTATTTTACAAAATTGCGGTTGTTTTTGTATTTTTTAAGTATTTCCATTTTGCCTAAAGTCTTGAAGTTTTTATATAAAATAGAACTTTTTAATAGCTTTTCATATACAGCCCAATGTTCGGCGTTAAGTATTTCAACTCAAACCTCAGAAAAACTAGCTTGGCTTCAACGAATCATAGGACTTGATCATAGGAGTTAGCGTTCCAGTTTACTTAGAGTTCACTGGTTCGCACCTCACCTCAGGTTGTTGACAAGTTTACTACAAGTTTGTTGACTCAACAGACTTCAAGTTGTTCCAACAACTTGTTATCGTCTTGCAATTCAACAACGTTAACGAGTTGTGTGTGAGTGACAACTTGTAGCACCTTGATAAAATGACAACATTTGTTACAACTTGTTGACAAGTTTACTACAAGTTTGTTCGCACGACATTTCCACTGAATGGAAATCCGCCTTGAGTACCTGATACATTGATAATTCCTGGTAAGGGACGACCATTATTTTTTTGGTGGGGGGATGAAAATTTTCCAAGACAATTTTTTTCTGTGTTGTCTCTGCAAACAATCTTTTTGTGGTTGCTTCTTACTGCTTACAATTTTTTTCTAGCGAGTGACTGCGGTAACACCGCGGGAAAACGTCTGCGCAATTTATTAAATAACAAACAACTAACTCGTTTTCAGTATTTAATAAAAACAGCAATTCTAAAATAGATACATGGTGCAGTAATGCTTGTCATTTCTTTTCCTGACATATGTACACTAAAAATGGTAAACGTTTCATTCTCTTACTTTCTGTTCATTTTATCTAAAGAACTATTGATTGAAACAAGGGCATCTATAATCCTTATAGACTAAAGTATAATTGTTGTACTAAAGATATTAAAACTGGCAACCTATGGCTATATCCACCTGGCAAGCTGCATATGACACAATGAACCAGGGCCTTCGTTAGAGGGGGGGGGCCATAATCGAAAGGGGACGTAACAAGTAGGTGGTGTATTACAGGTGTGGAAAGCTGAAGCGGGGTCTGAATTTTTGTATTCTTGAGTCTCTGTGGCTTGATTTCCTGCATTTTCAGAGACAATTTTTTATATATCCCATCTAAATGGAGCCAGGTTTTGTTGTGAGAATACCATAACTTTCTTCTAAACTCAGTTTTTTCCCTTTTTTGCTTATATTTTGGACAAAAGGGACCTTCACTGGGTGGGGGGCAAAATAGCTTACTGGGGGGGGGGCTAACATGGGGACTGGGGGCATTTGCCCACCCCCCAGCCTATCCGTTAAAAAAGGCCCTGCAATGAACCATTTTTGTAGCATAAAACCTTGGTTATTGAATAAACCTCATTAAACCGCTAATAAAGTTTGAAAACTTTTTTTCACTTTTCGTATGTGCAAACAATTTATTTGGACTTTTTTGCTTTTGCAAACAATTTTTTTAAGGATTTATCATCCCCCCTCCAAAAAAATAATGGTTCGTCCCTAAGTGGTTGGTCGACAAACGTAGTCTTCAGCATGACGTAATATATTCTTGTATCCATCCATAGGTAAGCCTAGAGATGCAGCAGCTGCTCGTCAGTTCGTGTTGAAAATGTTCGTGAACTTGAATCCCGACCCGGAAAAGCCAATCTACTCGCATTTCACGTGTGCGACCGATACGGAGAACATAAAGTTTGTTTTTGCCGCCGTTAAAGACAGTATTTTACAGCAGCATCTCAAAGACTATAATCTAGTGTAACGCAATGTGTAATGCACGAATTGTAATATTGAATCCACCCTGATGACTCGTACCTAGTTCCGCTCATTCAACTATGGGCGATTGCCCGATTTATACTGGAGGCGATCCGGCATTCGTCAAAACGCATCGTCATCCGTCGGTCTGCCGCATATAAATGCGACTTCGTCTGATCATTTGAGTATATATAAGTCATTATAGTCGAATTATCAGACGAACTATATCTTTCTTGCCCACGTTTCGTCCAAACCAAGGGAAAAAATCCATCTCAAAAAGTCTGGGGGGGGAGGGATGAGCCTGCTAATAGTTATATGGAGGCATGTAAAACGTTTATAACGTTTTCAGGGCATTTTCACATCATTTATAGACACTTCCCGACTGCATTAAGGGTGTGGGTTCGTTTTGCCCGAAGAAAGGGCGTGGCAGGACATAACGTAGCCGGGGCCGGCCAAAACCAAAATGGTTTATTGAAATCTAGAGTCTCTGGAACGCCATTTCATGCACTTTGGGATAAGATTTTACAATTCTGATGGTCAGAAAATGTCGTATTAGCAAATGTGGAGAAAAGTGTGGGGGGGATAATTATATATTAATCCCCCTCTGCCCCAAAAGTGGGGAGATTCGTCCCCTCCATCCCCCCAGGATTGACGCCCTTGGTCCAAACGGATTATCCGGATGTTTCTAGTATGAATCGCGGTCTTAAGAACGAGGCTGCATCCAAATTGAAAGTATATTTTTATGTTGAATTTTGCATGAATTAGCCTCGCCTTGGCGTTGGCACCAGTTGTTTGTAAAACATTAAATATATGTTAAAATATTAAAATTAGAAATCTCTAGCTATACATGTACTGTATCAGACATTTCGCCGTATTTTTGACTGACAACTGACAAAACATCTTACCGTAACGGATAGCGGAGAAACGATGAAGCAACAATTTGGAACTACCATCAGAATCTCACAAAATATTTTACCAACAGCTGACAATATATATTACCATAAACTGAACCGAAGATATGACATCACAAAGTCATCGATCCGAATTTGACTGACTGACGTCACTGACTTGTCGTCAAAGAGTCAAAATATATAGACCACTTTCATAATTTAAATATTCTTTTATGTGCATCTAGATGAGCCTTTCTGGCCTCGTTATCAAGCAAAGATTCTTTTGAATTACAGACACACAAACGAGGCCAGAAAGGCTTATTTAAATGCACATAAAAGAATATTCAAATTAGTCACTATTATGAAAGTGGTCTATAGTGAACGGCAACGGTAATCTCCTAGTGGATTCGATGAAAACTACCTCATAAGTCAGCCATTTACATGAAAGTCAAAGTCAAAATTTACATGAAATTTTACCAAGGGGCTGCTCCGTTGATACAGTATCTCTCTCCGTCATTTCTAAAGGCACAGCGCATTGTATGTTTCATCAAACCTCGTTTTCACATTTTCATAAGTTTCGTAAAGGACTTTGGCCTTACGTGCATTTCATATATGACGCTTCAGAACTGAACATATTTAATTTAAGAAGGAAGACATATTTACCATCCTGAGGGTCCACAATAGGTTTTGTGGGACGTGGAGTAACGTATATTTAGGAGAGGGATTGGGAAACGGGACGAGACGACGAAAAGTGGCGGGTTCGGGATTTCAAGAAGTTGCGAAACGCGAGATTTAAATCTGCGAGAAACGTGCGGGGTAGAAGAAAAAATTGAGCACGGGATTTGGGATTTAAGAACTATTGTAAACCCTCTATCCTGTTGTCCTATCCATCATTGACCATCATAACCCTCTCCAATTTTAACTTTCACTTCATAATTTATTCGTGTCATTTGTAATTTATTCCCTATTCAATGATCACATATTCACATTTCATGCGTCTTTCTACTTTTCATTTACTTATTTTCATCTGTGACTAAAATTATCTACGAACTTTAGTCCCGGATTTGAGGCCACACAAGTATAGCAAGAAACCTAGTGAAAAGGCCCCTCTCCCCGCCCGGAAATCGTCCATGTTGGCTTTAAAAATACCACAATCGTTGCGTTTTGGTTTATTTCAGATTCCCCACGTAATGGCTGAAGTTTTAGCTCAAATATAACAAAAATACGCTTAGTCGGTTAGATTTGCCGTTTGGGATACTTTTGCTTTGTGGCTCAGTTCAAATTTAAGTAAAAATTGCATGATGTAGAATAATGACGCGTCCAATTTTCCCCGAGCCATCTTATTGTAACGCTAAGAGGGGGTATCTTTTCACTAGATCGAGCGTATAGTGAATTTGGCTAGCGAGGCGTTGATTACTTAGTATCGACAGAATCTACAAGCTTTCTTGAGCTTTTAAAATGGCCAAAAACGTTTCAAATAACGTGGTAATGTTGAGGAAACAACAGCTTAATAAGCAGCTGTATTTTTTCGACGAAAAGAAGGCAAAATGAAGTATATTTTACTTTTTATGGACACGTATCTTGGTGAAAATTCAAGAAGGCGGTGTTTGGGAGTGAAAAGTATGCTTTGGTTTTCGCCCTGAATCCGTTCGAATTTAACATGGCATTTTTATTATTTACATGGAGTTACAAAATTGTGAGTTTTACAGTGGGTTTTGGCTGAGATTGACTAATTTTAAGATGGTTTTCAAACGAATATGTTGTTTAAATTTTGGCAAATTTTCATGCAAAAAATATGGCGGCGACGAAGGGAAGGCCGGAAGACGACAGCCTCGATTCAGTGTATTTGTGGACTAAGGAGAATTCTCCATTTAATCAGAAAGGAAATTTTACTATTTTCAATGATAACGTTTTAGTACATCTAGCCAGTTTTATATTGAAGAAAGATCATTTCAAATTACAAATCATATAGTATTTTAAATATGTTTTGTATAGGAAAGTTTAAGCTGAAAACAAAAAAATTATGAAAGCTAAGGTTTAGCTTTCAAGGCTGTTAATTTTTGAAATAGATTTAATAGCTTCTCTTTCTTAAGGATATTTATAAATGAAATGAAAAAATTATTGTACGATTTATATCAAATCAAAATGTTCTTGAGATGAAAATGTAAATTCTCATTACGTGTAACTTTCATTTCCATAGTCACCCCCCGTGAATACCACCTGCTTTTCAGGCAATTTTTCGCACCCCCCGTTCAAGTGCGTCTTACTCAAGGCAAAACTCTAAATCTATTTGTGTAGAACTACGGTTCATGCTACAATTTAGTCAAGATGTCTTTTTCAATGGAGCAGCGAATTCAAGCTGAAAGTCGAGGATTTAAACCTGGCGAGGTATGAATATAGCAGTTCCTTTTCTTGTGTTAAAAATCGGAGTTGTTTTATCGCGTAGCTTGGAGTAGCGAAACTTTGCGTAACTGCAAACGAAGGAAAATTGTTGTCCTTCCATATAAAAAACCATGTGCTTTGTTCTGCTTTACAGGTATTGGAATTGAATCTCGATAACTGTAGAACGACTGGACAAGTAGAAGGGCTGACGGAAAGTTTTATAAATTTGGATTATCTATCGTTAAATAATGCTGGTTTAACATCGCTAAAAAATTTCCCTAAAATACCGAATCTCAGACGCGTGAGTACTGTTCTATTATATACTTGACCCGTGCTTCTTCTCGCTGCAAAAAATGCTTCCTTGTTGATCGAAATCCCGTGAAACTGCGGTGAATTTTCGTGGATTTGCTTGCTAATGTTTGTGTTTTTATTGTGTTTTTTCTTTAGCTTGAACTCAGCGATAATCGTATATCATCAGGGCTGCATCACTTGCAAGGCTTTCAAAAGCTCACGCATCTAAATTTAAGCGGTAATAAGATCAAAGACCTCGAAACGCTAAAGCCTTTGGTATGTATAAACGCGATATTCTCGATGAATTACTTCCTTTCCTCGTTTCTAGCTACCGATGAATACCCTAGCATTCCTGCTAAGTCCGAAACGACTCAATTTCTATGTTATTTTTTTATATCTAGGCCGAATTACCGAACCTAAAAAGTCTCGACCTCTATAACTGCGAAGTCACAAATGTCGAAAATTACCGAAGCGAAGTCTTCAAGTTATGTTCGTCGCTCAAATATTTAGACGGTTACGACAAGTGAGTGCATTTTAATCCCACATTCCGACCCAATTTTATGTTTTTCTACCGATATGAGAGGTCTTTTCAAGCAGTTTTGTAGAGAAATTCCTAAATGTAGGTATTTGTACAAGCTTGCGACGTCTTCGATCTTGCGGTCGTGTGCGAATGGCGCGCGCAGGGACACTGTTAAATTTAAATATGCGAGTATTCTCTTACGTTTTGCCGCTCTTTTCTTTCCAGATTCGACAAAGAAGCAGACGAAACAGACTCCTCAGCAGATGATGAGGACGATGGTGAGGGTTTATAGGTCTTAAAAACGAATAATTTGAAGTAATATCTAAAAATTATGATGCAGGCAGGCAATAGTGGCATATTTTAACGCTTTCAAGGGCTTTTCACTGAGCAGTTCAGAAATAATCAAATAACCCTATTTCAAGTTACATTGCATTCAAATTAACTTGTTAACAGCATAGTTATTGAGGATTCCTATGCTGCAAAGATTCTGTTGTAGCACAATACGGCTGTTAGCAGTTGTAGTTCTGTTGCAGCACAATGCGGCTGTCCCAGTGTTGTTAGAGGGGAAAGCCATTTTCGGCCTGCTATGAAAATAAACCGAGGTCACCCCCCAATACTAACTAACTTGCCCCTCAGAAACAGTTAATCACAAATTTTCCCGAATTGAATTGTGTGACAAGTTAATAATATGTGTGGTTGACCCAAGGTATTCTTGACAGGGGGGTTGTAAATCCTGAAAAAGCTCATGTGGGTGTTATGAGTGGTCATTGAAAATAGATTATTTTAGAAGCAGTTAAATATTTGTCCCATATCAGGAATTAAAGGAAATCTTGATTTTGGCATGTGGAGCACTGCCCATGGTGTCCAACTTGAGTAATATAATGTGTGTGTGTTTAGGAAAGTAATTGAATTGCTGAAAATATATATAATTTGAAATCATTTAATGAAAATTTCAAAGTTGGGACATGGAAGCACTGCCCACTGGTTGCTCTGAATTTTGTTAATATAAATATTTAGCAGTAATCAACTTGAGTAATACAATGTGTTTTGAGAACAGCTCAAATTGATGAAATATTTCTTTTTGTTTAGATGAAGGAAGTGACGGAGGTGACGACGATGATGTGGGTATGTAAGAATTACAATAGTCATTAAAATAGGTCACCAAGCTTTCCTCTGGAGACTCCCAATGACCCAATCATGTGCACATACTTGCATTAATCTGGGAATGCATTAAATATCACACATGCAAGTTTGAAACATTGTTAAAACTATTTTGTGTATGTCAATTTGTCTTAAATAACTTAGCAAAATAACTTAGCAAGTAGTGCTTCCACTTGTCAAAATGAGTGTTTCCTTTAAATTTCCATAAAAGATTTATCAAACATGGTTTGAATTTGCTGTAAATGATTCTATTTCTATGTTAAAAAAATGTGTGAAAGAGAGGATATGGTTGAAATTTCTTCAAAATATTTACGAAATTTGCAAACTAACAGCTGCCATTTTGCAGTGAGCTCTATATATATCTGGAGTAAGAACTTCTAATGTTCGGCCAATAGGCCAAGTGAAGCCAAAGATGGCGGCAATTGACGTCCAAACTCATGAAGGTCATAAACAGTTTTCATACCATTTTTCTAGCTAATTCCAGTTTATACTAACAGATCGCATCGCTAATCAAGTTATTAGTTCATAAAATCATGATGTTATTGTTTAAATCGGAGTAAAAGAAAACAATAGAAAGGGATTGGCACTGACTTCACTTTTGGACATAAGTTCTCACTCCAGATATATATATATAGAGCTCACTGCCATTTTGTTGTTCAAGCAGTGCTTCCACTTATAAATATTGAAATGTCCATAAAATTTCCAAAAAGGAAATTTGGATGAAACTTGCTTTCTCCTAATGTAGGCTAATTTATGTTAAATATGTTAATTAAACACTACATGTCTAAGTAGTGTGTTTTTATCGTTCTATAGGAGAAGACGATGATGAAGATGGTCTTGACGACGATCTTGATGATGAAGAAAACGAGGTAGATGATAACGAAGATGAAGATGATGATAACGAAGATGATGACGACGAAGATGATGATGATGATGACGAGGAGGAAGCTGCTGGCGAGACTGGGCTAGAATATTTACAGAGAGATAACCTTCAGGTAAGAACCCTTGCTCATAGCATCCCCTGAAATATTCAACAGCATGCGTTTTCTATTGCTTCTCCAGCTTTATCCTATAATAATACGGACAATTTGACAACGCACCAATTTGACAACGCACCAATTTGACAACACACCAATTTGACAATGCACCATTTCAACACTCTAAAGGACAGGCACCAGAAACTTTGTGCTGAACTATTCAAGGCAGTTATGTCTGATTCAGATCACAAGCTTCACCTTCTACTTCCGCCCAAGTACATCCCACTACATAACCTAAGAAAACAGCATACTTTTGATATTCCAGCTACAAGAACTAACCGTTTCAGGAACTCTTATCGTTTCGTTGTCAAAAGAGTACTGTAGTTGAGAAACATTCTGTCCATTTTTAACATTTTATATAATAATTATTCATCTGTACATGCTATTAACGACTTTAGGATTTAAGATACCAGTTAATTACTTATTGTGATCTTGATGTATGTGTGTAACTGTGTATAATATTAGTGCTGTGCGCCGGAGGGCCGGAGCCGGAGTTTTGGCCTATTTTGCCGGAGCCGGAGTTTGTTCAACTCCGGTAAAACTCCTGCAGCACTTATTTGTGCTGCAAACTACTGTCAAACATTCTCAGGCTGTCAATCATAAATTAGAACGCGCTCTCGCGCCATGCAGACGACAGCTATGACGACAGTCATAAGGGTGTTAAAATAAAAAACAAAGATAGTGCTTCCACTTTGAAATTTTCCATTAAATTTCGAATTTTCACGAATTTGCCGGAGCTGGAAATTTTCTGCCGGAGCCGGAGTTTTTTTGGCCGGAGCCGGAGGTGAAAAACCTGGAGTTTGCACAGCACTAGTGTATATATATGTGTGTATGTATATATATATATATATATTTATATATATATATATTTGTATGTATATCAGTTTAACTATTTGTATTGTAATTTTTACGCAATTCAGACTTTTAGGCTGTGATGTAAAATCTTATTACTGTCATTCCAGTTGAAGTGTTCCTCAAATATTGATTTGATACATTACATAAGTTGACATCAATACATTTGCTCAAAAATTGCTCAACTTCCTGTTTACTAGCATACTTGTTCCCAATTGGTCAATCAGTCACTGAAATGAGACGGCATTGGTCGATTCACACACACACACAGGAAGTTGATCAATTTTTCACCAAATGAATTGATAAACTCTAGGTAAATGAATTGATGCAATTTTTTAGGAACACTTCAATTGGAACGACAGTAAACTATCTATCTAAATATCCAAATTCCCCCCAGAAAATGTTCACACCTGCCAAAACATCTGCATCTACAGTGCAAATTTTGGATCAAACTTTGCACCCTTCACACAACCAAGCAACCAAAAATGCAACTGCAGTCATGAACACTTTTTGTTGTGGATATTTCCTACTTGTCAGCATGCTTGTGCTTACATTTACGCTTGTGCTAATTGAAATACTTGTTTCATTTTGTGAACCAGGCTTGAAAATTTGACACAGAATAGCATCAAAAATAGAATTATAGTAGGGATTTCCATTAGATGTCATTTTCACCCATATTTAACAAATTTGTGGATAGACCATGTACAATATTTATTGACCTCAATCATTTTATGCAATTGATGATTCTTACCAATGATGGGAACATTCAAATATTTAGTCATCTTCACTTGTTGTACAAAACTGTAAAACAACTAAAAAATTATCTTCAGGATGAAGAAGACGAAGGTAACGACTTCGAGCCAGACGAAGATGGAGATGAAGACGATGACGAAGACGACGATGATGAACCTGACTTTGATGAAGGTGCTGCCAACGCCACGGCTGATGCAGGTGTAGACTGAACACCATCGCCATGTTTAGGAACTAAATAACTGTTTATATTTTCTGTAGCTATTGTATCAGAGCCATCATTTTTCTTAGTGTAATGTCTTGTTGACATTTGTAAATAAACACACCACCAGACTTATGATGAACACAGACTATGCAAGGCATTTCAAGAACATCGATCCTTGACTGTTCAAGAACGTCTTGAGAACGTTCAGCAGTTGAAATAATCTTATTAGCCAAGAAAGAAACTTTGCCATGCGCTGCGTTGTTAGTAAATCGTTTGAGCAATTTTACCCATCTTTATTTGTCGTTATTTGCTGTGTGTATTATGTAATACTATAATTGCCCTTCGAAGTAGAAGACCTCGAATGCCTTTGCCCTTTGGTGTTTCATTGTCATCCGATCAGTGTTTGAATTTTTGCCAATAGTTATTGAATAGCCTATAAATAATGCCAAATTTAGGTAAAGGAAAGATAGTTCATCTGATCTCTGATAATTCCTCTGTGTACTGTATAAACATGGCAAGCAACTGTTGAAAAACAGACGAATCAACCATTAAGAGGAGCTAGTTTGCAAGCGTAGTTCATTTTGGCGGATCCGTATGTGTATAAATACGCCTTTTCACCCATTATATTATTATTTATTATTATTATTACAATTTTTTTACCCGGTACGGTTTCACTATTATAAAATTACTAAGGAAAAACGTGCTTATTCACAAGATTTAAACTATTATACTATTTTAATACAATGATGAAACTAAATTAGTAGTTAAACACATCACAAAAAAACAACTATAAAATATTGAAGTATAATTATATACATGTATATTTCATTATCTCATGTCACGTCTTAATGAAGATTTGAAAATGGTAATGCCTTTTAATTTTTTAAGGCTATTGGGTAGTGCATTCCGATTTTCTGCGCCTCTAAGCTAAATGAGCATTTCATATAATTTGTTCTTGGTTTTGGCAATGCCAAATTAACATCTGACTGCCTAGTATTATGATTATGTATGCATGTCACGGGTATTTGTAAGTAATATGTCGTACACGAGAAGGAGTTTATTATAGTGATTTGAAACACCGAAAAGTGTGTTGAAAAACAAGGCGCTAGTCGAGTTTTTTAACATACTTTGAGGTGTTTTTAAATCACTATAATAAACGACTTCGAGTGTATGATATAGCTTCTCAAACAAACCAGTATTTAAAGAGAAATTCAACGCGAAAGTTGAGTTAATTTATGGGTGTTTATTACCGTGATATCAAGACAACGATACGGCGGTGATTTCCTTTGTGTTTTGCCCATGAATTATTAATGAGTTTGAGAAGTAATATTTCCCAAGTAGTCGGGAACCAATTTCTTGTTTATTTTGTACATAACTCATAAGGATAGAAAGTTGCTGATTTCTTCTTTGCTCAAGATTTGGAATACTTAGCCTATTTAGAATGTCAGTTGATCTTGTTGTATATAACTCCCTCTGGTAATTATACGAAATGCTCTGTTTTGGAGTTTATTTGATATACTGAGACAACCTCATATTTGTGCACAATAATCGAAATATGGCTGGATTAACGAATTGTATATGACTATTAATAAGGTAGAGAAATCAACCGTATCTCGTACTTGTCGAAGAATACCAAGAGCTGAAGTGACTACTTGTAATGTGATCAATCTGCGCGTTCCAGCTCGAAGACTCGTCTATATTCAGACCCAAGGATTTTGTCCTTTTTACCCTTTTAATATTGAAATTTCCGACATAAATAGTTGGATCGGATGTCAATTGGCTCAATCGTCTCTTAGAACCAATTATCATATACCCCGTTTTGCTCTTATTAAGAGTTAGTTTGTTCAATTTCATTTATGCCATGGCTTGCTGTTGCAATTTGAGTATCGTCAGCAAACAAATGCGGTTCTGTTTTTTCTAGGCAGTTTGGTAAATCATTGATGTACTAAGAAATAATGGTCCTAAGCCCGAGCCTTGTGGTATACCAGTTTTCATTATTAGCGGGCCGGATTGGTTACCATTCACATAGCAATACTGGGTTCTGTTTAACAGATAAGACTTAAGCCAGGAATGCGCAGACCCCTTAATTCCATAAGATCGAATTTTATTTAACAAAATATGATCAACAGTGTCAAATGCTTTTTTGAGATCCAAAAATACGACCCAAAAAAGTTTGCCGATATCAATACTTTCATACCATTTACTAATAACGCAGTAACTGTTGACTGAAGAGGCCGGAACCCATGCTGGGAATTTGTTAGTAAGTTATAGTTGTTTAAATAGTTCATGTATTTACACTAAGACGTCTTATACCAATCGGGCTAATGATCTGGGGGCGGTTGTATCAAGGCCGGATAGCACTATCCACCGGATAGCGAATTTTTCGACTGTTGTAAAAATGCTCCAAAAGCTATAAAACTACGAATGTAGACCCCACAATTAATAAAAAGAAACTTTAACTTAAAAATGCTAAGGTTTAATCTAGATTATACAAATCAACGGACAATTTTAGGAAGGTGGGAAGATTCGCTACCGGTGGATAGTGCTATCCGGCGTTGATACAACCGACCCCTGAGGCTCTGACTACATTTGGACGTAATATTAGTGTCGCTGTATACAAGTATCGGTGCCAAAAATCGCGTCTGTACCGTTATGTGCATTGAAAAGTCGCAGATTTAAATATTGTCGCGTTAAAATTGCATCAAACATAAAATTTGTCTTCTACTATTCATTCTGAGTTGCAAACAATAGACCGGTAAAGTAGTTTTCAATATTGCCTACTGTCGGGCGTAACTACTGGGGGGGTAACTGCTTAAAGACCAGTTTGAACAATTTGAAAAATTTGCTAATCTAATATACATTTTCCGACCATCAGAATTCTATAAAATCTTCCCCCAAAATGCATAAAATGACGTTTCAGAGACTCTACATTTCAATTTTTTTTGGGGGAGCACGCCCCAATACCACCCTAGTGGGCTCTTGCCTTCAGCACTCGATACCTGTGCATTCCCCCCCTAGGGAATGAAGGCCCGCATAACCTTTTTGGCTATTGCCGGCCCCCTTTACATTATGTCTTGACCACGCCCTTTCGTCGGGCAAAATGATTCACACACCCCCCCCCCCAATGTTTAGACCCAAGTTACGCCCCTGCTTACTGTATAAAAATATCGCTGTTTTGAATGGTCCAAACTATCATATATTTAGATTTAGACAAGATAATTTGGTAACAAAAATATGGAAAGCTTTCTACCAAACACCACAGGTTATTTCCGGGTACTCGTGTAAGGAATGGTCCTTACTTGAACCTCTAGTCCACTAGGAAGAACAGTTCAGAACTCGTGGAGTTATCCATGACAAATGGTGCAAATCGGGAAAACTCCGCGGTACCAAAACATTTGGGAAACGTTTGCATATTTGGCGGTGCGAACGTAACAGGTGTGAGAGCCACTTTAAATAAATGGGGCGTGCCTAGGCTCGGATCGAAGGTCGAAACTCAGAGGTCGAAACTCGAAAGGTGTTGGCTGATGCAGAAAGTAAACAAAGAAAGCAATGGCCGATTATCAAGTTAAAGTAGCCGGAGATGCGGTCGTACAACAGCCTACACAGACGTCTGATGCTGAAAATTATGTCCTAAATCTAGACCACGAGGAAGTAAAAAGTAAGCATTAAAATATTTACTAAGGGGCGTCTGTATGGGCCGTGATTTTTGTCACGAAAATATTTGATATTTCCTTTGTACAAGAGTAGATTGAAATAATATTTACGACAAGTTTAGACCTAAGAATAATTTATTTGGAATATTATTTGCAACTATATTTTACGTCAATAGGACGCGAAATAAACGAATTAGCCCTAGTCATATAAACAGTTCAAAAATCTTTCATGTCTCGTGATCTATATCAATAAATATGAAATATCAAACATATTTTTATATGCGAAAAGTTTGTATTTCGCTATATTTTATAGTGTACATAAGCATTATCTCATATATTTTTAATGTAAAAGGAGTATAAATAAACTTTAGGGTTCCAAATAAAATGCAGCGTTCTATGTTCTATAGTTGCCTACGGCTAATTCGATATTCTTGAAGGTTTGGAATTTGAATCAGTTGCAATTTGCAAGTGTAACAATCTATTGTCATCAAAATAACAGGAAATCTGTTCATTTTCACGACCTGAATACTTTAAACTTTAAGTTTCCTTTTGTTTGTTGTGAAAGACGATGCTTGTAATATTATTTGTATGCTTAACTTCTATTTTTCCGTTTTATAAGTGGGCCAAGGTTGAGAGGAATTTATGCTATGTAGCTAATTTATACGTAAACATGAAAAGATACATGCATCTAGAAAGATCTTTGGGTTTAATTAAATATTGTTTTTCAGCCATTTTCGCACGGACGAAATATGAAATATTTCTCATAGTTTGTCTGGTAAATGTAACAAATTACTGATTCCTGGTTTGTAATTGCTACTTCCTGACTGCTTTAAGTACGAAATGCAATTAATTATTAACCTGACAAAGTTAAGATATAATTGTACTCTATTAAAGTATAGCTCATGTATTTTGATCTTTTCTCACAATTCAATATACATTGATATACATTTGGTGCATAAAAGGAAATTGAAGATAAACCATCCTATATAAGCATGTGCTATTTCCTTTTGCTTTCAATGTTGATCAATATTTCACAATGAAGGGGCTGTTCATGTATAAACGATATAAGCCTGGTGGCCTCAGCTTTATTCTGCCGAAAAACCATCTAAAAGTCCAAGCAAACTTTAAATTAACAAACTTAAACCAGGGGTGGGGTGCCAATTATTATTATTATTATTATTAAAACTTTATTTGAATACGGGACTATTTCACTATGTATAAACTATTTACAGGCAAACAAAAATAAGTGATCTTCCAATAGGCCGTATATATAAAATATTTACAAGATGGGGAAAAAATAATTAATTACAAGATGTGGTCTCTTAATATCCGAAACCATATCATATTTGGTTTATATGATTTTTGAAAGAATGAATGGTTTCCGATCCCATATCAAATCCAAATTTTGGATGTGACTGGGCATTTATCATTATAATATCAGGCAATTCATGGGCCATGACTAAAGTGTACTTAGCACCCCCCCCCCCCTATCAAACCAAGCGGGATCCATCCCTGATTTAAACCATCTGAAGCTGTTGCCACTGAAAAAAGTTACATTTTACAAAATTAACACAAATCTTGTTTTCTCACCAATATTGTGTTGCAGACCTGCCAAACCCTGAGGATACAAAATCTGGAGATGAACATAAAAAACTGGGAGATGTAGAATTACAGGATTTTGGACTAGTTCTAAATTGCAATTATAATATTTATTTTAGCATGGCCCCCACAGAAAGTAGCAGATGAATTTCTGAGGAACGTCGGCCTTCACTATTTGGGCGAACAATTTGTTATTAATAAGATTGGAGGAAACGTATTGGCTAGCCTAAATGAGGTATGGTTAAATGGTTGATAATGAAAGGCAACTAGTAAATTGTTCATTGACAGTGAAAACAATCAATTTCTAAAGAAATGAATAATGATAATGATTTGAAATTTGCATAGCGGGACCAAATCGGCGAGCTGGCTACGCCACTGTTCCTATTTCATATGCTACTCAAACTTACAGTTATAATTATCAGTCATATTTTCATCATACTATTATTCATGAGGTTTATACAGTGCATGTAGTAGAGGGTCTTGGTCACAGAACTGAGGCTTGATTCATGAACAATATGAGAGTCACAGAAGTGTCCAAGTGCCATTAGCTTCAAATAATATCGAGAGTATTAGCTTTAGCCTAGTAAATGAGAGGCCTGACACCAAAAGCCAAAAATAGTACAATATTAACATGCATTTTTGCAGACAACACTGTGCACTGAGAAGGAAAACCAGTAAAGACGTGGATATATTCAACTGTCTGAGGGCTACTGACAATCTGACAATCATTATAATTTTGCAACATAAGATCAGTTATTTTATTTCTGCTTGATAATTGCTAAGGAAATTGGCACTCTCCTTGATCTGGCCTAGAGGTGTGCACCCCGTCCCTCTCCACCACTCCCCCACACTCCAACCATTGCCTTAAACAAAAAGATCAATAACTATTAATAACTTTAATTTGTACAGTCTCATTTAAAAGAAATGGGTGTTTCAGTTCTTGGGGATAGAATATTTCTTCTTGAAATGGTCTCGTACTTGAAGAGGAAGAAGATTGATGTCGCTCGTTCTCAATCCCTGTGGTCGGGACAGACGCCCGCCGATGGTTGTCCTTACAAGAGGAACTGCACAGAACTGTGCTGTCCAGAGTTCTTCTATGGTCCTACAAAATGGAGAGTGACTGGCCAGGGAATTTTCTACAAGGACGAACCATCCTGTTGTTTCTGTTGTGGCACAGGTTTGTTTCCATCAACTTCTTTTCAACTGGTTTTTTAACTTTTTTGGACAATTTTTAGCTATTTATTCCGAATTTTGGATTTGACAGAGCATTTATCAAACAAAAGTATAATATTAGGCCACTGATGGGCCTTTTTGACCATCTAGGCAGTCTTATTTTTCAAAATTTTTCTGACAAGATAACTCCCTTGACCCTGTAGGGGCTCCTCAGTGGTGATTCACCCTTCCTCGGTCACCGACCACGCCCTGCTTAGTACCCCCCTATCAAATTAAGCTGGATCCATCCCTGAGTGCACCTTTTATTTTGCTTTACATAGAAGACAATGCAAAATTTATTTAATAGACAGTTATATTGCGGCTATATGTGAAACACAAACGCGGAATGATTGAACAGTTGAATACTTTAATACGCATTTTTTAATTCTTCCAGTCTCGCCTACATGTTATGGTTCACCTGCAATTTTATCCCGACGCAGAACGCGTCATTTGGATGCGCAGTGGAAACTCCGAACTGGCTTATTCTGAGCTCAACTGATTTTCTTAATATCCCTTACGTTTTGCGTATATTTTTCTGATTCTGCATCCAACAACTTCTTGGAATCCCAAATCCCAACAATTTCCTTCCTGCGCCGTGCGTCCCGCAAAACCTATTGTGGTACGTACCCTCTTCGAAAGCACTGCTGTTAAATTGCGCGCACACTATATATATGCGCAAAACTTAAAGATTCGCGACATCGTATTTTTATTTCCTCCTGTAGTAAACCAAGAATACATCGACTACCGTTTCCTCAAAGACTTGGAACTGAAGGAAACTCGATTCTGTTGCTGTTGGCGAGCCAAGGCACTCGAGATTTACTCAGAAGATAAGGATGGTGGTGGATCGCATCGTCCGGCTGGCGACGATTCAGCCCCAGATACTGCATTTGCTCCTCATATCCTTAAACATCCCGAGGCACCCAAGGTGGAGAAGATCATTCGAAATGCGTGGACGCAAGCTAGACTTGTTGCTGATTAGGGGAGAAGTGCGTAATTGTACGCTATTAACTTTTATGCTATATCACTAGGTGAAACATATATAACAAAACACGGTACTAACTGTATTCAACAATAGGCAAATTTGAATGACGCTTGTCTATAGACTATACCCAATTCACAGTACAACCTTAGATTACTTACATGCCCAAGTTTAACGAAGTATAGAATACAGACGAAGGTAACGAAGCATTAGAATTGTCCATCTGGGAGACTAATAAACTTGATTATTTACCAAACAGATTATAATGCTCAGTTACCTTTACTAATTTTTCCTCAGTAGTGGCTGAGGGCTATATTTTTTCGCCTTCTCGCCAGCACTAGGCAGCAGGTTTTTTAGGCCTTTTAGCCGAAGGCGGGGGAAATATAGGCCTGACATTAAGTTTGAATTGGGTAGAGACTTCGTAAACAAGTATTATCCAAATTTGTCAAGCGCAGTAAGATTCTGTAACTTTCAGGATAAGATGTATATTATTCTTACGTTCTGCGTGATAGATATTCTTAGCATTAGGTTTATAGGTTAGAGCTAAACGGAAAAGGTTTAATAATTATGGTCGGTTAGAGTATTGGGGTTATAAGATTAGGGACTTAGGGTTAGGAATATGGTCTATGGCTTACGGAATTGTTTTAATTGAGGGTAAGAATTGCTGTGTTTAAATATTGGTGGAATTTAATTATTATTAACTATTTTTAACTTTAATTACACTATATCTGCTGTAGACATATATAAACTTGCGATGATTGTATTAATATTTAATCAGAATTTTAACATGGTACTATTTATAGGTAATGTCCGAACATATACTTTTATCTTAGTAAGGAATATTTTAACACGTACAATAATGTAGTACTCGTAATCAATAAAAATCAATTCTGAAATAATATTATTTGCATTGATGGCTGGGGCCCACGGTCAAAAGCTTTGTGAAATAGACGTGGTTTTGTTGAATTTTTTCAATAATTCTTCTTTCCTATTATGCGTACGTGTTAGGCATCACAATTTGGTGATCATAGGTGCACGGAAAAGACCGATTTGACTACAATTGGAAAGTCAGGTCTCTCTTTCGTACTATAGAACCTTTTAAACATACCGTAAGGGTGCCCGTTCCATCATTTTAAAGTATAAATTTTAGGCTTAATTTCGATTTATTACCACCCGTTCCCTAGGCGAGGAGAGGACTGAGATGAGGTTAAGATGCAGGGATATATCACTCCTAGAACATGGTACAAATGAAAAGGTTAGAAGACCAGCTGGAGTAGAAAGCATAGTCAAGAATGTACCAAACATTAAGCCATCGAAATCTAGACGGCTCTAAATGTAATAATGTATATTCCAACATTTTTGGGGGGACCGAAAGCTATGGGGGGGGGGGGGGGCGGCCTACGCCCCTGGGCTGAGATGAGTATTTTACGATGGATACCTATTTTACCATGTGACACTATGTAAGACCATGTGACATTATGCAACACAATGGAACACTATGTAACAGTGTGTAATACCATGTAACATTATGTAATATAATGTAGCACTATGTAACACTATGTATCAGCATGCATATGCAACAGGGTGTAACACCATGTAACACAATGTAAGACCATGTAACGCCATGTAACACTAATACACTATATGTAACACCATGTAACACCATGTAACACCATGTAACACCATGTAACACCATGTAACACCATGTAACACCATGTAACACCATGTAACACCATGTAACACCATGTAACACCATGTAACACCATGTAACACCATGTAACACCATGTAACACCATGTAACACCATGTAACACCATGTAACACCATGTAACACCATGTAACACCATGTAACACCATGTAACACTATGTAACACTATGTAACACTATGTAAAACTATGTAACACTATGTAACACTATGTAACATTATGTAACACTATGTAACAGTGAACAATAGCACTGTAATACATTTTCCTTTACTCCCATGTATACTGTATAACAGTTGTAATAGTGTTACAATTAAACCCCATGTAAACCACTGGCCATATAGCAGAGCAATCCAGGCTTTGTACAGTATTACAGTTCAGTGCCAGGCTCTGGGAAAACCACAGGAGGTTTTCAGCCAATCAGATCTTGACAAATCTCCTATTTCCCACGATGCTTTTGTCTCAACTCGATTGTTCATTCAATTTCAAGATGGCGGTCAGTTGGCTACTTAGAGTTCTTCTTGTTATTTGTAGTTTCTTTGAATATTTAGCTGACGATAGCCAACGTGTGAACCGTTTTGAATATAAATTTAGTTTTAAAGGCCCGCATCTTGTTGATAAAAATGGACAAGTGCCGTTCTGGACCGTTGGAGGAAGTAAGTACTGTACTAGTAGTACTACACTTGTTATTGTTTTGTGGTATTGTTTTGTTGACCTAGCTATCCTGTCTTTGTACACGCTGTGTTTCCTCTTAATAAATAGCGATAATTTTCCATCATAGGTGCCATTCCTAGCGATGACCAAGTCAGAATTACGCCGTCTTTAAGGGATAAAAGAGGTTTGCTATAAAACTAGATAGATTATAATCTGATTATAATGTTATACAAGTTGTTGCTAATTTGGGTAAAACGGGTAAGGCTTAAAGTTTCCAATTAAATACAATATCGGATTACATATGTATTTAATATCAGGTTTTCAGGATTAAACTATTTTTCTAAGCCTATGTATCAAATGTGTTGTATTGTATCATTTTATAAGGTTGTTTGTTTAATATTTGTATAAAACCCTTGAACTTGAATATATTGTCACATTTTAAATTATTCAACTGGGCCTGTTGCCTAGTTTCAGTGAAGTTGAGAGAAATATTCATATGATGTACTTTGTAATTTTAACTTCTAAGTAATTTTAACTAATATAAGATACGAACTTATATAAGATGCGAACACACTCGTATAAATGGTCAAATTCTAGTAAGTTGCGACTTAAATAAGAGCAGGGGTTCAGCCTGTTCCACAATAAATCGCAACTTATTAGAATTTTACCATTTATATGAGTGTGTTTGCATCTTATATAAGATGCGTCTTATGTAAGTCACAACTTATTTTCTCCCGTATAAATGGCCCTATTAGGGACCATGTCCATGTGAAAGTTACTGTAGCTTTGTCAGGGCCTGTTCATATAATCCGGCTATAACCGGGAAACTCACCTAAGTATTAAGCTTTGCTTGGGCTTATTAATGGTTATAAAAATTGTGTTTTCAAATGAGAGACAAGCCAGCTCGGCTAGGTGAGATCTCACCTTGCGCTAGGTGGGATCTTAGTCAAGTGGGATAAAAATTTCCTTATGAATCCTGACCGGCATGAACATCTTTTATAAAATAACATGTTTACTATGCGAGCTGTGATTGGTCAATACCCGTGCAGGATGAGACAATAATGCACAGAATTTTTTTTTTTAAATGTTCATTGTTTCTTTATCGTTATTTTATAAAATAATTACCAAATGGTTTTCCGTGCAGGATTGTGTGATCCTAATACTTGGGATGTTGCTCGACTTTCTGAAAGCTAAAACATACTCGCCTATCGGCTCGTATTTTTTTATGCTTTCACAAAGTCTCGCAATATCCCGCATGTTAGGATCACTATATGGATTTAAATCTCACGCGGTCCGTACGGCCACATACGGACCGCTCGCGTAGCCAATCAGATTGCAGGAAACCCTAGAATATGAATTCGGACTGCAAAAAAAGTATTATTATTATTATTAAGAATCAACTTGTATGTTGCCCAGAAAATTGCAACACAAAAAACTTGATT
Organism: Trachythela sp. YZ-2020; assembly: GCA_016169945.1. Lineage (NCBI taxonomy): Eukaryota > Metazoa > Cnidaria > Anthozoa > Malacalcyonacea > Clavulariidae > Trachythela > Trachythela sp. YZ-2020. The sequence continues at coordinate 843,799 of JADLSH010000344.1, read as the reverse complement.
TTACATGGTATAAAATTAAGTATAAAGTTACTATTTACAAGATATTTACAGTTTAAAATCGATAGTGTAAGAATTTATGGTAAGATAAGTTAACTACATAAAATTACTCCAGCGTGCAATCGTCATATATTTTCACTGCTTGACAAATGAATGATTTTGCAAACCTGTCAGTGTTTGCTTTGATTTTCTGGAAAAATCTTGGGTCTCTTAATGAATATGAAATGTTCTTTCGGTTCTGGAAGGAGTTAATTTAGTTTTTACTTTCATCGACGTTAATAATCGACCGGTACAATTTGTAACAAAGTCGTTGTCTGCAGTCTGCTAGTGTTTCCAAGTTTAATCTTAGGTAGTATGATATTTACTGCTCTTTTTTTAAATTGTTATATATGATTAGCAGTTTTTTGTGAAAGAGAGAATTGCCAAACTTGACAAGCATATTCCAAAATGGGTCTAACAAATGTGCAATAAATATGTGTCAAAAAGCGTGAATGGAAATGCCAGAACGTTTTAGTATTCTAATAGAATACAAGCGTTTACTAGCTTTTGAGCAACGATATTATGAAACCAGGAAATTTAAAACAAGGTACAGTTTCCACTACGTTATTGATGGCAGTCAGATGGCAGTCACACAATGGCTATTCGAAGCTCTTTTGGTGTTTTTGACATTAAGAAACATGTTATTACTTCTTGTCCAGGCTTTGGTTCTAGAAGGATGCTGGAATGATCAGATTTACCTATATTGGAGGAAGAATTTCAACGGTGTCATAGAAATCAGCTAGTGATGAATAAATTAAGCAACACAATAACATTATAAGAAATATATTGTCCTAACAAAGTGTCACGAACACTGATAATTTTGTGTTTTAGTAACTTTTTGTCAGTCTGATCTGGTCAGGGCCTTTTTTAAGAAATCGTTAGTGGGGGGGCCATCATCGAAAGGGGACGTAACAAGTAGGTGGTGTATTACAGGTGTGGGAAGCTGAATGGGGGTCTGGGGTCCTCCCCAGAAAATTTTTGTATTCTTGAGTCTCTGTGGCTTATTTACTGCATTTTCAGAGACAATTTTTGATATATCCCATCTAAACGGAGCCAGGTTTTGTTGTGAGAATACCATAACTTTCCTCTAAACTCAGTTTTCCCCCCTTTTTTGCTTATACTTTGGACAAAAGGGACGTTCACTGGGGGGACCAAAATAGCTTACTGGGGGGGCCAACATGGGGGCTGGGGGGGGCTTTGGCCCCTCCAGTACATTAGTTAAAAAAGGCCCTGGGTCTGGTGTGTTATGAAGTCGCTTTGAAGTGCATGTCCGCAGGGCGTTGGGGTTAGGGTGGGGTCAGGATCCATTACAGCTCCAGAAGATGAAGTACTTATGCACGTGTGACTTGTGTGACACTTGTGATTGTGAGACGCCAAGATACGATTGGCCATCTTAAACAAAGTAATTTTTTTTTCAATTTTTATTTAAAAACTGACAAATATTCAAAAAACAAGTTGCACACTACACTAACCCGCAAGTAGTTATAAACTAATCTAGGCGGGTATCGTGTTGATTACGAATTATGGTACAAAAAGATTAATAAAGTATTTAAATATAGTAATGATTAATATACAAAGTGATCAGTGTTTGTGAATTAATGTTTTTTAACTCATAACCACAAAACCTGTTTATATAGGTCAGTGGCGACCGCTACGTTTTGGTAAAATCAATAAGAACCACATCTGTATGAAGCCCCTCCAATAAGATTTACAGGTGGGGGGGGCGGGGTTGATTGTTGATACATCAATACCTCATGTTTCTATCACTCTCCTGAGTAAAACCAGATGAGCAATTTAGTCAATTTGCCACTTTCCTACTTCGTGCAACATGCAAGGTCTTTCTATCACCACAAACACATGGCCAAACAAAACACAAATTTTTAGTATTTTGGATTATAAACAAAATCTTAACAGTTCCCTAAATTCTAAAGTTGTCCACAATTATCTAGGCAACTATACTAAATTTTTAAAATGCATTTGCAAAACTTGCACATTGTGTTATTTATTACTTACAAGTTGAGCCTAAAAAACTAACAAAACAATTGTTAATATGAATAATTTAAGAACATTAAACTAGCGTCATTATTGAAACTTATCTATATTCCTAGGATTTTAAATATTTCTAGTGGCTAAAACATTGAAAACCAAAGTTTGAATTGCTGAGAGCTAAGTGCTACTCTTATAGTTTTCATACTTTAGATTTAAATATTTGGTAATTTCCTCACAGAGGACCACCCATTTCCTACCGAGGTCTTTGACTTGAAGTCGATCCGGGTGATAATGTAACAGACCTTGTCGTAGAGCTTTTTTGACATCTCGATTCTCACCACTCAACAGCGACTCGCTAAGCTTGTGGTCCTTGTTTTTCGGTGGGTAGACTTTGTAGATGTGTCGTAAGAGCCCTTCGCCTTGCTCATGCGCGGAAATCTCTTCTAAATTTTTTATATCTTCTTGCAACTCGAGCAAAATTTCATTTTTCTCTACGGACCATTCTTTTTCTTCCTTCATCACGATCGCCTGTTGGTAGCGACTGAGAGCTTGTGTGGCTTCCTGGTACCATTTCTCAGTGGTGAACACCCGCGGGTGCATAGAGTTAACCAGCTCAAAACAATGCATGTAGTTCTCCTTGGCTTTGATCTTTAGCTTGAGCACCTGATCATAAACCCGCCCAAGTCTGCTGTGACCAATCGCCTCAAGCTCGACATCTTTTTCCCTCGTTAAGAGGATTGATTGTTTGTACCAATCAACAACTTCCCAGATCATATCGACGTTCAGGTTATCGTCGTCAAGTAGCACCGAATGAAGCAGTTCATCCCCGGTTGAGCGTGCTTGGATAGATTCGGCAGTGCATTGCTGAGTAAATATATCTTCCTCGTACACTCCCACTTCTGTGATCGCGAATGGATCACAGTCACCATATCTCCTCGCTTCTTCAATAGGGCGATAGCACTCGTGCATTAAACTTAAACACTCTTTGTACTTGCCCTTTGAAAGCTCTGAAATGCCTGCTTTAAAAGTAACATCGAGCAGGCTTATAAAGCAGAACGCTTTCAAGTTATCTTCGCTAATCGCACCAGCAATTTCACGCAGCAGCTTCGATCTCTCGTTAAAGTTGGTGAAATTAAGTGAGTATAGTTTTGCATCGTCTATAAACAGTCTAGTGCTTGTCAGCAATGCTTCAATCCAATTTTTGGCTTTGCTTATTAGACCAGCGTTATAAGCGATAGAGAAGAATTTTGCAGCTTCTTTTAGATGGTGAATATGTAGATATTTGTCTTCTTCAATTTCGGCGAGACGCCATGACGCCATAGCCAGATTTTTCGCAGCACTAGAAAGTTCATCGTTGTTCGCCTGTGTTTGAAATGCCTTTACATAAATATTTATAGCTTCTTGTATCGTTTCTTTTCTATGTACCAGAGAAATTACTTTGGCAGCCGAAAGGTAAATTTCGTTGCCTTTCTCTCGCCATTCGTTTGAGGTTGTTTTGGAAAACACCTTATCCATGTTCGCATTTTAACATTGATAATAGTGTGATGTGTCGAAAGTTAACTGCCTGATTTCCACTGCACCAGTATCGTACTGAGAGGTAGCGTATTTCTTTGTCTCTTGAGCACTCGGGTAAAACTGACTGCGACACAAAAGAAAATGCTACAGTAGGCTACGATACATTTGAAGTGGAAAACGGCCTCTATTTTGACGCTTACTGTTGTGTAAAAAACAAACAGTGAAACAGAAAATATGGCGAAATTTCGCGAAATCAAATCGTTTTAACGTTTACTTCAGAAAATCTTGGAATGCAAATTTTCTAAATTTGTTATTCAAATTTACAATACTATTTTAACCCCATACTGGTTAGTTTTTCCTGGAACTGCACTGGCTACCCGTCAAGTTTCGTATTGACTATAAGATTCTTCTATTAACTTATAAAGGACTTCATGAAATGTGTCCTGATTATCTGAAAGATCTCCTTGTTATCTGCAATAATAAGAGATATAACCTGCGATCTTCTGACTCTCTTGTCCTCAAGAATCCCTCTTTTAAATCATCTTCTACACTTGGTGATAGAAGCTTTCAGGTAGCAGCTCCGACACTTTGGAATGCACTACCTGGTGACATTCGTGGTGACATCACCAACTTAGACTCATTTAAACGTTCCCTTAAAACTTACCTTTTTAAAATAGCTTTTGATCTATAAACATTATATTGTTGTCACAATTACTTTGCCGACTTTTGATGTTTACCTAATATATATACCTACATTTTTAATTGTAAATATCATGTTTGTAAATTGACTATTATTGTGATGCGCTTTTGATCATGTCATATATGGAATTAGCGCAATATAAATTGTAAATTATTATTATTATTATTATTATTATGGTGTCCAGTGGTCGCGACCTGATTATAGCAGTGAAACAATTAAATTTGGTCTATAAAATGTTAGTGCCACGTTTTGGTGAGGTAACAAGTTTTTTCAACTTAAACGACGAGTACAGGTTTCTAGGATTGAATTGGTTAAAGTCACCCATCAGCATGATTCCGGAATTCGGATATCTGTTCAGTGCAGCATCAAGATTTTGAAATAATTATATGATTACGCAGCATGTAGTCATCATTTCCAGGTGGATGGTAAACCGTGGCAAATATTAAGAGTTAATTCCTCTGGGGCCGGTTATTCAAAGCACGATTAGCGCTAATCCTAGGTAAATTTTAACCCACTGTTTCAGTCTATTTATTTCTGCACGTCTGTTTATTTCAATACTTCAGAAAATAAAACTTCAGTTGATCCAGACAAGATTTCTGGAAAAATATTTCCAAATTTATAAAAAAGCGGTTGGGAAGTTTGCTTTGAATTTTACGTTAACCCAGGATTAAGCTAACCTGCTTTCGAACAACCGGCCCCTGGAGAGGCGATTTAGTCTGAGTAGGAACCATTGTGTTTCAAAATTTGGGTAGTCAAAACTTTGTAAATATATAAAATTGATGTTGTTTTTGCTAAAACGGTAAAAAATCCACCACCCCGTTGGTCACCAGGACGATCTCTCCGAACATGTACGTAACCTGGCATTTTTGACGTAAGCCATGTTTTCGTAATTACAATGATGTCGTCACATGAATTAACGGAGATGATACAATTAGATCACCTCTGTTGACTTTATCAAACGCCACATCATCATTATAATTCCCCAGCAAATGGACAATCTGCTTTTTTAATATGTTTCCCAACAGGCCTCGAAGGAGCAGCGAACCACTTCCAGTGCACCAAGTAATAGTTACTTGCTCGTTTTTTATAGCTTTCGCATTCCCGCCAGGTGAAACCCATTTACCGTCGACACCAAACAAACAAGAGTACAATACGCTAGACGTATCAAATCTTCTAAATCACCCAGCCATTTTACTTTTCTACCAATATTATATCCTAAATATTCTCTATACTTGTTGACAGAATGTCTGCAAAAGTACAATTGTGTGGCTATAGGCTAGCAAAGATCATCGGAGCTAGAATAATCATGACCTGTCGCCCTTTTGGACATTTGACTATTCATCAAACTAATATATTTATGTTTTTACCCTCCAGGATTCGTGTGGTCTAAAAATCAATATTCTGCAGAATCATTTGAAATTGAAGTTGCTTTGAAGGTTACTGGTCAAGGACGTGTTGGTGCTGATGGAATGGTGGGTTTTTGCTACTGGGCATATGCCTCTAGATAACCTGTAAGCCCATGCTAGATTGATGTGGGTTGGTCTTTGCCATAAAAATCCATAATAGATAGGAAGTTGGGGGTAAAAATAGGTACACTGTTGAGTACATGAGATAATAGAGTTTGATATAATTGTTGGCTGACATTTGTATTAATAGAGCTCTGATGGAGCTATACATATTTTGAACGGGGCTAGCTATCCACCAGTGACAATATACAATCAAATCAATACAATATCTAACCCAATAATTTACCCTTCCCCATAACCCTTACTCTAACCAGTCAAGCATTGATGATAGTGCTCACCAAACATTGTGGACTTGATCACCACCAAAGCGCGGACTATAGCATATAGTCCCTGGAAATGCAAGGTGGCACAGTTGTCAGAGCAAGCGCCTTTCACCTTTCGATTCTCGCTGGGGACTCACAACACTTATGTGAAAAGAGTCAGTCAACGCTCTACCGAAAGTCGTGGTTTTTTTCCGGGTACTCCGGTTTCCTCCCCCAGGGAATGTTGACAGGGTGGGTTGGGATAAGCCCCAAACTAAACCTTCCATCGTAGCTGCTCCCTGATCAGATATGAGTCACATGGTGGCAGCCAAAGGCGCCTTTAATAAGCCTTCGACTCGATCAAGTCGAGCTGCGTCCTTCGTAATTCAGCTCAGCTCTCAGCTGCAAGTAAGGATGATTACTTGCTTGCTTGCTTGCTTGCTTGCTTGCTTGCTGCCTGCCTGCCTGCCTGCCTGCCTGCTTGCTTGCTTGCTTGTTTGCTTGCTTGCTTGCTTGCTTGTTTGCTTGTTTGCTTGTTTGCTTGCTTGCTTGCTTGCTTGCTTGCTTACTTACCAGTTCATACAAATGTTCTCTAGCTTGACTTGCGTCAGAACTGACTGATTCTCTCTCTCTTATTTCTTAGGCAATTTGGTTCACGGAAGTTCAAGGCCAAGACGGTGCAGTGTTTGGCAGCAGTAGTCCATGGAAAGGCTTGGGAATCTTGTTAGATTCTTTTGATAATGATGGTCAAAATAACAATCCATTCATATCAATCATGGTTAATGATGGTACTATGGCATATGACCACCATAGGTAGGATCTTGTTGGGATCATGTTAGTTTAGTTTAGGCAAAAAAAAAATTCTGTTTCTGGTCAGTGGATTTGTGCAGAATTGACGCGATTTTTTTCGCTCTTTTCTTAAGAATTAATAAGGTGAGTATTGGGTGAGAGAAATGGGTGAGTATTTTTCTATTTTTTATAAAGTGTATAGTGATCTTTTATGCTTTTAATGCTAAACTGTCACCAAATTTGCAGGTTTAATAGAATAAAATTTTTATTTAAGAGTACTTCATTTTGCAAGGATATTGATGGACCGTATTTGCAAAAAAAAACCGTTGACGCGCACAGTTAAAAATGACGCGCGCGCTGACCAGAAACAGAATATTTTTTGGCCTTATAGTTTATATTTTATATTTTATATTGTGCTTACCACTCTGAGGTGGACGGGAAGCCTTGACTGGCTTTGCAACCCAATTGACAAAGGTTCCGAACTTCCGAGGGTTAGTTAGTGAAGGTTGGTGTCTATTATAAGGGTTAGCTTTTAGTGAGGGAGGAAAACCGGAGTACCCGGAGAAAAACCCTCGAAACACAGGAGAGAGCCAACCAATCTCTACTTACGTGGATTAATCAAGCACAAGAAGTAAATCCTTGCCCTCGACGTGCTTTATTGTCTGCTTAGCTCAGAGGTAAGGGGCAGCGAGCTAGATCCTGTTAGGATCTTGTTAGGATCCAATATAGGATTTAGATAGGGATGGGGTTTGACACAGAATTGGTATATTAAATTCCTTCTTTAGTGATGGTAACAACCAGGCACAAGGTGGATGCTTAAGAAATTTCAGAAATCGTCCTTATCCTGTTAGAATAAAAACTCGCTATTATGAAAATGTCCTTACGGTAAGTAGAACATTTCATAGAAAAATTCTATATTTGCATACACTCACATCAAGTGAAGCTAGCTCTTTTAACTGGCAAATAAGTTTGAATTTACACGTGAAGTATTATAATTGTGGCAATATCACAGGTGTGGTTCCATCAAGGCATGGCTGAGAAACCAGAGTATGAACTGTGTACAAGAGTAGAAGATGTTCATTTACCAAAGGCAGGAGTGTTTGGTCTGTCTGCTGCTACTGGTGGCCTCGCAGGTTTGTCATTGGCCACTTATATAAATTCTGTATTGTACAAGGCCCGTCTCAGACGCCGCTCCACTCATGCGCCAAACTTAAATGACGAATTAGGTGCGACAGAAGAGCGACGTATGAATCAATTAGGTACGGCAGAATTTGGAGCGACATAAGTTCGGCAGAAGTTCGACAGAGCCTGTCGCATTATGCGACGTTAGAGCGACATTGATTCATACGCCGCTCCACTCACGTGCCGAACCTAAATCAAAATTTACTGTAATTTGTTAGGATTAGATTAGCCACTTTGCTAGTTTTACATATTTTTGAATTGTATTTGGAATTCCCGCGCGAATTACCCTCCTCTCTCGTCAACAACAACATATTTTATACGCCGTTTGAATCACTGTCGCTCTTGTCTCGCTCCAGCGTCGCACCTAATACAATTAAGTTCGGCGCATGAGTGGAGCGGCATCTGAAACGGGCCTTAATGATCGTGCTTGTTGTTCAATTGTTTGTCTATTTGTATGCATATCGATGAAGTGTTTCTGTAATCTTGTTTACCAGATGATCATGATGTAATATCATTTATAACGCACAGTATAACTTCACCTTCTGATGTGGTAAGTACGTGGGTCAAGACCTTGAGTATTTTCAGGATTATTTGCTGGGTCTGTAATTTGAGTTAACCTAAACAAAGCAGGGCCCAGGGAGTAAAGGCTGAAACCTGTTTTTCGCACGAAGCGAATCGAAAAATACATTTAGCATTCTGACTGATTAGCTCACAATCGCGTTGCTTGTTGATTCTGTTAACGCGAGGAAAATCCCCTAGCAGAGACGAGGTTTAGAAGAGCTAAGAATTGCCTTGCTTTGGGAGTTTAAGATTAGGGAATCACAACGTTATGTAACGTGTACAGGCTACGGGGCGTTAAGGGGCTTCGGTGGCGCAGTCGTCAGAGCAAGCGCCTTTCACCTCTGAGATCGCTGGAAATCGCGTTAAAAGAGTCAGTCAACGCTCTACCGAAAGTCGTGGGTTTTCTCCGGGTACTCCGGTTCCCTCCCACAGGGAATGTTGACAGGGTGGGTTTGGATTAGCCCCAAACTAACCCTTCCATCGTAGCTGTGCTCCCTGATCAGACATGAGTCATACGGTGGCTACCATTGGCGCCTTTAATAAGCCTTCGACTCGATTAAGTCGAGCTTCATCCTTCGCAATTCAGCTCAGCTGTCAGCTGCAAGTAAGGATGATTAGCACACCCCCACTTACCCCCACTTACCCCCACTTACGTGCGTTCATGCAGTAGTTCGTAAAGCCCGTGTTACACAGGTAAAATTTTGCTGCAACTTACAACGCAATTTCTGCACAGAGCCATGTTATGTAGAAATGTACGCACAGAAAAACAGCGAACATGTCCCGCGTTTCATTTCCCGATATTATCATTATCATTCATTTCTTTGTTGCCTTCTGGGTCATGTTTAGCAAAAAAAAATATCGGCGAAGTAAAACGAGATTCATGCTCACAATTTCTCTCTGATATACTTTTACCTAACATCGCTCTGTGTCCGAAATTGCGTTGCAAGTTACGGCAAAATTGCCGCGTGTAACGTGACCTTAAATACACACGCGCCTTACACGTGTTCGTTATTTACAGAAGAAGAAAATGTCTGAAGATGAATCGAAGAAACTTTCTGAGCAATATGACCAAATGGCAGAGAAATTCCAGAAAGAAAAGGATGAGTATGTGGCTTCACATTACTTTTTTACATTCCTCATGTGGGAGTCAGGGTAGTTACCGCAAACTTTGGAAATAAGCTGCTCAGGGGCCTAGGAAGCGGGGGGCTCGGGGGGGGGGGGGCGCCTACCGCCCCAATATTTTATAAGGGGGGGGCGGAATAGCTTTCGGCCCCCCCAAAAATAATTGAATTTTTAAAAAATTGCAGCAAATAGCATAGACTCACAAATCATAATGAAATAATTAATGAAAGAGGTAGAGAAGACTCTGAAAATGCCATTTCAGACGATTTAGAGACTCCAAATTTTCAAAACATTTTCGCTCGGCGCAAACCATGGTGGCGCCTCGTGAGGGCGCCCCCCCCCCTAAGTTTAACAAGCTTCTGGGGTAGTTCAGTTATTATGGTACATAATGGTACATAATTATGTACGTTATTAATAAACTTCAAAGCCAAATTCACAAAACATTTAGTCATAGTATTTTTTCATAAAACTAAAAGGTATATACTGTAAAGCGTTCCTCTTTTGAATTGACCAGACATCTACAAAGCAGACATCCACAAATATACATCGCATTGAAACGACACCATGCTCCACGTAACTTTATTTATTTATACCCTATTTAATTCAAGGTACGCCAAGGCACATCCATCACAAACGAGTCCAGAATCACAGGTAAAATTTAATGTCTCACTAGTGTGGTGGCTCAGAGGATGGGGCCACTGCTTACTCTGGCTAGCTTACATTGTTAAAATATTACCATACTTAGATAATTCAACTATTCTTGCTTCTCAATATTTCTTGACTAAAGTTATGATAGTGAAGGTAGCTGTATCTTTGGGAAAATTTTACACTTTCACACACTTTGATCAAAGAAATAAATACAATAGTGTTCATTCAGGTTGATTGTTCTATTTTGTTTTTATAGTATGAAACATCATATGACCGAGATCTTAGATTGATATACGAAGGCCAGAATGCTGTCCACCATATTGTTAAGTACGTGTTATCTGAACGAAAATACGCCTGTGTTTTTTTGTGAACCTGCTTTTCTTTCATGTGTTTCAATTTGTGGTATTTGTACACGTTCTTACAGTTGTTGGGGTGGGGGGGGGGAGGGAAGGGAGGTGTTTGCGGCACATTGCCTTAGGGACCGGTCATTATTTATGGCTGGGGTGGGGGCCGAAGAGAAAATGGTGGGGTAACTAAAAAATTAGGCAGGTCTGGGGTGGGGTAAAATAAAAAATGAGAAGGCTGACCGAGTGCTTAGTGCAATAAACTGAATGTTTAATTTAATAACGGAAAATCGAATTTTTAATATTGGTTGTTATGAAAAGGTTGATGATTTGGTGGGGTAATTTATTTTTTAACCTTCTATAAAATATGGGGTAAAAATTTTTTTGGTACAAAAAAGGTGGGGTGCATGGAACATTTTTTGGCTTTAAAACATTTTCTCTTCAGCCCCCACCCCTGCCATAAATAATGACCGGTCCCTTAGTGTGTATCTCTTTTATCTCTGTTTAATACCAGGGTTGTTTCCTGAAATATGCAATTTCTTGATTAAAATTTCACCTCAGTGACTCTAGTTTGATCCTACGAAACACTACCTGACTCGCCGTGTACTCCGTTTCTAGTCCCCCCTATTGTAAGTGATTATACCAACGTAATGCGACATTTATGGACCTCTAGGGAGAAGAGTTTAGAACTGATAGAATTATCCGAGTTATCAAATGTATGAACGCTTTCCTCCTGTAGTAACTTTAGATCAATGAGGGATAACTTTTAACAGACTTCTAGGATAAACAGTTTAAAATTGTTTGAATTCTCCAGGTTTTCGTCTAGTGTGGTCTACCACTTACTGTACAGTTCTGAAATGTCACTATTCGATGTGACATAACACTCTGTTACTGCTAATCTTTTATCACACTGACACTTCCGCACCCACGCTTTCTTCCTGTTGATGATATGTCACCTCGCTTGTATATATAGACCTACAATCAGTGACATTGAAATTTGGGACACTTGTATAGAAAGGGTATTTTTGCACACAATTGTGCAAAATTGACTGGTAAACCCCCTCCCCCCGTTTCAATGTTGCTTTATCTGCTAGAAAAAGCATCGGCAGCCTAATACAAGACAATAGCATGTTTCATAGAAAATGCATGTTAGACTAACAACATTGAAAAGGGGCGGGGAAGGGGGGAATTTTGCCTTTTCAGGCTAATCGGTCCAATAATTATGTCACCGATTGTAGGTTAGCTTCCGTAAATGAGTCTGATGATGAATTTGTAACATATTAATCGAAATACCACTATTGAATTTTGTCTCTTGTTTATTCTCAAATATTGAGTTTCAAGATTTTTTCAAGAACTTTTATTCGGAGTTTGTTTCCTACTTTATTTCATGAAGTTATCGACAAGCAACGGATTTTGCGTTTCTGTATAAAGCGATTCCGACTTTTCCCTTTTCGCTTCATCGCCATGTTTTTAAAGAATTTATTATATATTTATTCCCCTTCATTAAATATCGTTCATATTGCAGTAATTTGCACAAGAAAACTGGCGAGTTAACAACGCAAGTAAATGAACTGCAAAGAATCGTCTCACAAGGCAACGTGGGAGGCGGAGGGGGACAAGACGGTATCAGTAGACAAGAAGTGAACAGTATTATAAATCTTCAAAACCAATTAACTAGCGGCATGGATGAAATCAAGTAAGTTCTAATTTTCTCTCATGGTGATTAAATTCTTCACCAATAGTAAGGACATCTTGAATTCGTTGTGGTATAACCCAGAGGCGCCGTTTAAATCAGGGCGGGACGTAGCTCCACTGGGAAGGGCAGTTACATTATTTAACAAACACTCCTCATAAATACAGCGTGGATATCTTGCCCTTAAACTGTTCCTAATCTTCATTCCAACTCTAACCCTTATCCAAACACTAATCCTAGCCTAACCTTAACGCTGACTAACCTTAATCTTAACGTAATTGGTGGTTTTCATTAAGCTTTACAGGGCATCAGATGGTGGCACATTTTACTACATTTCTCAGTGCTATATATTTGCACCAAATACAAGGGTGCTACATATAATGAAAATATTTAACAATATTTTCTCGCTCTAATAACTGTCGGTTGACCATCGTCTGATGCACGATATAGTACCATAGTTCGAACCCCCTTCTTTAAGGGGGGATAAACCGTCTCAGAAAAGACAAAAAAGGGGGGTGGTGGTGGATTGTTTTGTAATAATGGAGAGGTTACTCAAAAAGGGTGGGTTGGTTTAAAAATGGGGATATGAGCAAAAAGCTGTCATAAAGATTGCTGTGCTGCAAGATGTTTTTTCAAAGTGCAGAAAATCAAGACTGAATTTCAGACTTTTCAGGGGGATTTTGTGTATGATCTCTTACAGAGCCCTAAAAATTTATCCTATTTTGTTGATGGAAGTTTCTTTGGATAATACATAATAATTCCGCGCCATTTGCAAGCCGCCGTTAACCTGGCAAATTTTGCTCCCTGAGAAAGTTGTTGTAAAAGGCGTGGAGGGAGGGGGGGGGGGGACGTTGAAAAAAAGGGAGGAACATTGGTAGAAAGGGGGGATGATTTAAAAAAGGGGGGATAACACCCCTTTCCGAACTATGAGTACTTAGTGAAACCTAATTATGCTGTGCACCAAAGTTATTGGGACATAAATTTTGGGAAATTTACCATCTTGTGGAAAGTAACCATATTCGGTATTGTGTTATGTCTAGAAATCTTGTGCGTGGTCTTAATGGTGGTGTAGTGAAACGAGAGGTTGGAGACGATGGTGGGAATACGGCGAGCGAAATCAATAGTTTAAGAAGTAGTATGGAAATTATGATGGAAAATGTCAATCATTTAGTTACCAAACAACAGGTAGGACAACTGTAGTTATTTTGGTCTTATACACACAATAGCTTTAGATCAGAGTTTCAAAACGTTTTCAACGTTCTTCCGGGTAGGATTTTAGGTTTTCCCAACCTTCCTCAAAACCCCTGGAAATTTTCCGACATGCAGGCTTTTGCCTGGGTAGGTTTTCCAGTTGGGTCAAATTTCACAGCGTGTCCGCGAGCACCAAAGCGAAGTTAAAGCTACGTACAGCTTGTTCTATAAAACGTTCGCTCATCTCCCGCGGGCAAAGCGATCGAAAACGGGTTCTAAGTTCATGTTACGCACACAATAGGGTTAGGAATTGGGTCGGGATTGGGGTCAAGATCAAAGAGAAATATTGGTGACTCGTAACATGGCATTATAACCCGAAAATGGCCTTAAGAGACAGAGGGTCGTGGATTTGCCCTGGGAAAGAATTGTGTATTTTGAGCGGTATACAGAAAAAATTGAACGGTTGAAATGTTGGCTGAACGCATTATTGGTTGAACGCATTAGCATTGATGAATCAGGCAGTTGTTGTCAAATCTTTTTGGGTTCCACTGTTCTACATGTAATATATCATACACGAGAAGGAGTTTATTATAGTGATTTGAAACACCGAAAAGTGTGTTGAAAAACAAGGCGCTAGCCGAGTTTTTTTACATACTTTGAGGTGTTTTTAGATCACTATAATAAACGACTTCGAGTGTATGATATAGCTTCTCAAACAAACCAGTATTTAAAGAGAAATTCAACGCGAAAGTTGAGTTAATTTATGGGTGTTTATTACCGTGGTATCAAGACAACGACACGGTGGTGATTTCCTTTGTGTTCTGCTCATGAATTATTAATGAGTTTGAGAAGAATATTTCACATGTTTGTATTTCTTCCTTAGTTGGCAGGCAAAGAGGCCGGGAAAGACAATGATAAAGGATGTCCTCAAGTGGAAAAACCAAACTGCATAGGACCTGGCTATTTTGTATTTCTTGTAATTGTACAAATTGTCGCTCTGGTATCATATTTTACGTACAAAAGTCAGAGGGAGGCAGCAGCTAAGAAATTCTTTTAAAGAATAGAAATAAGCCAGTTCGCAATTTCAGAGATATAAAACAAGATCTTAATAATATAGACATGTGTTGGTTTGATTAATTCTGTTGTAGTTGCCGAAACATTTCGAAATTTCTCATTGGATTATTTTGTTCAATCTCTTACGCAATGGAATTAGCGAGAGTTATTCATACACAAACATTATATAAACGAGGATATCGCACTGTGTTTAAAGTACATTGGAGATGGAAATAGGTGAAAAGTAGCAGTCCTACTAATATAATTACTGCCCGGGGACTGCAATGTTATTTTTCTATTCTTTATTGAGAAGAGGTCCTCCCTCTCATACCATTCGCCACTTGATTATTACAAAATTAAAGTAGTTGTTTATTACAGTAAGTTATACAAATAAACCTAATGTGGTGAATTATTACTTTTGATGGACACTTCTGATACTTCTTTACGATTTTCAACCACCAGAAAGTATACACCATAAATCCTCTATTAACCCCCCCCCCCCCACCTGGAAGGCTCACTTATTTCAGGCTTGCATAATTGGAAAAGGGGCTTAATAGTGGTAATAGAGAGGGTGAGGGCTTATTGATGCCAAAACGCATACAGCAAGCGAGACGCACGGCCAATTGAATTGAGTCTAATCAGTACACATGTGTTTCTTTTTTGTGAAGGGAGGGGCTTATTAGAAGGGGAACTATATGAGAGGGGGCTTTTTAGGGGATTTAAGGTATACTTTTCACAACTTAAATGTTGTCAAAACCTAACCTGAATCTAACACAGTTTTTAACTTCAAAGGTCCGTAAAATTATTTTCTATTTCCAATATGCTTTAAGAACAGTGTCACATCGCAAATTTGTATAAATGTTGTGATAATTGATGGAGATTTCAAGCTTTATTGATAGATAGATATGATATAAAAATAATAAAATAATATTCATATTCATGATTTGCCATGTTTGTTTGAAATATTTAAAAAAAACGCAGATGAACAATGTCTATGCTTGTGTGATACTTCAACGTTTGCAAAGAGCATTTTAGAATGTTAATCTGATAAGCCAGTCACATTTAACAAGCACTGATTGGCTGAGTTTATTGAAGTCTTCAGGCCTGTTTCACACGATCCTCTTGTCCTTTTGACGTATGTGATTTACTGGATTTGCTGACAAGAGTAAGGCCATTGGCTCATACCTGACGAAAAGTGTAGTGTTGCTGTATCATGTGAATCACATACGTCAAGAGGAGAATCAGATCGTGTGAACATGCCTTTCAAATGCTCTTTACAAATCTACAACTGTTCATCCTTAACTCTTTATAAGCCCTGTCACTTTTGACCACCAAATCTCCTCGTAGACTCTCATTAACTTTGAGCTGGTTCAAATTTTGATGAGAGTTTTTGCTCGTTTGACCAGTATGTGTGTGGTATATCCAGTCAACTCTCATGTTACTCTTGTTCTCGTTTGACCAGGACATAAGAGTTGATGAAACTCTCATGTAAATTCTCATCAACTCTAATCCTTGTTTTAGCAGGACTTTAAGTTATAGATAAAACATGAGCAGTCGATCTTTATCTGATATAGAAACTCGAGCCGAAGGCAAGCGTTTGTATATCAAATAAAGATCGGATGGAAATGTTTTATCGAACGTAAACAATGACCCATCTTATGAGTTCATTGGCGAAGTAATTTTAAAAATAAACATTGTCTAAGCCGAGAAAATCAAGGCTGAAGTTTATGTAAATCAGGACAAACCTTTATCCGATTTACAAACATTGATTAAACATTCATTTCTTTTGAATTTTCCTCATGAATTATTAATGAGTTTTTTAATAACTTAATAATGATCTCTAATTAAATCATTGATTACACATTATGATCATAAAGTTTAACAAGAGAATATAAATTCTTTATTAAATTTCCATATAACTTATAACAAAATATCCAGCTTTGTTTATAATTTAGCCAAAAGGCAATACTAGTTTTAGAGTGTTCAGTTCAATGCATTTTATCCACTGCTGTTCTTGGACATCTGAAATCGAACACCAATGAATGGAATGCTAAAGCCAACACCAAGGAAAATAATAATTGTTGCTAGTAGTCTTGGTTTGTTCTTAGTTTGGAATGGCATATTCTGAAAATGGAAAACAGCATTATTTGGTTAGGATGGTGAGTGGTGTGCACCAATTCAATTTGATGAGCCAATCATGTTAACTAGCCTCACTCTCATTGGATGAGCTTATGGAAACTTTCAAATGATAGTTACAAACACTGAATTTGAGAACGGACAATGTTCTTATGCGCATTGACTGTTCATCTTAGATGCAACCGACGGTATTGGGCACTATTGATATTTGGTCAGTACAATTTTTCACTTTTATGAGCACAATTCTGGCAGAAACAAACTTATTTCACATTACTTCTACAAATATTAAGCAATACTATCTTCTCAAGGCACTAAAAATACCCTCGAATTTAACAAAACCTCAAATTAGTACAAAAGTTCCAAAGTTTCATAGTATCATCACAGAAGTGGTTAAATTACACCCGTATTTTTAGCTGTTAAAAATTTTAAAAACCATATTTACCTGCCCTGGTGCATTCTCTATCTCGCCACGAACCAATGGACGGCCTGCAGCACGAAGACGAGTTGCAGAACGGGCAAGAAAAACTCCTCTTGAAAGAGCCGACATTTTGAAATTTTCTAAATTTTAAAAATTTGCTTTGGAGAAGATGGCCCACAAATCATTGCGGTCTTGAAATTGTTTTGCAGCTTATTTCGCAATATTACATAAATTCTGATTGGTTGAACGGTATCATTCCCTATCCAATCAAATTCCTTGTTACATGTATCTAGAATTTTGCAGAAATTTTCAAGAAATCTGCAAAATATATGGTTTGTAAATGAAATTTTCTTATATTTCTGTGTGCAGATTATTTGAACAGGGCTTCTTTATTGCACAGTTTTTCCTCAATTAATGTTGGGCTGTTACAAAAAGCCTAAATATGGTAAGTTTATAAAGTAATTTAATTATTTAGTTTTGCTTTCTATTTAGAAATGTTTGGTTGTATATTAATAATATTAATTTAACTTCTAAAGTATTGTTTGGAAAATCCTGATTCACACTGACAGTAGATTCATGTTGAGCATTTAAGTGAAGTATTAGTTGCATCTGTCGTTAACTTGTAATTGTTGCAATATGAAGTTTCTATGCAGGTTTGCAGGTGTTGCTATGGTGGCATTGGGGGCCATTCCATTTAATATACGCACCCCCCCCCCTATTTAGGGGTCTGGATATCCAAGGGGGAGGGGGGTCTTCCATCTTAACTTTTCCTAGCGGTAGCTAGTCTGGATATCCTAAGGGGTATTTGAGATATCCTATTAGCAAACTACCAAAAAAACACATCCAAGGGGGTTCCAAAATTTTTTTTATCTTAAGGTGGTTATGAAGGGACCCCTTAATAGGGGGGTGCATATATTAAATGGAATGGCCCAATTTCAAACAAACATTAGTACTGAATGAAGTATGATTAATTCTGATGAGGTACAATCATACACATTCCATGCACAGGCTAACCCAGCTCTGAAGTCTCTGAATGTATAATGGAAAGTGTTACTGTATTTTAGCTTAACCCATTAGCTTGCAATGCGCCCAGATGCGCCCTACTTTAGTATTTTACTCTGTCTAACGCCAGAGCATTTTACTCTGTCTAACGCCAGACAATTTTACTCGTCAGTGGTAGGGTACTGCCAGTTAATGGGTTAAAGTGGTGTAAACAATAAAAACTTAATAGAATCAACTTATGCAGTCATTTAATTAACGTTGAGATTTCAACGAAGCATAACGTTTTGACAATTTGACTTATAAGTTATTACAATATTTCTTCTGTAATTAATGCTTGAAAAATGCAATTAAGACGCACTGAAAAGTGTAAAGTAAGCCAGATTGGCTAGAGATGACACATCTATGCCCAGACTCCCTTCCATCCACTCTTTGTGTTGTCAATGTAGCTGTGGCAAACCGTATTATAACTCCTTAATTATGCTTTAGACCTTTGAATTTTATACACAGATTGCACCCTAGCGCGAGCTTTTAATTTTTGTTGAATGTTACTACTACGTTCTTGACACAGTTCTTTGATTTATGTAGTTTAATGTGGCACACAAAGAAAAAGATGGTAAGATAAGATTTTTTGTTTTCAGTCCAAAATGCTTACTGATGATCTTTTTGGCTAAATTTTTATAAGTAATAATATCATGTATGCTTGCAGCACATGACGAGAGCATCTGGTGTGTATCGTGGACAACAAATGAAGAAAATGTTGACAGTATTCTTAGCGGTGCTGTTGATGACCTTGTTAAATGCTGGAAATGGTATATTAGGCCAAACAAAAAAAAAACTTTGTGTTTCCGGTAACAAGTATAAAAAAATTTCAGGTCGGTAGGTCGGAAAATAATTTTATTTTGTGATATATTTTTATTTTCGAAACAAGATCAATTATCAACTCAACTCTACATCATTCTGTAATGACTTATACAATATTTCCGTAACTCGTACTTAAACAAATATCCAGATATAACAATATATCTCTAAAACTATTTGCAGTACATCCGCCTGTTCGGTTTCCTCATTATATTACCATTTAGCGCGTTTTATTTATTACCATCTAGCGCATTCTTTTATTTATTATCCAATATTTAATAGCGTATCCTTTTATAATTTTTTTATCCAAGCCTCTGCGAAGGAGAGAGCTGTCCAGCCTAGTTCCTAGGCCTCTAAGCGTTCTCATTAATATGCGGGCTGCTGTTAGCGCGCATTCCATTCGGGGACGTCACGGAAATTAGAACGCGTGTATAGAGGACTAGGGACTAGTCTGAGAGCTGTCGATGTGTAGCATGTGCACATCCACCGGAAATATTTCCAGCTGTGAACAGCTAGAACGTGAACTAAACAATACTGCCAAGAAACGTGAACTAAACAATGTAATTAACAATAGAAAGTGATCTGTGCTGTGATTTACCAACATAATGTCAAAATTATTATACAGGAGACAAGTTTACGCGCACTGACTTTTAATTTGCCAGTTGAAATTTTGAATAGCACCTTGGTCACGTGGTGACCATCTTAAATGCAAAAGGTGTCTTTTCCATCCACATTCTTTGGCAAATAAGACACATACAGCTAAAAGAAACTTTGTATCTAGTTCAGATTAAGTCTATTTTGAACTTTAAATAATATGCAAAAATTAAAGAAAAAGTTTCAGGTCGGAGGTAAAAATAAAGGTCGGTCGGGTACCGTTAACACAACATTTTTTTTGTTTGGCCTTACAGCAATAAATACTGGCAAAGGACTAACTAGATTTTGATTTTAGAAACAGTTAAATTAAATTGATAGTAATTGGAACACTTTTTATTATATTTAGGAATAATGAGCAATTAGAACTGAGATATAACTTCGAAGGACATCAGTTAGGAATAGTTTCAGTTGACATTAATGCCTCTGGCACAGGTATGATTCAGTGGTGACTAAATTACTTTGATTTTGTACTTGAGTAAAAGTAGAAGTAATTAACTTTAAAACGACTCGAGTAAAAGTAAAAGAACTGGGGGGGGGCGTACTTGAGTATAAAGTACAAAGATGACTAGCAAAAATTTAAGTCTAATACCTATAATTCAATATCTTAATATTGACTAATATGCATTATTCAGTTGCAGCGTCCAGTTCAATGGACAGTCATATTAGACTATGGGATCTTGACAACGGCAAACAGATAAAATCCATTGATTGCGGTCCTGGTAAGAATTATCACTTCTAAAAACACCTTGGAATACAGCTAGGTAGGATAATTACTGGTGGGAATACAGAATTTGTTTTTATCTTTATTTAAAAGTGGACACATGGACAGTGAGTTTCTCGTCAGATGGCAAGTTCGTAGCAACTGGAACACATTCTGGAAAGATTAATATCATTGGAGTTGAAAGTGGAAAGAAAGAAAGTGTCTTAGATACGAGAGGAAAATTTATTATGAGCATTGCTTATGTAAGTGAAAATTTAGAAGAAATGATTTGGCCTGTTTCTGTTTTGCATTTTCTGTAAAAATGTAATGTTTAAATTTCATGTTAACGTTAAATTTTAGAGTCCAGATGGAAAATATATAGCAAGTGGTGCAATTGATGGAATTATTAATATATTTGATATCGCGACTGGGAAATTGGTGCACACGTTAGAAGGTCGGTAGAATTTATAAGACTGGCCGAACTTGTATTAACAAAGCACTTCAGAAGATATTTTCATTATTGATAAATGACCATTCGTTGAACGTTATTCTTGCCATTAACTAGTCATTAAAATTCTATGTTCATCCCATTTCCAGGTCATGCTATGCCAATCAGATCGTTGACATTTTCGCCAGATTCACAACTGTTGATCACCGCATCAGATGACAACCACATCAAGATGTATGATGTGTACCATTCAATAGGCACTGCATTTTCTTTGGTCTCTCCTATCTTCTGGAGATGCTTTTATCTCCAGCTCCATACAGTATTTAATGTATCAGACGGGCTCCTTTATCTCTTCTTATTACATGTCCATACCATCTCAGCCTTGCTTCCCTCGCCTTCTCTGCAATATTTATTACCTCACATCTTCTGATTTCTTCACTCCATAATGTCTCTGGCCAGCTCTCCTTCATCTCTTCTTATTACGTGTCTATACCATCTCAGCCTTGCTTCCCTCACCTCTTCTGCAATATTTATCACCTCACATCTTATCTCTTCACTCCATAATGTCTCTGACCAGATCTCCTTCATCTCTTCTTATTACGTGTGCATACCATCTCAGTCTTGTTTCCCTCACGTTCTCTGCAATGTCTACCACCCCACATCTTCTTCTGATCTCTTCACTCTATAATGTCTCTGACTGACTCTTCTTCGTCTCTTCTTATTGCGTGTCAATGCATCTCAGCCTTGCTTCCCTCACCTTCTCTGCAATGTCTACCACTCCACATCTTCTGATCTCTTCATTCCATAATGTCTCTGACCGACTCTTCTTCATCTCTTCTTATTACGTGTCCATGCCTCTCAGCCTTGCTTCCCTCCTTAATCTCTTCTTGTTACATGTCCATACCATCTTAGTCTTGCTTCCCTCACCTTCTCTGTAATGTTTACCACTCCACATCATCTTCTGAAATCTTCGGCTTGTCCTTCACTGAGATCCGTATGATCCATCCCAATATTCGCATATCCTCGTCAAGGCCTGCACAAATATATCAGTTCTGAGATCATTGCAATATATCACGATTCTTCCATAGTTTATTAAGAATACGTTCTGTACTGCAGAGTGCAGAGTATTGAACACTACAAACTTAACATCACAACAGCAATATAAGTATAAACAATTCACTTATATCATCAAAAGATTTAAATGATCACTATTTTGTTCCTGTCGTTTTTTCTTTTCTACTTCTCTTTCTGACAAGCAGGCAGCATGCAAACCTTGCAGGTACGTTATCTGGTCATGGATCATGGGTCCTTAGCGTCGCTTTCTCACCAGATAATTCACACTTCGCGTCAAGGTAATGTAATGATGATGGTCTGATATATATCTCTCTAGACAGATCATGATCATCCGTCTGCGTGCCGCTTTGTTCATCCATCTCTAGCATAAATTGGGCCAATGATGAGAGCAACTGCACTCACCATTCGGGTCAAGCTGTCCAGGGATGGATTTACTGGGGGTGAAGGGGGGGTGTAGGGGTGTGTGCGCCCCATCTACACACGTATAAACGCACAAATTGTAAAGGCCAGTTCACACGGGCGATTTTTGCTGCGATTTTAGGTGCGATTTTCTTCTTCTGATGGATGCGAACGAGTGGATGAGTTAGAATGTTCAGATGATGGTACATATACTCAGAATATTCATAACTAATCCACTCGTTCACATCCATGAAAAGAAGAAAATCGCACTAGAAATCGCAGCAAAAATCGCCCGTGTGAACTGGCCTTAACCAATCCGCAACAGACTTGTACTAATGCTGTTTCAACCACTTGTTATCAGGATGTGTTCGCACTGCTTGTTCCCAGCTTGTTGACAAGTTGTCAACGGACAGCTTGTCGACAACTTGCTACAAGGTTGTTGACTCAACAGACTTGTTACAAGTTGTTCCAACAACTTGTTATCGTCCTGCAATTGAACAAATTGTTAACAAGTTGCGAGTGACAACCTTGTAGCAACTTTATAAAATAACAGTATTGCTAGAACTTGTCGACAAGCTTGCTACAAGTCTGTTGCGGACACATACATCTTGTTGAAAAGATGTGAGATTTTTACGTGTGTGGCTTGAGATTTTTACGTATGTGGCTTGAGATTTTTTGTGTGGCGTGAGATTTTTACGGGTGAAGATTTTGGATCTGCATGGCAAGAAAATTCCATCAAAGTAACCTTATTTTTCAAACATTTTCTGGCATACTTGTCCCCTAGACACTACCAGGGCTGTTTCCTCATAGCTCTCTCAGTGATGATGCACTCGGGCACAAGCACAAATGAGGCAAGGGGTCTATTTTACGCTCTACATTTTAGTTCTAGCGACAAGACAGTGAAAATTTGGGACGCTGGATCGAGGCAATGTCTTCATACATTTTACGAACATTCAGATCAGGTGAGCGAAGACAGTGAATTTTGGAAATCAAATATTTCAGATTTTATACCCCTGATTTAGATAACACATAGGAGCAACGAGAAAAATCTTGTGTATATTTTCCTAGGTTTGGTGCGTGAAATACAACCAAAGTGGAACAAAAGTCGTCTCCGTGTCTGATGATAAATCTATCATTATTTACAACTGTCCAACGTAGAGAACATGTTTACAGTTTAGATTATTATAAAGTTTGTAAATTAGTTTTTCAGTAAAGTCTGAATCGACCATAAAGCAATGCCCTAGAACAACCGCACACATGAGTAAACTTCCTGGTGCAAAAGTTGGTATGACCAATTTGAACAAGTTGCAACCTTGAGAAGGTATGAGCAGTTGGATCAGGCTATTGCCTAGTTTTAGGCCCTTTGCGCAACCTATTCTTTACTGGTGCAGAAAACGTATTTTTAAGTATGAAAATTACCGTGACTTCTGACTTCATTTTTATCACAATAGATACTCAATCCAGCTTTGTAGATGGTACAATAATTGTATTTTTTATCACATTTACATGGACATGGTCTATTTGAATATTTTTACAATTCAATTTGTAAACAAACCATCCAATCTTACAAAGTTACATAGAAGATATACTACACAACGACAGTAATTATGTAAACTCAGGTAAACTTCGATGCAATCGCTAATACTTTAGAATATTTGTCTCTTTGTTTGCGTAATATATTTGGTATAGGTCCACGGATTCTAGTGCCAAGAGGTGCCAAATTTTCATCAAGCAATACAACATTATTATTGTCATATCTTGGGACCATATTATTGCCTTTTGGTTTTCTCGACCCAACAATGAGTGCATTACACGTCTGACCCCGTACTGCAACTTTGATTACATCTCCAATATCAGCCGTTTGTCGTTTGTTGTTTTTAAAGAAACCAATGGCGTACGCTTTCTTGTATCTCTTTGCTCTTTGGCCTTGCTTACTGTTGTCAACAACATTAAACTTTGTGAGCAATGTAATTGAGCGAGATTGGTTGAACATTCCTTGCTGAAAGTAAGAGGGTCAAATGTAAATGCCTTCGTTTGAATCTAAGGATGAACCAACAGTCAGAGATAAAGACATTGTCAAAAGTATGTAACAGGTTTTGATCTGATCAGCCAATCATGTTTAACTATAGCCTTACGCTGATTGGCTGAGCTAATTGAAACATTTAAATGCTCGTTACAAACATTGAAGTTTCACATGAGAATAGATAATGTCTTATCTGCAAATGTAAGATGAAACGACAGTGTTAATTATACTACAAAATTAGTCTTTCTAAATTTCAATATATTTCATAATAATGATGAAATAGATAATCCTAGACCCTTACAAACAGTCTTATAGTTCTTTATTGATATCTCGGCAATGATTGACATATAGAGCATGTAAAACATGTTCAATATCATACAATTATACAATCCCCGTACAATCTCATTTGATTTGTTTGTTATTAAATGTATAACAGTTTGTTGATGAATATTTTTAGTGCAGTACAATGTACACAGTAAAGGATAAAATAAATACCTTAGAAAGACCTCCTCCCAAAATATTATATGATTGCGGCTTTAGACGTCTGGTTAATCCATTACTGACACTTAAAAATATCATTCCTAAACGACTCGCTCCTCGACAAGTCGCCATGTTGGATTCCCTGTTTCGAGCGCTCCCGGCGATTTCTGGGTGGCTAAAAGAGGTACCCCCTGCTGTAGAAATTTCTATAATAAAGTTATACTGGTGATTATATTTCTGCCGGGGGGAGGAAAAATATTTTTTTAGAATTTAAATTTAAGTATTTTGAGATAAACAGATCACAGAGCACCAAACACAGTTTATAGGCCAAAGGAATGTGATAATTGAATTATATTGTATTTTACATCGACTTTATAATGTTTTGCTGTTCTTTTGCAAGTAAATTCCACTTCTTCAACGAATTCTAACAATTATTTCTAATTTAAACATGCAAGCAGATGGAGTTATTTCAGAGCTATCACCAGAATATAATCAGAAGATAAATAAGAATCACACAGAAAATGGATTGTTTGATTTCTCAAGGCTGCCTTGGATGGTATTCTTGAGTATTTTGAAGTTCTTTAAGACAAATGAGTTATGTCAGCTTAGCTTGGTAAACAAACGTTGGCTTAAAGCTTGCCGAGACCCAAGTTTGTGGCGAGAGTTAGACCTGGACGATTACTGTACTATTTCGGATGATGACCTTATACGGTTGTCATCTTTCAGTAATAATGTTGTAACATTGAGGATATGTCATTGTGATGTATTAACAGACTCTGGTGCTAGGCATGCAATAAAACAGTGTTCATCATTGATGGAATGTAGTATTACTCAGTGTCGTGAACTGTCGGATGACGTTTTGACAACGTTAGGAGAGTGTTGTCGTTACTTGAAAAAATTGGATATTACACTATCACTCAGTTTCACTGACGAAGGCATAAGGAAGGTAGGGCGTATATTGCAAAGTAGAGTTCATAGACACACATCTAGGGATGAAGTATAGGTAGGTACCCCCCTGCATATTATTTTGCCTGTACAATTCTCTGTATTAGGAATGAGCCGATAGTGAAAATTGCCGATTACTGAGGCCAATTATTTGGAGGCCGATTATCTCAACTTATTGGCCGATTGATCGGTATCTGCCGATTATTGTAAGTAGGACGGCGGTGTAAAAACCTTTCAAAGATGGCGGTTGCTTTGAAGTTCTTTGACCAAAGACTTTAATCACAGAAACTTTGATGGACATAGGCATGGCAGAAATGCATTGTATGGAAGCTTTTGAATTTTGTGAGTTCTTTTGCATTATGTTCATAAAAACCCCTGTGAAAAACAACCTATCTATTCACTTGTATTTAGTATTTTAGCATGTGCTTGGCAACTCTGCAAAATTATTTTTCTGATTATCAAACAATAATCGGCCGATTATTTAAAAATGACCAATTATTCTCCAATTAATCGGCTCATCCCTAAAAAAAAGAAAGGCCTTGTATAGGTGAGTTTTCAAAAGGATACATCTTTCACAATTGGTGACTAAAATCGTATGGCAATTCAGACAGTGAAATAATTGGTAGATCGCATTAGGGTGCAATGGATTAAATCTTGCACTCCGGACTTCAGAGTTGGCGACGCTCAGGATTTTTTGAGGCAGAAATTTTAGCGTGCTTAGGATGTACTTAAAAACAATTTTTGCGCCCAAATCTCTAATTTTCACTGTTTTTTTACATGTATTTGGCCACTTTTGTGCCCTTGTCTCATTTTGTTTGTGTACATAGGTTTGTGAAGGATGCCCAGAGTTAGAGGAAATAGTAATAGACCAATGTGCAAAGTTGACGAACGAATCACTCGTACATCTCGGCAGGCATTCCACAATGTTGAAATACATATCCGCGACAAGCATCATGAATATAACAGACCAAGGTGTCCAAGCATTGTTGCAAGGTTGTCAACAATTAGGGACTTTGCGACTACCACTTTGTGGGCTTACTAGCCAAAGTGTTAGCCACATTGTGCGACATGGTACGGAGATTGTGTATTTAGATATACGCGGGGTCACTTTAGAGGACAATCATATTCATAAAATTGTAATGGCTTTGACAAAACTGCAAACTTTGAATCTTGGTCTTTGTTTTAATTTGACTGATGTGTCTGTGATGGAGATTGGGTTGCATTGTCAGGATATCAAGCATTTGTTCTTGGTCAATAATAAAATTACAGATGAAGGTATTCATGGACATAATTGAACAATGTATATTTTAGTATTCAATTATTGGAGTATAATTATGTTTTTATTAATCAATTGTAGAAATTTCAAGATAGTTTTCTTGTTCGTTACTAGGTCTTTTCCAGTTAAGTGTATGCTGTCGCAATATTGTGCACCTGGATGTAAGCTGGTGTGAAGGTGTTACCGAAGTTGGTGCAAGAAAAGTTCTTAATGGTTGTCCAAAACTTAATCATTTAGGTATGAACTATATTGAACAATTAGGGCTGCTCCCCATTAGTTTTTTCTTGTATTTTTTTCGCAATAGATTATTTTCACAGTAATTGGTTAATGAGCAACAAGTTCTCAGGTCGGTTCTTGCAAACTATGAACATGTCTTAATTTAATGCACTAGTTGTAAACAAATATTGATATATTTAGTATTTACGATTAATTGATTATTACTGTAATTGATTGTTTACAACCTTAGTTAATTACGAATACGAAGCTATTGTCCTGGGAGCAACTCTATAAACAAATGTTCTGTTGAAGTTCATTATTATGCAGAATTTAATAGGGTTTTAATTATTAACCACGTTTATTCACAGATTGTATAATAATGGCTGAATGAAAGTTTTCCCTTAGCCCAAAAAAATTCTGTTTCTGGTCAGCGCGCGCGCAATTTTTAACCATGCGCGTCAACCTTGATTTTTTGCAATAATCAAATAATAATTTTTGTAATAATAGTAGTTCTCATTTTATTCTCGCTAACCCACGGTTAACGATTTTTAACCCTGGGTTAGCGCTAATCCTGTGTTAAGTTAATCGGCTTTTGAACAACCGGCCCCAGGGCAGCAAAAATACTCACCTATTGGCTATTTCTGCAAAAAAGCGCCTCCATTGAACTCTCAAGAAGAAATAGCAGGGGGAAAAAGGCCTTGTCGTCGCGTCAATTCTCGACAAACCCACTGACCTTTTGCCTTATTTTTTTCTTTATCGTTATTTTTTGTGTCTTTTCTAAGGTTTGTTTCGGTGTGATAAAGTTTCCGAGGCAGCAGTGAATGAACTCAGTTTGCAGTTTCCACGTGTATTTATCAGTACACTTCAGACAGAAATGGAGAAATCTAGACGCAAAAAAGAAATGGATGTAACATAGATCCGTCATTCAGCGGTGTACCCAGTGCAACGTCAAAGTAACTATAATAGGTGTACAGTATATTACATCATGATTCATGATATCATTGTTTATTATATAGTAGACAGCAAGATATGGAAAATATGCCGTGACATATTTTCCATATCTTCACTAGTGAGGATATCGATCACGTGATCATTTCCCGCCAATGGCTTTGTGTTTTGAAGTTGTCAATTTTACGATGACTATATAATAAAAAGAACATTACACGGCGGCGCGAAGATATGAATTTTATCTTCTCGTGTTGAAAACAATATTTTACTCATTCGCTGCGCTCATTCGTAAAATATTGTTTCACCACTCGAAGATAAAATTCAGATCTTCGCGCCGCCGTGTAATATCCTCTATATATTATCAGGTACCATAGAATGGTCTGAGTCGTGACGGTGAAGCCGTACTTTCGAGGGGCATTGGCCACTACCTTTGGAATTCTACGGAAGTAATTTGTTGATTAATTAATAGAACTGAAATCGGTCATCTCCCTGAAAGTGGGGCTTTTTAGAATCAATTATAAATGTTTTTAACAAATTTGTACTACTGGAATAAGAATATAAGTGTAATTTATTGACTACTAATTGTTTGCAAGCATTTGCCCACAAACAATCCTTCACGAAAATTCTGAATTTCCCATATGAAATGGGCATTCTCGCATGTGAAGTGTTCCAATTGCACACAAAATTTCCCATGTGAAATGATATGAAATTTCCATACGTGATATATACTACACGTGTACAGTCACAGAGTTATTGACCTCACTGCTAGCAGGGTACCCGACTATTTCATTAGACGGCGAAATAGTCTGAGTATATACGTTTTTCGACATTCTTTTTTCGTCCAAAAATTGTATGGCAGCAAATATAAAGTAGGTCTGTGTTCATGCTAGCTAATGGCAAGGACCCGCTTATAGCATTTTCTTCCGCCTAATCAAGTACGCATTACGCCGCAGCTCTTCACAATGCACCTACTTTGTTTTTTTTACTCTACCAGATAATTAGAAAAGGTTGGGTGTCAAAGAGTTTTTTCACTCAAGTCAGTTAGTAAATCCTCCTCGAGCCTGTTATTGTTATACTGTACTTGGGTCCTATACAGGGACGCCGGAGCGATAGTAGGGCAGGGGGGGGGAAATGCGAACGTAAGGGCAGTCGAGAAAATTTTCGCTGTCACGCCCTTTCGATGGGATTTTGATGATTTTCAAATTTCAACTCATTTGCTAGTAATTGCTATTTCTATGTACAAATATAGATCTAAAGAAGTACGGAACGAAAACAATAGCTTCCATTATGCACTGATCGTCTAATTTACAGCTGTATTCTCTCTTCTTTGCCAGTATTATTATTGTTTCATTTATATTATAAGGGCACTTTTGCCCCCCTTAGGAAAGGGCAGGAGGGGCGCTTGCCCCCCCCCCTCTCCGGCGTCACTGGTCCTTACTGCCCGAGGATGAAATTTGACTGCCCGGAGAAAATATTTTATCTGCCCGGAGTAAAAATACTTATGCTGCACTAAAGGCTCAGTACTAAAATGAGTACGATATAACTAAGTCCCCCTGCAATTCATATAGAAATGAATTCATTCCAGCAGTGAAACACCGACGAAACACTGATTCAACATTAATGTCGTAGCGAAACAACTATTAACGGCAAGGAGAGAATTTTTTAATTGTTACATTGTATAATTGTATAAAACCTAGAATATGAAGCTTTTCTTTGGCAAATTAAAAACCGAATAATTCGTATACATTGCAAATATTCTACTCTCCGCGGTTATTCTGTGCCTGCCTTCATGTTCAGTCTACTGTATCTCAACGTTTCAAGGCCGATAAAATGGCTATTACCGAACCGAACAACCATTCGGAAAGAGTAAAACCATTGGATTTTTTTCTTAATATCTTCTAAAAGAATACGAAAATAACAACTTTGCGCATCCTTCAGTGTAATTTGACGGCCCGGGCAGTTTGTTTTCGTCTCTGGGCAGTAATTAGTAGGACCGAGCTGTACTTTACAGCCAAATGATATCTTCATGACAAATAAGAAGTATAAACAACATATTTCATCAATAAAGACCATATATAATATTTACATTTTCTTTTACATGAACATTTCAACAATACACATTACACAATGAAAGTAAAATGACGAGTTATGTCTTATGATATATATCATCCACACAGATGTTGGTTAACACAATTGTCACAATATATGATACACTATAATGACACTCATTACACACTTGTTACATCTGTGGTGCTAACGGAGGACATGACTCATGCATAAAATTATGTGGCGAAATCAAACCATTCTGCTTTTCTCTAAAAAGGAAGAAAATATAACAGTCAATGCATGTCTCTTCTCAATCTTGTATCAAATTTTCAGCTAAATAACTTATTACCGTCGTTTGCATCTAAAGATGAACAGCGCAGATAAAACATTGTCTATTCTTATGTGAAACTCCAATGTTTGTAATGAGTATTTGAAAGTTTTGATTAGTTCAGCAACCAGTGCCTGGCTTAAGCCCTGTTCAAACGAGAATGAGAGTTGATGAGAGTCAATGAGAGACTTGTAACTCTCGCTCACGTTTGACTGATGCACTCTCGTCAACTCCCATGCCTTCCTGGGAATGGCGTGCGATCGCACGCGCACACCTTGACACACGCCAGGGGCCGGTTGTATATAAAAAAGTAGTGAAAGTTAACTATAGTTACACACGCAAAAATCTCATATTTTGTAACAAGTCTGCCAACAAGCCGTCAACAAGTTGTCACCGCACTGATTGTCCCAAGTTGTCAACAAGTATGGAACAACTTGTTAACAAATTGTAACCAGCTTGATGGCATTATCAGACTTGTTACAAGGTTGTTCCAACAAGTCCGTTACATGCTTGATATAACAATATTGTTACAACCTTGAGTTGTCAACCTTGTAACATTCTTGTTGTATCATGGCTGTGACAGACCTGTTAGAACAACCTTGTAACAAGTCTGATAATGCCATCAAGCTTGTTACAAGTTGTTAACAGCTTGTTCCAAACTTGTTACAACAACTGGGAACAAGCAGTGCGAAGACAACTTGTTGACAGCTTGTGAACAGATTTGTAACAACTTGTTTGCAGACTTGTTACAATTTGTGCGTTTTTAGGCGTGTAGTGCGAAAGTTAACCAATCAGAATCGCGAATTTTACAGTTAACTACTATTTAACTACAAAACGGGTAGTTAAAATGTAGTTAAGACTTTTATACAACCGGCCCCAGGGCTTCTCAAGAAGTGCGATTGATCGCACGCCTCGATAAGGCTACAACGCAAAACAACAAAACTATAATATTTTATCTTTTCAGCGCAAATCGCCAGAAATTAGACGTCTTCTAAGCTCTTTTATTTTTTTACTCTTTACTTTGTCATATTCTCTGGTAGCTGTGCTTCATATTTTAACATTCTATAACCAGATTTTAGTCTAGTCGCTAACCATTATTAAACACTTTTAAAAAAGCTGTGCGGCCTGCTGACCATGCAGGGAATGGAAAATTGATCACACTCCACTGCACGCCTAGATAGCTCAAGGAGTGTGATTGGTTGCACCCCTACCATACTCTTCCTGGGAAGGCCTGAACTCCCATTAACTTTGAACCAATTCACATTTTTATGAGTTTTTGCTATGCATGTTAATATCCATTCGGTCATCTTCTCATGCAAACTCGCACGTGCCAACTCTCATTTTTGTTGGACCAGGGCTTTATTAAACTGCACAAGTCATGTCATGTTTGGGGATTTTACATATTTGTGATATTCAGAACATTCTGAAGCGAAATGCAATACATCTTCTTTGAAAAAAACTTCATGGTCTTTTTGGCTGTTAAAGTTACCGGAAGTGACGTGAAACAAGGCAAAATCACTTCTGGTAACTTTAACAGCCCATAAGGCTGAGAAGATGAAGTTTTTTTCAAAGATGTATTGCATTTTGCTTTAGAATGTTCTGAATATCACAAATATGTAAAATCCCCAAACTTTACATGTGCACTTTAAGCATGATTGGTTGATGAGATTTTAATCTATCACTAATTTTAAATAATAATTAATAATAATAATAATTAATAATAATAATAATTAATAATAATAATTATTAATAATAATTAATCATTATAATTATAATAATAATTATTATTAATAATACTTAATAATTTCTAATTTTAGATATTAATAGAAAAACCCAATGCTCTCAACAAACATAATAGTTTCATGAGACATTAGGCAATGTATTTATCTGCAAGAGTTCATCCTTAGATGCAAATGACTGAGTGTATGTGACCTAATATAAAGCAATTTTGAAAGAAACATGTTTACAACTTACACATCATACTGCAGATGTTCCAAGACATTATTTACGTGCTCTGTTGGTATTTCTCCATCAATCATTGCGAGATATGTATATAGTTCTTTGAACACTTTGAAATCGATCCTAGATGGGCCGCCTTCCAAGTCTGTTGTTAGAATTTCACAAAATGTTTTCATTGCCTCGGTTAGGTTCTAGAGAATTGTCAATAAATGATGAAATTTGTTGTTAGCAGTTTATTTTATAATCATGCAACTGATTGCAGGTTAATATACATATATTCTCTGAGAACATACTCTCCGTACCCCACTAATTGTCACTGCTGCAAGCGAAAGGAAATGTACCCATGTAATTTCTTCTGCAAAACTGCCCAATCTAAAAAGTTGGAAACACAGATTCAAACATCACTTTTATTATTATTACTATTATTACAGCTTTTCTAACATCCCTGGTGGCGGTTCCACACTTTATACAAAGTCATTTTTAAATACAGGACTTCATGCAATAAATTTCCACATGGAAACTTGTCATGTTGATAAAATCAGTCGATTATGAAGTGCTAAGCATGACCACTGATGTGATTGTGGAACAAGTCAAATGCCCGACTGGGTGGGAACAGTTTAGCGTAAAAGTCCCGCCTGTGCGGAATTAAACTCTGGACAAACCCAGGGGGGGGGGGGTAATTGCATTTGGAATTGCTTCAACATTACAGGAAGTACATAACAAATAGATGATTAATAGCTAGAGTAGGCTAAAATGATTATTACTAATAATAGTCTTAGAAAATATAAAAGATTGCATATAACTATATTATGTCAGTATGTAATGACATATCATTACTCTAATGACTTATCATATTAATGACATCATTAGTATACAATGACATATCATTACTCTAGTTAACAATAACTATTTCTGCACCTTAAAATCCCATACAATGTGTCATCTGGTAATGATAAATCTTTCCACTTCTGTTCCAATGACGAACGTTCAATTATTGGTTTGGAACCAAGCTGCAAACAATATTATTATCTTACTCATCAATTCAAAAGAATTCATGATTTCTGATTGGCTAACAGCCAACAGTGAAATCATTGTCTGATTGGCTTTAGCTGCTAATGAGCCCTACACTTAACATAACAATTGTGCCATCAGGGTCCAGTGATAGAAATGTTCCATTGATTGTCTTTTCATTGTTTTGATGATCTCACTGTTCTCCATGCCATCCTGTCACTTATTGTTTTGACATATTTGTGACTTCATGGGGGCCTATATCGATATCTTTTTTGAAACACTGATGTTACATGATAATAGACTGTTCATCCGTAGCCAGTGTGCAGGGGATGGTATTTAAAATATGGTGCTTTGCATATATGTCAGTAATGTCAGCACTGGTTGATGCAAACCGTAGGCAGATCTACTGGGGGGTGCGCAAGTCAATGAATTTGGCAGGTCCTTTGAGAGAGTTAAATGACCCTGTAACCCCCCATAGGGTTCTATAGGGTTGCATGTGGACTATTTATTATGGTGAATTTTTTTTAGAGGGGTGAACGTTTTGTTTGGGGGCTGAAAACAAATATTTGGGGGTAGCATCCCCCGCACGACCCAGAAAATCTGTCTATGCGCACCCCCTAGAAAACATCAGCACCCCCCACAAAAAGTCAGCATCAACGAGTCCATACTGAAATTTTCACGATCTATGGCATCTTTGACATAATTTGCATTGGTGGTGGAAGGGTGCACCCTCTGAAAAATCTACACCCCTCTATCAGATGAGCCTGGATCCGCCCCTGATGCAAACTATTTCAGGGGGGAAGGGGGGAGTGTTGTTTTAATACCTGCTTGTGTAGTACTTCTATAAAACCTTTGGTCACTGGTCTTTCAAGAGCGGCGCCAATAGGAACTTCCAGACGATCTTTTACTGGCAGTGGTTCCCCTTTTGATAATGCCTCAAAATAACTAAAATGTCAAGTAAATGATATGTTAGCCAATGAATTTGTGTCTATATGCCTTAGGCATGCTAGGGTATTGTTGTATGTACAGAAACATCGGAAAATCAAAATGTTTCCTCAAAATGTGTCCCTGTTTGCCCACTGAAACAAGATTTCCTTTTGTGGAAGCAAAAATTCTTGGAAAAAATATGCCCCCTACTTTCTTTCAAAATGGAAAAGTGCCCCTTTTCTGAAATGAAAGTGTTCTCTTTTCTAGTATGAAAGTGCCCCTTTCCAATCAATGTACATTATATAACTTTTAGATTAGGTAAAAAAATCACTCAGAATGCAGGAAATGGTGTTGCAGAGACCTTAGAAATCCAAATTTTTCCTGGGAGATATCCCGTCGGACCCCTCCTACAATGCTTGAACTTCCTTACATTATACCACAGGATAATATTGACCCCCCCGCGACCTTTGTTCACAAGTGCGATTATTTTCCTACAAACATTGTTTTAAACTTGTAATTGAGTCAAAATTGACCAATTACTTAGAACTAAAAACTCAAAAGTAATTTACCCTATAGGCAAATGTTTTTGAGAAATGTTCCCTGGTTTTATACCAACCTTTTAAGTTTTAATAGAAAATATGGCTCGGAAACAATATTTTCATAATATTGTTGCCCAGTTGGCCCGGGTCTTTAGTTTGATAGAATAAATGTAAAGATATTAAAGGCGACAGTGACACAGTCACACAGTTGATGTATACAATAAATTTAAATGAATAAAATTGAAAAAACGGACAACTTACGCTGCAGACCACTCTAAAACATCGTTAGGTTGCGTTCTGATTGCTGCCTTAGTAAACTGTTTTAATATATCAGGCAATTCTGGCGGAATATTGATCTGTTGCGAGCAATAAATAGGCTCATCCGTGGCAGGCATGTTAGCCTTCTTCTTGCAAAAAGATGAACATAAATAAATAAAACAAAATTAATGGCGAATTGTTACCATGGCGACAGCCTTGCACCAGGTTCCCAGCATGCGCGGCCTGCAAAAAATATAACATTTTGTAAAATTTGTAAAAAATATTTTTGTAAATAAAGTGTAAAATTGGACAAATTGGAATAGCTCTGCCGTTTTTTCCTTGTATACTACACTTGTCTTTGTTTCCTCGTGTCAGTATTATAATACCTTTATCAGTTTGTTTTGATTTTTGCGTAGTCAAAAACAAAATCAAAATTATTTTCTTTTCGATTTTTTGGCAGACGAATCATAAGAGTTCTAATTGCACTTATTTAGCCTGCAAATTCAAAAATTAACCCCCTGACACAGAATGCCCCTGAAGAGACTTAAGAACGAGGTACGTCAACCCCCCGGCTGCCAATCGAGCCACGCCTACATTAACTTTTGGGCATATTTATATTTCACTTTCTACATAAACAGTATTTAATGTCATTAATTATTAACCAAGTGGTCAGAATTTGGGCTGTTTACTGTCTTTTTGCTTTATACGGTGTAAATGTCTTCAATATGAGCGGTTTGTCTGTGTTATTATTCTTAACTTTAGTTGTCCTTTATGTT
Source organism: Trachythela sp. YZ-2020 (assembly GCA_016169945.1). Classification (NCBI taxonomy): domain Eukaryota; kingdom Metazoa; phylum Cnidaria; class Anthozoa; order Malacalcyonacea; family Clavulariidae; genus Trachythela; species Trachythela sp. YZ-2020. The sequence goes on along the minus strand of JADLSH010000344.1, from coordinate 807,787 downwards.
ATTTTAAAGATATTAAATATAATCGAACCGGCAAAAGCGCCAAAGTTGTTTTTTCGGAAAGGGGATAGTCTTGTTAATCAGATCGTCAAATTATGTCCAATTTTGGAAGAAAGGTGAGAGATTGCATGAATAGTTTATGTGTTTATGTACTGTTTAATAGGCTGTGCTATTAAAGTTTTATATAACACCGCAAAAGCAAGAGTTTGTATATCACAAGAATAGAAAACAGAACAGTCTGAGTGTCTGGCAGACTAATAAAACGGTAATTGATCAGACGAAACGTAAAATTTGGCCAGACAATGTCCGATGACCAACAGTAATTTGCAGGCCTGCTGGTGGATAGCACCGCTATCTGGCTTCATGCAACCAGCCCTAGGACAATTAAAAGTTGTTGAAACAGCTTATGGCAAGTCTGTTGAGTGATCAACTCCTTAAGGTGATGTTACACGGGACAACTTTTAGCGACAACTCGCAATGCAAATCGTTGCAGAACCAATCAAATTTCGTATAGGCTCATTTGCATTGCGAGTCTGCTGCAAGCAATGTGATTGCATGTTGCAACCTCATTCCCAGGCTCTTCCCTCTTGTGGAGAAAAGACCCTGGTAGGAGCTGGTCATGTGATCTGCTAAAATCTAGCAGATTTATAATTAGCATTGTTATGTCATTTTGCTGGGAACAAGGTTGACAAAACTGTACACCTAGCAGAGGTCAACTAGTCCTTTTCCACCCCCTCCCCAAAACGACACAACAACAAAATATATAAATCTGCTACATTTTAGCAGATCATGTGACCAGCTCCTACCAGGGTCTTTCCTCCGCAAGCAGGAAGAGCCTGGGAACGAGGTTGTGCATGTTACTTCTTTAACAATTGTTTCTGGCCTGTAACAACTTATCAACAAGCTTGTAACAAGTGGGCTGAAATTAGTTTGTTTGACCAATTTAATGTAGTATAAAGTCTGCTATGCACCTGCTGTGTGTACATGAAGGAAATTGAACTCAAGATAAATGCCCCTAGTGCTACCTAGTTGCGTTGCAGGGGCGGCTTAGCCCATCGGGCTATTGGGCGACGCCCCAGTGGGCCCTCACTTCTCTATAATTGAGGGGCCCTTGATTTCATACTGTATTTAAAGACAGCCATCACAGCTTTTTTGTGGACTTGCTTCAATGACGTCACAAGGGGGGCCTTATGCATTAACCCATTAGCTGGCAATGTGCTCAGATGCACCCTACTTTAGTACTTTACTCTGTCTAACGCCAGACGATATTACTTGTCTGTGGTAGAGTACTGCCAGTTAATGGGTTGACAAAACTATCTGCCAGTGTCTCTTGTTAACCCATTAGCTGACAATGCACCCAGATGCGCCCTACTTTAGTATTTTACTCTGTCTAATGCCAGATGATTTTACTTGTCAGTGGTAGGGTAATTCCAGTCATAGTGCTAATCCACCCTTGTGCAATGCCATTGTTGTATATAATATATCATATATTTCTATAATTATAGATATGTACCTCCATTATTATGGGGTAAAAATGGCCATTTGCACACATTTGTATTTTCCAAGTTCAGTCCTAAAATTGAATGCAAGGCAACACGTCGGCAGCATAGTGTTAAATTGGAGGACAATTCCACAGTAATATTTGATATCTTTGAACCATGTTCAGATGAAAAAAGTAAGGTAGGTGACCAGTGGGGGTGAGCAATAAAGATTAGGCTGGATTTTGGTGTAAATGCTGGGGGAGGTGGGAAAATTTTAGGGGAGGTGCAATGGTCCAGGCACCAGCCTCTCTGGGAGGTATCCCCCTGAAGTCGACAATGTGAATGTATGCATCAATGTATTTATGCATTATGACTGTAAGACTCGTCCAATTGAAATTGTATTTGATCGAACTTGCAAATTTGATTGTGATAGGTCATAGTAACTTAGAGACAAGCCTTCTCCTTTCTGTCGGGGGTGTGGATTTCCCTTAGCAAATTACTTTTTCAAATATGCCTTGTATTTTGGGCATAAGTTTATAACTAAAGGGCAGAGACTGCATACCTCAGCCAACAAATGAAGTCAAATAATCATGCATAAATTATTCACTAATTATGCATTCAATTCTTTTTCATGCTTTCAGCCAGGGAAAGGAAGATTAACTTTTGCAATTTTCTCAACCAATTCTCATCCTAATTTTTAACCAAAATTTATTCAATTCCCTTGGCCTGTGGCTGTTAGATCCACAAATTTTTGTATTAACCCATTAGCTGGCAATGCGCCCAGATGCTCCCTACTTTAGTATTAATTACAGACGATTTTGCTCATCAGTTGTAGGATACTGCCAGTTAATGGGTTAAAATGTTTAATTTTTTCAAGTTGTTGTGCTAAAGACATTTGAACACTCAAACACAAACACAAACACAAACAAACTAACCTACAGTAGGTGAAAACATAACCTGGTGGAGGTAATTATAACCATGTTTAACATTACAGTGTCAGGGGGGTAATATAAAGCAATGCCTCTGATATTTTAGTTAACAGATGACTACACAATTGTTGTGGTTCCTGGAATAGCCAATGACAGCAGCGGAGCTTATGTCTTGTTACTTTGTGAATATACAACCAGGCTTGGATATCGTGTCATTGTTCTGAATCATCTTGGAGTGCTGCCCGGAGTAAAATTGACTTCAAAAAGAATTTTCACATATGGTTAGTTGTCTTTCTCAAAACGATTGCACTAGAAGTTAGTATTGATGTCACATATATGTTTATATGCTTGAACTCAGTAAATTAACAACATTCCTATCCAATACCTAAATATACCGACTTTCCCATGTCTACATGTGGACTTGCTAGTAAATACATATACCAGGTGGCGCAAAAAAGTACGACTGTTTGATTTAGTATAACTTAACAACTAAAAGAGCCATTACACTAAAACAAGTTTCTTTGCAATCAGCGATGTCTAACTTAAACTTTGATATATGCCATGCGCATTTTCATGCAATATTGACCGAGATAGCTGCGTTTAAACTTGAGTAAACATTTTTGGAAGTGTCGAGAAGCGTGCGGGGGGTATGCAAGGATGTTAAGGACAGAGACATCAGTAACGAGGGCGCTTGTATGGTCACCAGACTGGAAAAAAACTTAGCATGTAGACTAGACTTTTTCCGCTTTCTTGTTTTTGTGTGGGGGGGGGGGGAGTCGTGGCGAAAATGGAAGACCCTTCCTCTATTTTTTCGTTGCCTCCTCTCCTAACTTTGTCGCTCGCTTGAGATGTATAAAGAATTAGGAACCGTTCATTATTTATACCATAGGGTGGGGTTGGAAAAAATGAGGGGGCTATACAATTTCAGCTTGTCCAATGGGGTGGGTGTTTGTTTTTGTTACAGGTTTGGGGGGGGGGGGTATAAAATTTGTGGTACTTGTTCACAAATATAACATCTCTGCTGAATGGGAAATTTTTTGCAAAAATGAAAGTTTTAGATCGTGTAAAATTTAAAGGAAAAACAACAAGAACTACATTTAGTGAAACTAGTTCAGTCAATACGTCCAAACAGTGATACATCCGATTCCGAAATTTTGGATCAACAAGGCCAAATCCGCACTCGTGCTGGGAGACTTGCCACCAGGAAATCCTGGAATGATTATATAGTAGCAATAAACGTGCCATGGCAACTGGTCATGCATATGCTAATAAATGTGCATCTTTGCCGGCGATACCAGGAATTGTAGCAAGTGCATTTTGTTTGTTATACTTTACTTTAACACACAATATATGTCTGGGGGGAGTTGTATAATTTTAAATGTTTTTCTTAGGGGGGTCTTCATTTTTAAGAGCATCAAAAACGGGAGGGGGTTCATGAGATTCTTATATATGATAAAAAATGTCCCACCCCACCCTAGGGTATAAATAATGAACGGTCCCTTAAAGAAGTCAAATTATAGAGAAATCAACTTGTACCAAACACATGGTCAATTGACATTTTAGTCACTCTGACAACTGTTTTTCCTTCGTCGTCCACCATTTATCTAGAAACACCACCATACCAATTTTACGTTTATTTTTCTATAGGTAGCACACAGGAACTGGATGCAATTGTTAAATATACAGTGAACACTTATCCCAACACCAAACTCTTGGGTGTTGGCTTCTCTTTGGGAGGTAATATACTGGTGAAATACTTGGGTGAAAATTCTGAACATCAGAAAAATTTCGTTTGTGCCGTCTCTGTTTGTCAAGGCTATGATATTTTGAAGTAAGTACTGTACTGTTTTATTCGTTCACTTTATTCATCTGTAAGTGTATGTTTCTTTATGATATAATGCTTATCCATATTTTGTATAATAAGCCCTTTATTATAGTAGCTATTTCAGAACAATGCATCTATTATGGCACACCTCTGAACAATCATAGCTACTGTTCCGGCATTGTTCAATGGCCCGTTTATACTGAAGACGGACGGACGGACGGTCGGTCTGTCTGGACAAACTTGGGTAAAGACGAATAAATAAAGTATCAAGTTCGTCTTATAATAGGCCTTTTGCAACAATCGTTGCATCAACCATCTCCCTTAAAACGAATACCTCAATATTAGTAAAACTGCAAAAGTTCAGCCTATAAAATGCAACATGGAAGAAATCGCATTCAATTTAAGATTGAATATTTTCTTAGGATTTGTATGGGAAAATGCTTTGGTGGGCAAAGCTTTGCCCACAGCAGAGTATTTTCCCATACAAATCCTAAGAAAATTACATGACATTTCTTCCTTAGAGCATTTTATAAGCTGAAACTTTGCAATTTCACTAATATTGAGGCGCTCTTTTCATTTCTGGGGTTCATTTTTACACAGCTCATTTTAAGGGAGATGGGATCACGTGACCAATTGTTGCGAAAGGCTATTCGTCTGTGTATAAACGCGGCAAACACCGTCAAAATAACCCATCTGCGTAGTTCGTCTACTCAGATGAATAACCGACATTGGCTCATTTTTTTCAACAACTGTAAACTTCAAAATCTAGAGCTTGTCCAGCCATGGAAGAGTGGGATGGTTTGCGTCGAGGCTATAACTGGCTGATTACACAACAAGTGAAGAAAGTGATAAAACGCCATGCTCAAGAACTATTGGGAGGATGTTCCAGCACACCTTATCATGAGTTTAAGAGAAATAAGGTTTTGATGGCGACGTCACTCAAAGAAATTGATGAGCACTTTGGCAGGTATTGGTATTATCCTGTGACGCAGGTTCTATGGATTGGTATATGTATAGAGTCAGCTATTGTCAACTACAAAATGTTTGTGTGGTAACGTGGCCAAACAGATGTTGCGACGATTCGTGATTGGTCACGATAATTATGTATGTAATATGTATACACAGAGGAACTTCCAATTAACGGACATCCTGTTCGGTGGAGGTTGGGTTCGACCGTCTTCATTTACCACCATATCAATACTCATGACACACTTTCTCATGAAAATATTTATGTCAGTTTTTTGTAGTGTTTATGCAAAATGAGAAATTTTTGCTTACCATGCATGTTGGAAATATTGCATGAACTCACTTCACCATGCAAGCTTTTTGTCGCGGATTCGCAGACTATATATGCCGCCAATTCATTGAGTCTGCATCGCAGGCTGGTATACATAATATATCGGTTTTTTAAAATTTTCATCCATGGTCAGTACGAGTTTGTACAACTGTGTGTGCAATATATATGCATTAACAACTACGATATATCTGTGTAAACTATATATGGCCATGTTATGCAGAAATGTACGCGCAGGAAAACAATGAACATGGCCTGCGTTTCACATATCATCATTCTTATCCATTTCTTTGCTATCTTCTGGGCATGTTTAGCAAGAAAAATATCGGCAAAGAAAAATGAGATTCGTGCTCACAATTTATCTGCGAATATACTTTTTACATAACATCGCTCTGTGTCCGAAATTGCGTTGCAAGTTGCAGCAACAATTTCCTCGTGTATTAAACATGGCCTTATTTAACATCCTTTTGTGTTTAGAAAAATGGCGGGGTATCAAAGTGTGGATGATTACTACAAGTATAGCAGCAGTTCAATTTATATAGACAAAGTAATGCACTCATCTCTCACTGTGTATTGTAATGAATGCGAAATCTTGGTTGATTGATTGTCCCTATATACGACGTATCTTTTCGATATATTTTGCACCCTTTGTTAACCTTGATGATCTTGTTCGCTTTTACTGTTCTTGCATTAGATCAGTTCTTGAGTTCTTGTCAATTATTTCACAGTAGTCTTCCTAAATATTTGTCTGATGAAATCGAACGTATACAGAAGATGAGAAGAGCTATGCCTTGGCTATGCATATTATTTTACCTGGAAATTCCTATCCTATTGCTCTTACAAAGGCTGGACTTACATCACTTTACGCGAGAAAATAATCCTTAAGTAACAATCTAGCCTATTTAATGAAATTGTAAATAATAACGAACATAAACTTGCATCTTTATTACCAGCCAACTTCCTGAGTGCATACAAAACGTTTTAAGAACTCTTTTATTATGCATTACGCAGCTAATCATGTTAAAGGATTCATGTAAATAGTTTTAGTTATTAGATATAGATTATTTATAGTAATTTTAGCGGTACTGTAATATATATATATATTATAGCCTATAGGAAAATATTACCTAATTGTTTTTAGTATACACATGTAATTAAGTCTAGGTCTGCAAGATGTTGTATTTAATAAACCATGCATTTATCTATCTTTATCGATACTATCATTTCAGGTTGAAATTCCTATGTTACTTGTAAATGCTCAAGATGATCCGTTGGTACCTAAAGAGTTATTAGAAACTCCAAAGAAATATGTCAACAGTATGTATGACCGATACAATAAACAAGGTTTTTTCAGGACTTTTTACTTGGTCCTTAGACCTCAACCTATAAGTCTTAACACACGTAAAAATCTCACATCTTGTCAACAAGATGTGTTCGAAACAGACTTGACTGACTTGTATAGAAGCTTGTCAACAAGTTGTAACAATGTTGTCATTTTATCAAGGTTGCAACAAGGTTGTTACTCACAACTTGTTAACAAGTTGCTCAATTGCAGGAGGATAACAAGTTGTTGGAACAATTTGTAACAAGTCTGTTGAGCCAACAACCTTGTAGCAAGTTGTCAACAAGCCGTTGACAACTTGTCAACAAGCTGGTAACAAGCAGTACGAACACGTCCTGATAACAAGTTGTTGAAACAGCATTGGTACAAGTCTGGTGCAGGTTTGTTACAACTTGTATACGCGGCTTTTACGTGTGTGTACCAGGGCGCTTGTGTGTACCTTTTTACCAGCCTAGACCCTAGGCTTTTCCGCTGCGCACGCGGACATTCGTTTCACTCCCCCATATATTTTTTTGTCAGGAGTATGATTCGAGTGCGAATAAGAGAAATATGAAGGCCTGGTGTCTAGGCTGCCTTTTTACGTGAGAATGTGCAATAGCTGATCCTATAAGGCTAACCCAAGGCTGCTGTGTACCTTTTTGAACAGATTGAATTAACCCTAACCAGTAACCAGGGCGTAGCCCGTTCATGGTGCGTAGCCCCCAGAAGCTCCACGATTTAAGCTTTTACGTGCATTTAATTTAGAGATCAAGGGGTCATCCATATTTACCAACATTTTTACAAGCGTACGCTGGGGGAGGGGGGTTACCGGGTTTCCAACGGGAAAATATTATTTCCACGTCACAAATTCAACTCCAACATGCACGTTTGATGAGACTTTCAAAATTCAATTCAAGATTGAGTTTTTGAGGCCGTTTGCATTCTGAAAAACCCAGAACAAGCAATACAATTATATGTATTAAACACAATACAGTACAAATGTAGAATACAATATCCTGCAAAGAAAAACTTTGCTTTCTATCAGTCTTAAAATGCTGCTTCAATGTCTTTATTTGGCTGTTTTTTAGGACCAAATAGCAAAGCGTTATTTGTGCTGTCGAAGTTTGGTGGCCATCTTGGATTTTACGAAGGCGGCCTATTGAAGCGAGCCACACAGACATGGTTAAATAAAGTTATATTACAATATATTAATGCAGTTTTGACACTTCAAGACAAGTCAATCTCATGATATACAGACAGGTTGAAAATTGAGGTAAAAGTTAATATTTTTGTAAGAATACATCTATTTTCAATGAGAGGTGCATGTTATTATGTAATAATTGTTCTAATACTGTAAGAGGTATTTTGTTTTTTGTTTATATATTTACAGGTGCAATTAATTAATATGCAGTATGTTAAGTTAAATAACAGGTTAATTACCCATGCAATTATACTACAAAATGGATGATACGTCTGGGCAAAGAAATTGGGCAAAGGAATCCCAGCAAACAGACGAGTCATCTGTAGAGACGTCAGGAGGAACTATCGTTGTAGTTCGTCTACACAGACGAACTCGGCGTGTACACACGTAACAATCTGACATCTTGTCAACAAGATGTGTTCGCAACAGACTTGTAGCAAACTTGTCAACAAGTTGTAACAATGTTGTCATTTTATCAAGTTGCTACAAGGTTGTGACTCACAACTTATTAACAAGTTGTTGAATTGCAGGACGATAACAAGCTGTTGGGACAATTTGTAACAAGTCTGTTGAGTTAACAACCTTGTAGCAAGTTGTCAACAAGCTGGGAACAAGCAGTGAGAACACATTGTGATAACAAATCTGCTGCAGGCTTGTTACAACTTGTGCGTTTTTATGTGTGTAGTTCATCTTGACGGATAATCCGTCTATGTGTATAAATATGGCATTATGAGTTACATTACATGTTGTCAGTGATTTTGTAACCAGGGGCGTAGCAAAGGGGGGGTCTGGGGGGTGCCAGTAAAGTGTTGGGAAAATCAGAAAATGTGGACAAAATGTTGGTAAAGTTGATTGCGGTCATAATTTTGAGAGACACCCATATCATATGTCCGCACAGAATTATTTAACCTTACTCTGTCGTATCTGATTAACAACAGCGGGCAGCTCGCTTGGAATCAAGTGGATTTAGCTTCTGCAAGCATGGTTCAATAGCATATGGACTCGCAATTGTAAACCACGCCCTTTTGTCAGCAAATTTGAAGCATGCACCCCCCCCCCCCCGCCCCCCAAACACATTACCTTCGCTATGCCCCTGTTTGTAACATAACCTAGTTTATTACAGGGCCTTTGCAGCCAGTATAGATCTTGCTATTCTAGCTGGTCTTATGTTTACACAGAGACAAATGATCTGTCAGACGGATGATGCATGTCCAGTATAAATAGGCCAATTACATAAAATAGATTTTGTGAATAATACACTGTTCTTTGTTTTCAAAAAACACTCTGTACAAAGTTTGATGCAAGGAGAGGACTTTGGGCTAAAACCACATTCTGTTCATGAGATGGCATTTCTCTCAAAACATGATCATGTATCACCAGTCATTATGGCTATGAACTCTTCTTCATTTACTAAAATGACAAAAATTTTAGAAAGAGTAAATAAAAATGTACTAGATAATACATCAGCGCATGATTAGGGACGTGTCAGTAATTTAACAGAACTAGTCCAAATATATCAATTTTTTCTCATGCTTTTTGGAAGTCGGTAACCTTTAATAATGATCGGTTCATTGACAATAATGTCAGATTCAAAGGTCAACTCTCAGCTTGCAAATTTTCCTTGAAAAGTGAACCAAGGACTACTTGCTCTCTGTTACAGTTTCTCCACTGCGGGTGTAAAAAGTGCGAAAAAGATACTGGGAAAAACTTGTAATTTTCAGACAATATTTTCTACTATCCCAGCACAGACGAGAGTCCTAGACCTTCTGACCCACGTTTGCAGTTAGACCAAGTCATTTACAGGTAATCGGTTTACTGCGGATCCCAACATCTGACACCCACGAAAGGAGACCACTGGGCTTTAATGGGTTAATCGATTCTGAATAGTTATGAACCTATATTGGTGCATCTATAATAACAGCCGCCTCAACTCAAGGCTAGATAGTGGTCTATTGCTTACTTTCACCATCACCGTCCTTATCAAATTCATCAATCATCGCTCGCAATTCTTCATCCGTCATCGTCTCGTCTAGTTCTCTAGCTACACGACGAAGGTTTCGCAAACTTATTTTTCCACTGTCGTCATCGTCAAACAGTCTGAATGCTTTAAAGATTTCTTCTTGAGGATCTCGGGCAAGCATCCAATCCGTCACTAGAAAATATGTCAATTGATGAGGATATTGTTACTATCCTAGCTTACATTTTACTTGTATTATATATTACAGTAATAAGCAACGAAATAATAACGTTCCAACAAAATAATCCAACAATAATGCAAGACAAATAATGAGTCATTAATGTACTTACTGACTTCATAAAAATCGTCAAATGTGATCTTTCCTGTTGCTTCTTTGTCATATTCTTTCATTACTTTTAAGACATCAGCCTTTTTAACTTCAAAACCAAGTGCTCTCATTGCAACCTTATAGCAAACATGAAATAATATGGTACTTTACAATATAATATCATACTGGAGTAATGCAATAGATTTGCATACATACAATAGTGTATCAATTGTTATCAATAATAAGTACCAATTGAACACGATTAGTCTATTTTATTGATTGTTATCAATAATTGATACCAGTACCAATCAATAAGGTCACAAAAATCTCCTTCATCAATTGTTCATTGATTTTCAATGTTAACTGATATCAATTAAAATCGATATATTCGATATCAATTTATGATTGCAAATGCGGGGTTTATATAGTGCCAGTGGAGGATTACCAATTAGGCAGGCCAGGGTTTTCGAGAGGCCTGTGATTTTCAAATAATGCACTTTTTATTAGTATTACTATTTTTTACATTAGTTCAGCAAAACAGCCTCAGAAAGCGGGAAATAGCATTTTCGAGACCTTAAATTTCCAAATATTTAGGTGGAACATGGCCCGGACCTCGCTAGAAGATGTGTCACCATTTACAGGCGTGAAAATATCATTCTCAAGACCCGCAAATTTTACTTAGGGGCTGTTTATATGGGGCAAGCTAGCAGTACCCGAGCTGGCCCGGTTTTGGGGAGTTCCCACGTTTGCTATTATTTCCTATTAAATTTCATGTTCCGTTTATATGGAAACCGAGCTGGCCTGCCTACGCGAGATCCCACCTCAACTGACCTGAGCTGGCTCGCCTACCCAGGCGGGGAATAAAGGCTGTGTTTACGTGAATATATTGTTGTTAAAGATATTTTCTCGACAGATTTCAATCTTAAAGGATCTCTGTGATCGTTTCTGTGAGTTATAACTGAAAAACTTGTTCACAAAAGTATGATTTCAGGTTCGTGGGAAAATTTGTTTATATTATTTCATTTATCCCGGGTGCTTTGTTTTGGCGAGCCTGAACAGTCTCATGTAAACACAGGTGAAATTTGTCTCGGGAAAGTGGGCTGCCTCGCCTCCATATAAACAACAGCCCCTTAGCCTACATGCCCCATAACTGGTAATCCACCACTGTATAGACCACTTGTCTTGTTTTATACGTTTTTCCATAGGCAGCCCAGCAAATGTTGTGATCAAGTCGCGACTACGTCATAGGTAAATATATACATATGATGTAGTCGCGACTTGATCACAACATTTGCTGGGCTGCCTATGGTTTTTCCAGCAAAATGTAAACAAGGCAAGTGGTCTATGCATACAAACAATATGTGACAAGTTGTCTAAGAACATAACATATATTGTATGCCCTCCTAAACCTCGCTGTTACCTTCAACTCATGATAATCAATCGCCGTGTCTTTATCTGTATCAAACAAATCAAAAGCTTCCCGTATCTCTTGTTTTTGTTCCTCGCCCAGTTCCCGCCTTTTTGGTCGACCGCTCTTTCCTTTTGAAAAATCGGGCGCTCTTAGCGAAACACTCATGGCTGATCTTAGCACAAGAACAGCGATAAAATGCTAGTGTGTTCTCCTATATTTGTAGCGCTCAATATCTTGCTTTCTGAATAATTTCAACGACTTTTTGACCTTGCAAAACACAACCGACGCACTCCTTGTATACTTGTTGCTACGTGCCGGTTGCCTGTTAAATTTCATCGTTGAAAAGAATTTCCGAGAGATTCCGACGGGGAAACGACAAGTGACAAATTTTTTATTCATTTTGCAAGGCTTAGTTTCTGGCCTATTTACCGCAATTAATTTTAAAATACACGTTGTAAGAATAATTTTAAGCATATTTTTCCTGAAAAAGGGCAAAATAGGTCAAACTTATGTGTTAACTTTCTATTTGGAGTTAATTTAAAGTAGGCTATCGTTCCGCGAATCATGCATTATTTATTGTGTTCCGATTCTTTGCCGACTCTTTCCGTGGGTTTCGACTTCTCAGTTATGGTATTTAGAGCATGTTAATTCCATGAGAAATTGATTAAGAAACTGTCACAGCTAATTAAGAGTTAATTAAGATTTAATTAACTCAAAATGCAATATATTTGTAAGAGAAAACCGGTAGCCAGTTCAGCGTGTTTATTGGCCAGAAAATGCAATTGACTGGCTAGAATAATGGTAATGAACATGCGTAATGCGACATACGCAGCGTCAAAAACTTCAAAGGTTCGGCCTCAAGTGGCCCTTCTAGTCATTTCCTATCCTATGCAGCAGGGTTTTTTTTAAGAAAAATTTAGAACTGCACATTTTGTCATACTGTCCCAACACGCCAGGGCCTTTTTTAAGAAATGGTTAGTGGGGGGGGGGTCATCAACGAAAATGGACCTAACAAGAATGTGGTATATTGAGGGTGTGTGGGTGTGGTTGGGGGTCTGGGGGTCCTCCCCAGAAAATTTTTGTATTTTTGAGTTTCTGTGGCTTGATTTCCTGCATTTTCAGAGACATTTTTTGAAATATCCCATCTAAACAGACTGAGCTTTTGGTGTAAAAGCAATGCTTTGTTATGAGAATATCATAACTTTCTTCTGACCTAACTTAAGAACTTTTGCTTATATTTTGGACAAAAGGGACCTTCACTGGGAGGATAGTTTACTGGTGCTAACATTGGGGCTGGGGGGGGCTTTGGCCCCCCAGTATATTAATTAAAAAAGGCCCTGCGACATGTTATAGCATGAAATTCAACTCGCGCAAATGGCAGCATTTTTTTTTCTTATTAAACTTTCATTAACTGATTCTCATCCCTACAAATAGAAACGATGCTGAAAATTGTCAACAAAAATTATATTGTTGAGTTTGTTATGAGAAATTCTGGTACTGCTTTTGTTATTGAAGCTATATGTATTCCATTTATTCCTTCGATTACTTTAGTTTTCTACAATAAATATCCATATCCTGAAAGTTCGTATTTTTTTCAACTGCACAAAATATTTTTTATAGTTGCACAAATTGATTTAGAACTGCACATTTTGTGTAGAACTGCACGTTAAAAAAAACCCTGCTATGCAGTGGTGACCACTGACAAGCCACTGACTGATTGTGGGGGAGTTCATGAAACCAGTGCAACATCCCTTCAGTCTTCGTTTGATTTCACCTTTAGAGCTTCACTATTCAGCACTATTGTGCAGCAGATTGCGGTCAACCAACAGTTTAATATCAGAGCGAGAAATATGTACTGGTCTAGTTTTTGGAGGCAAATAAATAGAATTGGGAGATTTCGTTCAATTTTATACTTGCTCCCATGAGTGTCAACATTTCTGAAGTTGATCACGGACTACCATTTGGCATTTGCTGCCCAGAACACGCTAACTGAAACTATCCAAAAAAATACGTACAGAACAGTTCCGGTTTCGCCAGAACGCGTTATTTGGATACGCATTTGAAACTATATAATATGAACGGACGTATTGTATTTTTTAAGTTATTAAAATAGGTTTCTATCCTAACTTTCAAAGACTTTTAGATAGAGGTACGCTTTCGACGAATTTCAACCCTCCCCCGATCCAAAAAAGCTTCCTACGGCACTGATTGGTCATGATTGTCATGTCTTGGGGGGTGTTGCTGGCACAATAGTTTATAATTTCACCTCTGCAACCGTAGCCTGCTCGCAGACGTTCTCGTTGGCGAGGGTTTGAGCCATAAGAACGTCTGCGAGCAGGCTACTGCAACCGGGGTTCAATTCCTGAAGTATTATTCCTGAGATGTTGCGAGTGAGAACACGCAAATTTCTCCGTGCATAAAAATAGGGGGTCCCATTGCACTGCTGAGTGGCCTTTCTGGTCATTTCGTCTGACTTCTTCCACAGCCCTCGCTATATGCCCGTTCGCAGACTAGGTGATGAATCATTTCGTATTCTGTGACCACTGTAGGTGGTCACAGACAAGGTCATGGTACTATCACGAGACTTCCGGTTTTTGTCTTGATGTACTTTGGAGATCGGAATTTATACTTCCAAGAAGCCGGCCAGAAGTCACGATATCACGCACGCCCGAACCATTCAAGGAAAAAGATTTATTTTTCACACAACACTTTTTGCAAGTCTCAAGAGTCGAATTATTCTTTTAAATTATTAGAAGGCTTCCGACTTAGTGCTCTATGAAGCATGCCATCGAACGTAAATATACAAGCGAGGAACGAGGCTCAATTGACAGTCGAGACAGAGCCGAAGGTTGAGAAATTGAAGCGGCACAATGAAAAGCAGCCAAAGTTGCCATTTCTGCCGTATGTGAAATGTGCGGTAGCTGGTTTTCTAAGCTTACTGCTGCTGGGTTGTGGCGTGTTCAGTAAACTGTCGGTGATAGCTGTCGCGAAATGCAAAGTCGATAATAGTGCGAAAAAAGGCAGGCGCTATATAATGCTTGTTTTGATTTTAATGGTACCGCAGTTTATTGGCTTCATTTCCGCGGCCTGGGGTAGTCTACGGAAGAAGAATTGTCCATGGCCTACAAATAAAGCCATTGCTGTTGTAAGTATTATTGTTGTAATTATTATATATTATTATATAATTGATTATAATAGTTTATGCTAGACGATGGGGAGGAAGTAGCGTTTATTTTGGTAACCGGAACCACTGGAACGAGGCATCCAGGATGCAAGGCAGCATAATGGTGTGCCTGGTTAGGGATTTTAAAAAGTCATTGGTCATGGGATGAGTTAAGTCAAAAGTTTAACCTGAACATTGTTGAGGGCCGTGAACTGGGGGGGGGGATCATGTGGGGACTAGTTGCTAACATTCAAAAAGCTGGAAATGGAGTTCCTAGTTTTAATGTTTTCACCTCAGCAGTTTCCAACACCTTCCAGAAAACTTTGCTTTTGACAATAGCTGTGGTGGTGGTGAAAGGGTGTGCCTCCCCCCCCCCACCCCACCACCTTCAAAATCTCAAGATATGCCTAGATGCATCCCTGACAATCCCATTCAGTCTCATTCTACCCTAAACTGCTCCACTTTGTTATTTTACTCTGTCAACACAACACAATTTTGCTTGTTGAGTAATAAATCTATTGAAATTATTTTCTTCCAGTGTGTCGTATCTAGTGTCCTTGAAGTGATTGGCCTGTCATTCTTTACGATGGTTGCACTAACATCACAAGGAATCAGCGCCGGTGAATTGATTGCTGTCATGACATGTGTGAGCATGGTGTCAATATTATGGCAAATACGCAAGTCATATCAAAGAGATGAGCAGAACACTGCAACAAGAAAATTCTTGTCCTTTGTCTGTGGATTTTTACAACTGGCAGGATTTGTTGTTTCAATTTTTGTGACAGATGTAAGTATTTTCCCATGGTGCACCATAGGCAGTGTGGGAAATTTACGAGAGCATTTGGATCAGTTAATTAGTCAGTCGGTAGGTCAGTGAGTCAGTCAGTCAGTCAGAATGGTGGGTTAGTGAGTTAGTCAGAATGGTGGGTCAGTGAGTCAGTCAGAATGGTGGGTTAGTGAGTTAGTCAGTGACTTAGTTGGTCAGTTACTGTAGTTCATGGTCGGTTGGTCAGTCGGTCGGTCAGTCGGTTGGTCAGTTGTTCTGTTGGTCAGTAAGTCAGTCGGTCAGTCAGTTTTGTTTGATCAGCCAGTCACTGCAGCCAGTCTGTCAGTCATTGGTGGGTTAGTCAGTGAGTTCGTTGGTCAATTACTGCTGTCAGTAGGTTGGTTGGTAAATCAGTAGGTCGGTTGGTTAATCTGTCGGTTGCTCAGTCGGTCGGTCGGCGGGTGGGTCAGTCAGTCGGTCAGTTGGTCATGCAGTTGGTCAGTCAGTTGGGCAGTCAGTCTGTTGGTCAGTCAGTCAGTTGGTCAGTCGGTCGGTTGGTCAGTCAGGTTGATCATCCTGTCAGTCATTGGTGGGTTTGTCAGTGAGTTAGTCGGTTCATTAGTGCTGTCAGTCGGTCGGTTGGTAAGTCGGTAGGTCGGTTGGTTGGTGAATCAATCTGTCAATCAGCTAGTTGATCAGTTAGTCAGCTCATGGTTAATAGAACTAGACAAGCTGCAAAAAGCAACTTAACAACAAATAAAAAGAGCTTTAATATATGCAGATCTAGAGTTGGAAAAAATAGTTGAGTACAGGAAATTTTGAACAGGTACAGGAAATTTTAAAAATTTGAAGAAAAACCTTACAGAACATGTCTTACAATAGTGCATGGTCTGCAGGAAATTTTTGTCCTATTTTTCCACCTCTACTCAGATCTTTATTGTATTTCATGTACTTCAGGATTTCAAGGATTTCAGGTACTATCTCCTTCCACTAGTCCTGATCTCAATAGCCTGGTTACCAAAGATAAGAAAGCTTCAATCCCGACCTAGACCAAGTCCAATGGAAACAGGTAATATGCTACTCAATTGACTTCCGACTTCGACAAGATAATTAATAACAAAGGCCACGGAAGGGGACACTGCCAAAAGGGGCACCTATCATTTGGAGGGGGGTGGGGGTAAAAAATATCAAGATTTGTGTACTGTACTGTACAATGTAAGGAACGAGCATTGTAGGTGGGTCCGACCGGATCTCGCCTGGAAAAATGCCGATTTCTAAGGTTTCGCAACATTATTTCCTGCATCCTGAGGCAATCTTTTTACCTAATCTAAAAGTTATAAGCACATGGATTTTGCCCATTGATTCAGCCCTCGAAAACGAGGTCGGCATTCGGACCTAGATGCCGACCAATGCAGACCTAGATGCCGACCTGTCAACCTCCCAGGTCGACCTCAATCCAGTTCTTCTCAGTGGAAGAATGCTTTTTTAGCTACGGATAGCAGCTCAAAAAGCCGTTGCGTTCGTTCGTGTTTCCGTGCCAGGTCTTATAACTGTGACACCAGACGGCTGCATGACTTTGTCAGGCCATAGACAATCAAAGGAATTGCTTTGATTGTCTATGGTCAGGCTTTGTAATTACTAGTGCTTGCAGCTGCTCCGAAATCACAATTCCGGAGGTAGAAACTGAAAGTGGCCTCAAAAATGCCGACCTGAAAAGGGGAACTTTCAAACCGGAAAAAAGGGTGTAAATCTGCGCTTAACATATTGATGATTATTGTTATTATTTTTGTTATTTACAGAGGATGAAGGTGGCATTGAAGAGAACGAAGAACAGTTAACCCATCCTGGACAATTCCTTCGTTTAAAAACAGCTAGAAAAAGAGCAACTATGATATGTGAAGGCGTGAAGCTATTTCTAACACCATTTATCAGTTACCTCGTGGCGTGGTTATGCCACAAAGTACATTGGTCCGATCTGGCCAACGGTTTTGAATACCTAGGCAAAAAGCACGACGATACAGTGTTCGCCTACTTTTTGGTGAACATTTTTGTAAGCTTTGTTGGTTATGTAATTGGTATCGTTGCCTGCTCAATGGCAATACAAAAATTCAGTTTTGCATTGCCAATCACCCTGATGACGCCCATAAGTTTCTTCATTGCTGTTGGTTGCGAGAGGTTAAACTTTGCATGGGACTGGCTGTTTGATCAGAAACCTAGTGTTAGCGATGAACAACTGATCGTGGCTGGCTGTGTTTTTGCCGTCGCATTTTTGGCGCAGTCTTTATCCACCACTTACTACATCTGGCGATCTCAAGATTTCATCATGGCAAAAGAAAGCCAGTTGTTCTGGGTACCCTCTTATAATGGTATCGTGATTTTTTTGTGTTTTTTTCGGGGGGGGGGTTTATGCGGGTACCACGCCCATGAGGAAGGTTTGCTTGCATTGCGGAAGGTTGAAGGTCGACACACTGCAGAATAAAGCATTGCAAAGCAGTAGGTACTTAGACTAGTCAGGCCAGTATTAGTAGCGACAATCAGCTTATCAGCACTCAGTCAGATTAGCAATACTGCAATGGCCAACTTGCAAACCTACCCAGGCAGGTAGGTTGGAAAACCCCCAAAATCCTGGCAATGGTTCTGGCCATTGAGTACAAATCGTGCTTGACATTCCCTGATAGTTTGCCTTTGTCGTATTTACTCACATACAACTTCTACCAGCTTCTACCTTCATTTCAAGTAAAGTTATGGTTCAAACGTCTCTTCACGTTCTTCAAGCGTTGGGTCGTCACCAGAAAAAAAAACCTTAAACTGGATAAAACCCTGGGCACAAACTAGGAAACATTGTTGCGATGACTAAATTTACATCCTTGATCTTTGTAGCGAGATTGTTTCCCAACAACTTCAGAGACATAAATGGTATTTTACACGTGTGAATTTTGTCGCGGAAACAATGTTTGCTGGTTAACCCATCTCAGCCCAATACGCCCAATACTCTGTCTACTGCCATATTATCTTATTATTTAACTTCAAATGGTTTTATTACTCGTCAAAGTTAATAGGTTAATATGAAAATATGAAAATATTTCCTTTTCCAAGGTGTTCTGCTGGAGCAAAACCTGCTCCTCAATCGCAAGAACGAACTGACAGATGAATACTTCGTAAATCAGAACAAACTAGCAAAAGACAGTTGTATATTCATCTGTACGACAATGTATCATGAAGCTGACTACGAGATGGAGCAATTGTTACATTCTATTCGTCGTGTTGACATTGCAAGACAAGAGAGTAAAAGACGAATTGAGTCACATGTTTGGTTTGATGGTGCTGTGAAGAGAAATGTTCTGAACAGGTAAACTAAAATAGTTTAAACTATAAAACTAACTAAACTAAACTAAACTAAACTAAGTTGAAGGTTGTTTGTTGATGGAATTACGAGTGATAAATATATACAACTCTGAAACCTTACCGGGAACGGCTGCGAAAAATGCAACTCTAAGGTCCTCCGGCAGCAATCGAACTAAACTAAACTAAACTAAACTAAGATGAAGTTATAATCCGAAGCAAGCATGTTGCAGCAATGCAGGAATCAAAACCCGGACACACAGCCGAAAAGGCACATGCACTAAGTAACGAGATAACGAATCTTTTTGTTGTTTGCAGCAGTGTTCGTTTAAAAAATTTCCATCGTTTTGATAGTTGATACCACGGTCATTTTGACGGCCGAACTAGGAGGGCACTTTGCCTAGAATTTAGATGGGACATTTCCTAGTAGGCTAGCCGAGATATCCTCATGTAGTCAGTAACCAGATTGTTCCTAGGGAGGGCTGGCTGGCCCTTTTCTCATATAAACAAAGCAAAATTTTACAAAAGATTCCGAACAAGCACGCGCCTTAGAATTACTGACATCTCTGTTATCTTAGTTACGTCCTTCAGTTGATATCTCTGGTGAACAAGACACTCAATGTAAAGGTGAACGCATGTACCAAATACGAAACACCTTATGGAATGGAACTAAGATGGCGCCTGCCAGGTGGTATGCATTTTCACATCCATCTCAAAGACAATCTTAAGGTAAAATACTAAAATTATATTTTCTCTTTTTTATAGTTATATTCACACCTAATTCTAGTTTATGAATTTGTTATCAATGCACATTCCATAAGCAATACTCCAATAGGAGATCTGCCAGTCGGGAGACTAATGGTACCCCCGGGAAATTTTAGTGACAACGCCCTTTAGATTCAATGAAAATACGGCCATGCCTCAGCCTGCCCACTAAAAGCAATCCATGGCAATAATTTTTTGATGAAATAAACCATCGTGAACTCCATGTAAACTCCGAGCGGTGACTTTAAACTCAGTTTGGTACCCTTTAAGCTCGATAGGGCATTCAGATAAGTGATGTAAATCATTTTCGAAAGTTTTACTGTATGAAATTTTTGCAGGTGAAGAACAAGAAACGCTGGAGTCAAGTTATGTACATGTCGTACGTTTTGGATTTCAAAATGAAACAAATGAATGGTAAATTGTTTTACACATCACACATCAACATTATCCTTCCAATTGTATGTCTGGACATGCCACAGATACTCACGTTATATACACACGTAAAAAAGTGCACTTGAGCAGACCCCTGCTTAAATAACGTACTCGCTCGCTCATGTGTTGTACCCTAACGCCAACCCCACTTATCAGCGATTTAATGGGGTCTGCTAAACTGCACTCTAGCCCACAGGCTACCCTTAACACTACAGGAAAACATAGACACATAATATAGCAGTGTTTTTTCATCTTTGGTAAAGTTAAACAGTTAAAGTACAGTGTTGAACTCTCGATAATTAGCTCACAGAAAATGTTTTCAATTTCCCTTGAGGTCCCAGAAAATTTTTATTTTTTTTCCACCCATGTTATATACAGGAAAACACCTTTAGGAAACACGGCTATGAAACAATGTTTCCGCAACAATATGTTGTATATGTTGTCCTGGTTTTAGAACTCCTATACTACTAAGAACAAATATTTTGGCTTGGTTGGTTGATATTTAATGTAACATAAATATAAAGCCCTGGTCGAACAAGGATGAGATTTCGCAAGCGAGAGTTTGCATGAGACTCTCATCAACTCTCATGCCCCGCAGCCCCGGTCAAACGAGAACAAGAGTTGACAGGATATTACCAAGCGTACCAGTCAAACGTGGGAAAACTCTTATCAACTCTCATCAAAATTTGAACCAGCTCAAAGTTGATGAGAGTGTGTGAGAGTTGACGAGAGTTGGCGGTCAAACGCGATCGAGATTTGCAACAACTCTCATTGACTCTCATCAACTCTCATTCTCATTTGACCGGGGCTTAAGTTTGAAAATTTCTTGTATTTTTAAAGTTCTCGAAGAAGACACGTACATTCTGACGACCGACGCCGACATTAAGTTTGACGCAGATTCAGTTGAGGCTCTCCTTGATCGGTTAATACGAGATCCTAACGTTGGTGCTGTGTGTGGCCGGACGCATCCTCTGGGACATGGTCCACTGGTCTGGTATCAAATGTTTGATTATGCTATTGGCCATTGGTTACAAAAGGTAAATATCCCGCGGTGCACATGTAATTGGCTCCGGTGGACTCATCGTAATTGGCTCATCGTAATTAGCTCATCGTAATTGGCTCATCGTAATTGGCTCATCGTAATTGGCTCATCGTAATTGGCTCATCGTAATTGGCTCCGGTGGACATTTATCCTACGGAGCTGTGATAGAAACCCAGCCATGTCTCAGTGTATGTAGTGTCAGTAATGTAAAGTTGTATGTTTGTAATGGCAAAGTATTTTAAATAAAAAAAATAAAAAAATATCACTGATCTGAAAACAAGGACTGGATAGAGCATTCTATTGAATTCAATGAGCCAGTCTTGAAGCCAGAATATTTTTAATGAGATCAGATTTATATATCTGTCAAATTGTTGACTAGTCAAATCGTTAGCTGTTTAAATTAGTTATACTATGAAGCAAATATCTTTTACTATGTAGCTTGAAAAATATAGCTTCCAGCATTTCATAAGAATTTATCATCAGTGCCAGTGGCCTCTCTTTCTTCCTAAATTTGCCGGTGAATAACTAATGACGTCACACCAATATGGCTGCCATAAGCCTCATTATGTGGTGTTTAAAACGTTCTAAAACTCATTAGAAGAGATGTTCTGATGTTGGAAGCTATATTTCTCAAGTTACATAGGAAAAGATATTTGCTTCATAGTATAACGATTTGACTAGTCAAGAATTAAACAGCTAACGATTTGACTAGTCAAGAATTTGACAGATATATAAATTTGATCTCATTAAAAATATTCTGGCTTCAAAATTGGCTCATTAAATTCAATAAGATGCTCTATCCAGTTCTTGTTTTCAGATCAGTGACTTTGCCGAGTTTCCAGACCATATCATGATAATGATCCAACCTCGCAAGCCAGGCCTTTTACCCCCCCCCCCCCACGCTGCAGCGTGTTGGGGGGGGGGGGGGAGGGAGCGAAAGTAAATAGCTTGGATTGCGAGGTTGGATAATGATTGACTATGATAAGAGGTTAAGAGTTAGTTAGACACAGAGGATGGTAGTTTTACATTTCGATTCAATTTGTTTTAAAGGTAGCCAATCATGTGTTGGGATCTGTCCTCTGCTGTCCAGGATGTTTCAGTGTGTACAGAGCAAAAGCTGTGAGAGATGTTTTGTCCTTGTATTCAACGACTGCCGATCATGCTGTGGACTTTCTTACCAAGGATATGGGTAAGATATGACTGACCAACATCTCCTATAGTCATATCAGTATAGCTTGTCGTTTGTGTGGATTGGATATGCAGCGTATCGTGCATACATAGAATGTTTCTGGGCGTCTCTGTTGCTTTTCTTAAGCCCCATTCCCCAATATAGATCTCAGTGTTGAGCTTGTTTCGGGGATGTTCACACAATTGAACTGGGGGTGACGAAGTTTGTTTTGTCAATGTACATTAACTTTGCACCAAGATTGCAACTTTGTAGCTTTTGTAGTTTAGATTTTAGAATTTTGTGACGTCATCTTGATACTTTAGGTGAAGACCGTTGGCTGTGCACGCTGATGGTTCAAGCTGGATGGCGTCTAGAGTACTGCGCAGCCGCAGAAAACTTCACATACTGTCCTGACGCCTTTGACGAGTTCTATAAACAGCGTCGTCGATGGATCCCGTCAACTCTTGCGAATTTGGCTTTATTGATCAGCGAGTCCGATATAACTGTTAAGAACAACGACGCAATATCGTTTCCGTTTATCTTGTATCAAGCTGCTAATGTATTCTCAACTCTTATCAGGTGATAATTTAATCCCTGTTCAAACATGAGGTGACCTTTCATATTGCTATCCCTGGTTAAGGCCCCTTCAAACCAATTCGAACATGTTGGTCCAACATCATCCAATATTGTTGCAACAGTGTTGGTAGATGTTGGATCAGATTTGACTTTGTTGAATATTTTCATCCCAACATGAGTGGTACGGGTGGCAGATGCGGTTAGCGCGCAGCCCCTTACCTCTGAGTTAAGCTGGCTATACAGCAGGTCGAGGGCAGGGATTTACTTAGGTTGGTAAACGTCCCCGTGTTTGACAAACTCGTGTAAGTTGAGATTGCTCTTCTCTCCTGTGCTTCGAGGGTTTTTCGGAACCTTTGTTTGTCAATTGGGTTCTAAAACTTATTAAGGCTTTCCGTTCACCTCAGAGTGGTAAACATAATAAACTAAACTAACCTAAACTAACCCAACCTAACCCAACCCAACCTAACCCAACCTAACCCAACCCAAACTAACCCAACCTAACCCAACCCAAACCAACCTAACCCAACGCAAACTAACCCAACCCAAACTAACGCAACCTAACCCAACCCAAACTAACCCAACCTAACCCAAACTAACCCAACCTAACCCAAACCAACCCAACCCAACCTAGCCCAACCCAAACTAACCCAACCCAACCCAACCCAAACTAACCCAACCTAACCCAACCCAAACTAACCCAACCTAACCCAACCCAACCCAACCTAACCCAACCTAACCCAACCTAACCCAACCCAAACTAACCCAACCTAACCCAACCCAAACCAACCCAACCCAACCCAACCTAACCCAACCCAAACTAACCCAACCCAAACTAACCCAACCTAACCCAACCCAAACTAACCCAACCCAACCTAACCCAACCCAAACTAACCCAACCCAAACTAACCCAACCTAACCCAACCCAACCTAACCCAACCCAAACTAACCCAACCTAACCCAAACTAACCCAACCCAAACTAACCCAACCCAAACTAACCCAACCTAACCCAACCCAACCTAACCCAACCCAACCTAACCCAACCCAAACTAACCCAACCCAACCTAACCCAAACTAACCCAACCTAACCCAAACTAACCCAACCCAACCCAAACTAACCCAACCCAACCCAACTAACCCAACCTAACCCAACCTAACCCAACCCAACCTAACCCAAACCAACCTAACCCAACCCAACCCAACCTAAACTAACCCAACCTAACCCAACCCAACCTAACCCAACCTAACCCAACCCAACCTAACCCAACCCAACCTAACCCAACCCAAACCAACCCAACCCAACCTAACCCAACCCAACCCAACCTAAACTAAACTAAACATCCCTTGTCCTCTAACTTTTACTGAAACCCACAATTAGACCAGTTCGTAATTTGTCGACTGCGCATCCAAATGACGCGTTCTGCGTCGGGATAAAATTGCAGTATCCTGCACGTGATCGTTTTTGTATACACTATGAAAGCACATGTTTTTCCCCGACCCACGCACCTAAAGACCCTCAGCATATCGCATATTAATATATTACGTATCTTTTTATTTCTTGCAGTCCTGCGATAGTTATCCTTATAATGGTTGGTGGTTTAGAATATGGTTGGGATAGTGACCCAATCCTAGTCTTGGTTCTCTTACTAATCGTTACTTTTGGTTATGGCTTGATCTGTTTATACACATCGCAAGACTTTCAATTGAAGACGGCTAAAGTATTAACGTTGATTTTCTCGTTGATAATGAGTGCCGCATTTATTGGCTTATTGATCCAGTTGGTTCAGCATCCGGAGGGAAAACCTAAGCCTACCACAAAGCCAGGTATTGCCACTGATCTGTGGCGTTGGGGACATGTTTAAAGGGCTTATGCAGCGAAAATTCGGTTCGAGTGAAACTCTCTTATTAAAGATAACTTTTGAAGTTATGAAGATTGACGTTTGGAGCTTTTCCATATCCCACTTCGTTCTTGAGATGTGTTTGATATGTAAATAACATCACTGTGACATCACACTGCATAATGAATTGTTGGAAAATCACGAATACCTCTGAGATTATTTAACCAATCGCCTTTAAACTGTCATTTGTTTCTGCCTATCGCAGGACACCACACATGCAGAGTTTCAAGTGATTTAATTCAATTATTTCACTAAAGATATTCGTGATTTTCCAACAATTCATTATGCAGTGTGATGTCACAGTGATGTTATTTACATATCAAACACATCTTAATATCTCAAGAACGAAGTGGGATATGGAAAAGCTCCAAACGTCAATCTTCATAACTTCAAAAGTTCTCTTTAATAAGAGAGTTTCACTCGAACCAAATTTTCGCTGCATAAGCCCTTTAAAGAGAATTTATCATCAGATCAGTGGCCCCTCTTTCTTCCTAAATTTGCCGGTGAATAACTAATGAGGTCACATCACTATGGACGCCATAAGCCTCCTTATGTGGTGTTTAAGACGATCTAAAACTTATTAGAAGAGATGTTGGAAGCTATATTTCTCAAGTTACATAGGATATTGGCACATTGAATTCAATAGGATGCTCTATCCAGTTCTAGTTTTCAGCTCAGTGGGCATTGCAGGGTCACGCATTATACCTAATTTTAGTGTGCAGCGATAACCAATTTGTGCAGTGATAAAGTGAAAGTGTGTAATGAAAAAAAGTTCAAATGTCCAGTGATAACGTTATTGAAAATTTTATATATAGGTTTCAATCTAGATTGTGAAAGTTTGACACTTTTCATTTATTTTATTTACGGCTCATTAATTATTCAATATTCATTATTAATTTGAGATAACTATCCAGCATAAATAAATTAGTTTAGACTTTAGTTATATAAGTTTACCTCTAACTGGAGAGTATTCTGGGGGAAAATAGTAAAGTACTTGTCACTTTGTATCCGCCAACGAGATTTTTACTTATAGCCAATTTTGACTTGCTAGAATAAGTCTTTGGCAGGTGAAGAGTTGGTAGCATAGCAAATGTGATGCAATAAATAATGTTTCCATTTCTTGTTGCAGTAACAACACGTCATCCTTATGTACCAACTCGGCCAACGAAAGCGACACCGACAACAAAAACGCCCAGGCCGAAAGAGTTCGCCTTGCCTACACAAATCAATCCAGGTCAATTATATTATATGCCATACTACTATATACTAACGAACCATATGCTATATACTAACGAACCATATACTACCGAACCATATAAAACGAAAAATATACCGTCAAAATAGTTGGTATGCATTGGGAGGGGGGGGGGGGGCTAAAAATCTCAGAGGGCGCAACTGTGGTACTCGTTCTGCGCGAGATTCTACTCGAAATCGCAATATGCAAGACAAATTATTGGGGGAAGGGCAAAGCCCCCCAGTCCCCCTCCCCCCGCCTGCTCCGCGTTCCTTCACACCGAACACAAACGGCTATAAAACAAGTTAAGTGAAGTTTGGATCTTGTTTTACAGATCGCTTCGTGCTCTCGAAAAAAGACACGAATTTACTATTTGAAAAACCTATGTTTTTTGGTATGTATAAAGAAGTATAAAGTACATAGTATGTATGTACCGTATAAGGTACATAGTAATTAATTGCTATGCGCTCTTGTTTTTATACACATTAACAAGGACATGCAAATCTGATTTAGTTTATTATCTTTACCACTCTGAGGTGGACGAAAAGCCAATTTCGTCCAAGATTCCTAGGGTTAGTAGTTTTAGCGAGGGAGGAAAACCGGAGTACCCGAAGAAAAACCCTCGAAGCACCGGAGAGAACCAACCAATCTCAACTTACATGAGTTTATCAAGCACAGGGACGTTACCCAGCCGAAGTAAATCCTTCCCCTCTACCTGCCGTATAGCCAGATTAACTTAGAGGTAAGGGGTAGCGCGCTAACCGCATCTGCCACCAGTGCTTCCGTAGGTGAGCTTTCCGGTTAGTCTGGCTCATGACATAAGTCCCTACGTGCGAACGTTTTAGACTTTGTTCACGCAAGATCGGAAGCGTGCAAGGTTCACAGCGGAATTCGTCCGGTTAGCTGTGCTCGAATTCGTCCGGTTTCATGCATCCCGTATAAGCATGAAATGCGAATTTGAGCGAGGTTCCAAAATCATCTCGTCCACTGTGAGCGTATTCGTAGTGTTTACACCGGGCAATCAGGGGCGTGATTATTGGGGGGGGGGAGGTGTGGGAGGGGGGTGTGTGACACCGGTCCACCCCAATGTTCAACAATTTTGTAGGGCAAAAATATGTTCAAGTAATGTTTGGGCAATTTGAAAAATTTACTAATCCAATATACAACATTTTCTGACCATCAGAATTCTATAAAATCTTCCCCCAAAAGTGCGTGAAATGGCGTTTCCGAGACTCTACATTTCAAAATTTTCTGGGGGAGCATGTCCCCATACCCCCCTAGTAGCCTCGTGCCTGCAGCACTCCATACTTGTGGATTCCTGTTAGCAGTACGACCCCCCCCCATAAACCCTTTTGGTTTTGGCCGGCCCCTTTACGTTGTGTCCTCACCACGCCCTTTTGTTGGGCAAAACGAACCACACACCCCTAATGTTTAAACCCAAGTTACGCTCCTGCCGGCAAAAACTACGATTTTTTATTTTACAGCTAACCGAAATCACACAAATGGAACCGCTAGCTCCAAAGATGAAAAAAGTGTATTTAATTATTTATCTGTCTCTTCCTGGTACTTCTTCGGCTTGCTCGCTGTTTTCCTACTCACTGCATTGTGTCACCCGACCGAGGCAGGTTGTTTGGTTCATGGGATCTGGTACCTACTCTGTCTGCCGTCTGGATATCTCTTCCTCATTATATATTCCATATGTAATCTCACTGATCGATCCTGGGGTAAGCTATCTATTCTATAATGAGCTGGTTTTAGAAGCATATTTAACTTATCCGCGGTAGTTAATACGGACACCTCTCTAATACGGACACCTCTCTAATACCAACACCTCTCTAATATGGATACCTCTCTAATACGGACACCCCTCTAATACGGACACCTTTCTAATACAGACATGCACCTCTCTAATACGGACACCTCTTTAATACGGACACCTCTCTAATACGGGCACCTCTCTAATACGGACACCTCTCTAATACGGACACCTTTCTAATACAGAAATGCACCTCTCTAATACGGACACCTCCCTAACACGGACACCTCTCCAATACGGGCATCTCTCTAATGGAGAAGAAAAACTTAAGCACATACTGAAGTATCTTCATAAAAATAGCTTTTCCCCTGCTGACTCCATTCTAATGAGCTCAGGGCAACGGGTCAATTGTTCCCATTGCCCCTGTCGACATTGTGTGCTGTATTGTATTGTGCCTTTGTTGTGTTTAATTGTGTTGTGCTGTGCTGTGCTGTGCCGCTCCGTGTCGTGTTGTGTCGTGCTGTGTTGTGTCGTGCTGTGTTGTTGCGTGTTGTGGTGCGTGTTGTGTAATGTGTTGTGTTGCGTGTTGTGTTGCGTGTTGTGTTGTGTTGCGTGTTGTGTTGTGTTGTGTTGTGTTGCGTGTTGTGTTGTGTTGTGTTGCGTGTTGTGTTGTGTTGTGTTGCGTGTTGTGTTGTGTTGTGTTGCGTGTTGTGTTGCGTTGTGTTGTGTGGCGTGTTGTGTTGCATGTTGTGTTGCGTTTAAGAGATAAAATAGCGATGATGTTATTTCCTAGGCACACGGGAGAACAAGGCAAAAAAAGACAGCGACGAATCACTGACAAAAATGATCACGGATAAATTGATCTGGATGTGTCGTGGCTGTAACGATCCTGTCCAAGAACCGGCTGCAGAACCGGTTCCACCTGTTACTGATATGAGCAGTACCAGCGAATCATCGACAGAGGTTAGTAGAACCTGTTTTTAACCTGTAAATCTCTGCCCTCGACCAGCTGTATAGCCGTGTTTCAGTAAGCAGAAGGTGTTTGTAGATGGAATACTCGAACGGAAATTTATATACACATTTTTAGACCTAGTCAGGAGCAGTTGCGAAAAATGCAACTTAGGCCCTCTGGCAGGAATTGAACCTGCGGCCCTGCGATTTCGGTGCAGCGCTCTAACCAACTGGGCTACAGAGTCCAGCTGCTGAGCATTAACCGCAAGTTCGGTATATATGATGGGAGTGATGCCAGTATATGGTGCATGGGTAAATATCAAGATTTTTCTCGGCATCTCGTTCGATAGGATTAATAGTAGAAGGTGTTTGTAGATGGAATACTCGAACGGAAATTTATATACATATACTGGCATCACTCCCATCTTATATACCGAACTTGCGATTAATGCTCATTTTTCGCAACTGCTCTGGCTAGGTCTAAAAAATGTATATAAATTTCCGTTCAAGTATTCCATTTACTAACACCTTCTACTATTAATCCTATCGAACGAGATGCAGCAGATGGTGCTCAACCTACAGTTATTAGAGCGAGAAAATAATGTTAATTTATGCCTGAGGAGCACTTGCCTTACCAACGAGATTGAAGAACATGTTTAATTTGTCACCCATACTTTATGGAACCATCTTAAGGAATCATACAAAATATGTAATAATCGCACATGTGACATTAGCCTGCGTAGCAGTATCAGTGGGCACCCATCAGAGGTGCTACTCAGGCTAATGCCATAAAAATACAGTCAGCAATAATGACGTAATGTACAGTCAAGTTTCCCATTGGTTTTGCGCACTTTTGAGGAACACTTCATAAAGGCTAATTCATGATCTCGTGATTGAACATTAAAGCATTGTTTAGGCCTGGATTAAGTGCATTAAAGGCAACAGGATCCCGAGAGCACAATTTTTACCCAGGGCATGCTCAGTATGTAACAAACATGTCTTTTTTAGTCTGACAGTCCACCCACTTCGACATCACAAGAGGAAGACCAAGCGAGAGGCGAGACAAGCAGTGAAAGTACTAGAACCGAGTCTGAAGAGACGACGAGCCATGATGGCGAAGGCAGTTCAAGTTCATTTCTACCCCAATCCCCTACCCTTCCTCATTCCTCCTCTTCCAACAGACCAATAAAATCCGCATTAAAGAAAACGTTGAGACCTGCCAGTCCAGCAAGTAAGTATTGTCTTTGTTTGTGCGAACACTTTGCGAAAGTGACGCATTTGGGGGAGTGTCAGGGGGGGGGGCGCGGCATGGGAGTTGATGGTAGACCATCCTTGGAATTGCGTGCAATCGCCCGCGCACGCCTTGGCACACGCCTCAGTTTATCAAGAAGTGTGGTTTATTGCACGCCTCGATTAAACTGCAATGCAAAATATATTATAACAATCCTACACAATAGTTTAACTGTAGATTAATAATATTTTTTATCATATGGATATGGGTGTTTTACCGGAAACTAGAACACTCATATTTCATTTCACTAGTGAAATATGAAAAAAATATGTAATGCGTGTGTTTCCTCGCGCGACCGTTTCCTCGCGCGGTTGTCAAATAAAGACTGTTCTTTATATTGAGTTTCTTTTCATTTTTGTCCATATAATAAAAAGAATATTACACGGCGGCTCGAAGATATGAATATTATTTTCTCGTGGTAAAAACAATATTTTACCACTCGAAAATAATATTCATATTTTCTCGCCACCGTGTAATATCCTCTATATATTCGTGACATAACAACATTCATTGAAAACATATGGAAGCTAATAATGACGAGATACATTTCGACATCTTACTAACTTTTTTGCCTACCGTATTTACTCGATTGAGCACCGCCCCCGAATGAGCGCCGCATTTGAGATCAAATTTTTTTAAAGAGCGCCGCCCCCGAATGAGCGCCGCACTAAACAGTGTAAGAACTTTCCGCCGTCAAAATGGGGACATTTAATGACAAAGACATTTAAAACTTGTTTATTTTATTTGTTAAAAGTTCTTGTAATAATTCACAAATAAAATATGTTTTAAAGAGCGCCGCCCCCGAATGAGCGCCGCATCTGAAGCTCTGAAAATTTAAAGAGCGCCGCGGCGCTCAAACGAGTAAATACGGTAACTCATTTCGTAGCAATTTAAGTCAGCATAAAAAATTAGAAGTAAAATTGCCTATGTCACATGATTGAGTCAGGCAAAATCTGACTGAGATCTGAGAGCACATGCATAATTGGAAAATCGACATACACACGTGTTTAGGAGTTGTATTACACTTTGGAAGCCTGGCTAAGTCAAACAACTAAAATTCTTCAAGACTGACTTAGGCAGATAAGTTAGTAAGCTATCGACTTTGAGATAACTAAATGGTAGTTTAGAAGTAGGAATTTAATGTCTAGTGTATTAGTGGGAATGAAAAGATTTTTGCACGCGACTGCACGGGCCTTACAGGCCCGAGGAGTGCGATTCACTGCAATAACACGCTTAATGTCGTATCTATCTTTTCCAGAGTTTCGTTTCCCTGGCGATGACGACAAAAGAAGCGTTCATTTCCAGGCCAAACTGCCGACATTTAAGTCGCACATGCCAGTATCCGAGTGGCTGGAAGGAAAAATGAAAGTACGTAGAGGTTTTGAAATTGACCTTTTCATCAATTGCGACGCCATATTGAAATCCTAATGCATTGTGGTCGATCGAGGGTTATTGTACGTCATTCTTCTTCGGGCCTTCCTGTGTGTCCTCTCTACCAGGCTCTATTTAATACTTGCATCATCCTTTATAAGTCATATCTCTTTCATAATCTTCATAATTCCGCCACTCCATATATATATACGTTATTTAATGGCTGCGAGGTCCGGATAGGGGGCCGTTTTCACGACTGAGGGCACAGTGTTCCCCTATCCGGACCGAGCTAAGCCATTAAATAACATTTTTATTTTTAGTGGTCTAAGAAATCAAATTTGTACTATGAAACTGCAATTTGTACAATTTGTAAGTTGTTTTCTTTTTCCATCTCGTCTGGGTGATAGAATTCACTTTCACTGTGACTATCGTCTTCACTGTACATTTTGGTGTAAAGTTTATTAAACAATCATTAATATAATAAACAATAAAATAGCATTTAAAACCTTGAATATTTGCGAAATTTGCGAAATTTTGTTTTGTTTTGTTTTGCTCACGCAACGGTCCGGTATCCGGCGCGGATAGCAGGATACCGGACCGCTCGTTAGCCAATAAAAACGCACCGTTTAACTAGATACCGGATCGCAAAAAAATAATATCCTTTATCTTCCTCTGAATCTTCTTACAGGTTCCCTCCATGCTCTCTTATAGCTAATTTTCCATCAACCATTCTAACATAATGTTCAGACCATCCTCCTCGTTTGTAAGACCGTTCTCGGAGTGACATTCCGTTTTCCCTGGTTTTAATTCCCTCATTTATATATTATATATTACCTTTCTCTTTGCAGCAATACAAACCAAATTTTGAAGAAAACGGATACGATGATACTAGTTTTATCTGCGGTATGACTGACCAGGTTGGTACATAAATTGATGTTATTATTGACGAACTTGGATAAACTCGTCCGTGTATAAATGCGGCAAAAACTACATGTGTAAAAACGCACAAGTTGTAACAAACCTGCAGCAGACTTGTACCAATGCTGTTTCAACAACTTGTTATCAGGATGTGTTCGCACTGCTTGTTCCCAGTTTGTTGACAAGTTATCAACGGCTTGTTGACAACATGCTTTACAAGTTTGTTGACTCAACAGTCTTGTTGCAAGTTGTTCTAGTTATCGTCCTGCCATTCAACAACTTGTCAACAAGTTGTGAGTGACAACCTTGTAGCAATTTGACAACATTTTTACAACTTGTTGACAAGCTTATTGTGTCAACAGCTTATTAACAAGTTGTGAGCTTTTTACGTGTGTACTACAAGACTGTTGCGAACACATCTTGTTCGTTGACAAGATGTGAGATTTTTACGTCAGTGTATTCGTATGCGTAACTTCCGTGCATAGTTCGTCTAGACATATATGTATATAGTCCGTTTAAAATGTTTGTATGCATGAAACGACATTAATTAGACGAACTATCAGGAAAATAACAGGCATAATTTGTTCCCATGATCATTGCCAGTGCAGCAAAATAGTGCGTTGTTAGTATAAGAGTCGAACTGAAAACACGTCGGCTTCTCACGTGCGACTGCAGCGAAAATCACTCGTCATGCAGAGAACTGCATTTTGAAATAATCAAAACCAGGCTTCGCATGCACTATAGCCACTGTACTACGGTGAGAAATGTTCTGACCCAAACCGAGACCTTTTCCTAAAAATTTTCTGTGTTGTATATATAGGATTTAATAGATATTGGCATCGACACACGAGGACATCGCAAGAAGCTCTTGCGTGAAATTGAACAACTTCCTATGGTCGAGTTAGACAACAATGTACCGGTAAGTTACTCACTGTTAATATAGTTCCCAAGGTTGTGTCCTTCCTGCAAGTTTGATGTTTCTTTTGTAGTGTGTTCCGTTTACTGCAAAGGCTATATAAAATTAATAATTTAATTATTTATTACTTCTATTGCGCACTTTAACATGTGAAATATGGTCAAATGCGCATTAGAAAACTGTATAAATCATTACACAAATTATCTATTTACATCGATAAAATTATAAAACCAACAAGGGCAATTCAAATCCTTATATAAAAGTTAAAAGTTAATTATATCTACTGAGATAAAAATATTTGGACCGTCTATAGGTGCCCGATAACATTCTATTTCAAAAAATTCGTAAAAGATAAGATTGATTCCGCTAGTTTAGTATCAAGGCGAGGACTATTCCAGAGGGGTTTAGCCCCGCTATACTTGAAACTTTTTGAAGAAATTATCTTCCAATTCTTGGCGTTGCAAGGGCTAAATCAGTGTGACCAGCCGAATTCATATTAGAAGAGGGATTTCCGTCTGAAGGCTGATTTCCATTCAGTGCAAAATGTCGCGCGATCGACCTTTTGGGATCGTTTTCTTTTGAATTATGAGCCCTCGACCGGATCCGTTCCAGTCGAGGGCTCATAATTCAAAAGAAAACGATCGCAAAAGGTGGATCGCGCGACATTTTGCGCTGAATGGAAATCAGCCTTAAGACGGAAATCCGTCTTCTAATATGAATTCAGCTACTATTTCTGAACTCTAGTTTGCACAAGGTTTCTCATGCTTCTTTCATGTTTGGTCCGGTGTAATCTTTGTCTATTTTTTATGTAAAGTTTGCTAACAGTGAGTTGTCGAAATTATTCCAAACTTACTAAAAAAAATAACATTAATGTTAACTCAAGATGTCAGTAGCTAAAAAGGACACAAAGTTGACGCGGTGATATTTCGACTTGTATAGACTAAACTAAGGCCCGTTTCAGACGCCGCTCCACTCATGCGCCGAACTTAAATGACGAATTAGGTGCGACAGAAGAGCGACGTATGAATCAATTAGGTACGGCAGAATTTGGAGCGATATAAGTTCGGCAGAAGTGTCGCGTTATGCGATAAAATAGATTGCTCCTGATAACATAGATTGCGCGCTCAGTCCGCCCTGGTATAGGTCAGTGGTGGAGCGGTGTCGGGTGTCTGAAACGGGCCTAACTCTATTTTAATTGCGCCATCAGTTCTTAACGTGTTACCTATAGAGATTCCGTAAGGGCAACTCCTTTTCGGTCCAACATTACTTCAAGAGGGAAGCGGGAGACCCGAAGAAAACCCGCCATGTTTTGCGACTGTGGCTCAATTATAATCAGACAACTGCATATTACCGGTTACAATTCCATGACACGCACGAAATAGCGTTAGGGTTAGGGATTGGGGTCAAGATCAAAGATAAATATTCGTGATTGCGTGTCATGGAATTATAACCATATTACCACAGTTAGATATTACAGGATCGTAAAGGCCAGTTCACACGGGCGATTTTTGCTGCGATTTTAGGTGCGATTTTCTTCTTCTGATGGATGCGAACGAGTTATTATTATTATTATTATTTCAAATTATTTGATAACGGTGACCCTTCAGCGTCGGTGCTGCTTTTCAAGGGGCCGTTAGACTATATACATATATTAAAAATAAATATTAAAAACACTATAACATGACGAAAACAGTTTCTATAATTACAATGGATGCATGCATACTAACTTATATTAACTCATATTAACTCTTATTAACTCTCATTAACTCTCACAGACCCATTAGTTATATAACCTCATTCCGAACAATCCTCCACATATATGTTGTCACTGACTATCCCTTTCCAACTCGTTAACGTAATTATTAATTAAAGTTTTAAAATTTCTTGCGGAGAGTTGCTTGTAACCATTGACAACATCATTTGGGAGATTGTTCCATGAGGAAGCTCCCCGGTATGAAAAGGACTTCTTCATGAAGTCAGTGGATGAGTTAGAATGTTCAGATGATGGTACATATACTCAGAATATTCATAACTAATCCACTCGTTCACATCCACGAAAAGAGGAAAATCGCACTAGAAATCGCAGCAAAAAATCGCCCGTGTGAACTGGCCTTAAAGGTTAAAGGCACATACAGTGGACACTGCGATGGCAACACCCGTTAAATACATGGCCATGGGTTTTTACCGTATTTTTTGTACTAAAATATTAGGAGAATGTTGACAAATGGTTGACGGACTTGGGACTTCATGAATATTGGTTGAACTTTAAAAAGAACAGCTATGACAACCCAAAAGCCTTGGAAGATCTCAAAGTTATGAATTCATCAGACTTGAATAAACTTCTTAATGATGACTTGGAGGTTTGGAAGAGAGGCCACGTCAAGAAATTGACATTGGCCATTTGCAAGCTCCAGTATCCGAGTGCAAGTACGTCAAAAAAATAATAACACAGAACTATTTAGCTACTCTGGTTTAAGACTAAGTATACCGGGTGGCGCAAAAACAAGTTCACCTGTTTGATTTAGTATAACTTTAGCTATTACACTTGAACAAGGTTCTTTGCATTCAGCAATGTCCAACTTAAATTTTGATGTACGCCGTGTGCATTTTCATGCATTATTGACCGAGATATCTGTGTTTAAACTTGAGTAAACATTTTTGGAAGGCCGAGAATGAGCTAACCATTAGCATTTTTATACGTAAGTATTCGTTTCAATGAAGTGAAGTTAGGGGCGGACCATTAGAAAAGTGATGGGGGGGGTGGGACTTTTTTAACTTGTACGAATATTTTTTTTTAATTTTTTGCTTGTGTCGATAATTTTTTTTTAATATGATCGCTTGCACGAATTTTTTTTTTATTTCAAAGCAAATTCCACCTTATAGCTTTCCCTTTTGTAAAGTCTGCACGAATTTTTTTTTTCAAACTTTCTTGGCGTACGAATTTTTTTTTCTTTCTGTTTCCCCTGCGCGATTTTTTTTTTTGCTTTTTCCCCACCCCCCCCATCACTTTTCTAATGGTCCGCCCCTTAGAAATGTTTCTTGAAGGGATATGCTCTTTATTCTAACATTTGGCCTTCTAACTTCAACTTCACTTCATTGAAACGAATTATAGCCTAATTACGTAAAAATGCTAATGGTTATCAAATTATTTAATAGGCCATTTTTAGCTAATTCTCGACACTTCCAAAAATGTTTACTCAAATTTAAACGCTATTTCGGTCAATATTGCATGAAATAGCACAAGAAGTATATCAAAATTTAAGTTAGACATTACTGAATGCAAAGAAACTTGTTTAAGTGTTGTGGCCACCCGGTACATAAAAGTATAACCCTGCAAAAATTACATTCACGACCCAACGTTTCGACACTCCGGTCTACAAACGCAAAAACGCACAAGTTGTAACAAACCTGCAGCAGACTTGTACCAATCCTGTTTCAACAACTTGTTATCAGAATGTGTTCGGACTGCTTGTTCCCAGCTTGTTGACAAGTTGTCAACGGCTTGTTCACCTTGTTGACAACTTGCTACAAGCTAGGGTGTTGACTCAACAGACTTGTTACAAGTTCTTCCAACAACTTGTTATCGTCCTGCAATTCAACAACCTGTTAACAAGTTGTGAGTGACAACCTTGTAGCAACTTGTTGAAAAGTTTGCTACAAGTCTGTTGCGAACTCATCTTGTTGACAAGATGTGAGATTTTTACGTGTGTACATAAATGTAATCCGCGCAAAAATTACATTCACTATCCAACGTTTCGACACCGCCTGGTCTTCATCATGTAATCTGAAGTCGCACCCTGAACTCGTAACGCAAGGCGAAATCTCATAAGCGAGCTGGCTCGTCTCTCATATGAACACAATGATTTTTATACCATTAATAAGGGCATGCTGATCTCACTCAGGGTGAGTTTCCCGGTTAGCTGGGTCCTTACACGAGGGTTTTTACCGTATGCAAGTTAGTAATTCATCTCATTTTCCCACACTTCAGTCGAGCGCAAGATTCGTGAGGCGAGACACACTATGAGCACAGTTCCTGTGAGACATCTCAAAGACGACGGAGATGGCATTGAGAACGAGTTCTGGACGAGACTTCGCGAACTCCGACTTCTACCTGAATCGAAAGCGTTCGGACAATACTCGGAACTGGCGGACAAACTCGCCGATCTTCGTAACTCCGCCGTGCTATGCTTGGTGGTTGCTAATCTGGTATGGATAATCTTAATATTCACATTGACATTCAAAACCCAACTTGATGTCATCGATACTAACCCACTTGGTCTTGGATTTCTGATCGTATTTGGCCTCATCCTTGCAATACAGTTTCTAACAATGCTTTGGCATCGTGTTTCCACCTTGTTGCATTTCTTGGCGCGGGCGCCGTTCCGTGCAGGCGATGCTATCCTGAAAGGCTGGGCATTTAACGATGGCGACCTGCCCCCTTCGCCCAGTGAAGAGGAATTGCGTAAGGTCCGGGAGAAGAGATTACGTCACAGCCGAAAATGGCGGTCTAGAGAATTTCTTCAGAGTGGGGATTACGAAAAGAGTGGGGAACACGCGCCGCTGCTTAATGGAAGACCTGGGTCGAGTTATCATGCAACTACGTCAAGATTCAAAAGTCCACTTCCGGTTTGAACTCTGGGTTTGTACACACTCCTTCTCAGACACTTTGGCCTGATTTGGAATCAATTGATTGAAATAGAGTATAATAGAGTATTACGCGTTTGAATAATAGTAGTTGGTATTTTTGGAGGTTCAAAGAGAAATTCACACCATTTTTTGCATGTATTCTTATTTTCTTTTGATAGACTAATGCTGGAATGATTTTTTCAGATTTTAGATATTGGAACACAAAATCGAAATTCAGATTTAAAATTCCAAATCCAAACAGGATTGGCACAGGGTCAATACCATTTCAAATTGAAATGTTTTAGTCAATAATTGGACTTAATTAATAGGTAGGAGATTGAAAAACTTTATAGGATTTTTTTTGTAATATTTGTATAAAATTTTTTAAAACTGTATACCAATTTATATATAAATGAATAAGTAACAAAAACAATCATTATTATGGCTGACAGCGGCTGTTACATAAAGTTATCATGTCCCAAATCTAATGCATTTGGTAGAGAAAAGCTCCATTCAAAAGATAATGAAAGCTCACATCTAACAATTAAGTTCGACATTTGAATCAATGTCGAATTTTGCTGAACTTTGCCGAACTTAATATGAATTAGGTTCAACACATGAGAAGCGAGACGTTTGAACTAGTATAATGTTTCAATATCTACAGAAAGGCTATTCCAACCATGTTTGAAGAGCTCGGCGGAGAGCACTTGTTTTAGTTTATGTTTGGCACTAAGGATTTGTATTTAACCAAAGATATGCTCACAGAAAGCTCGCTTGCTATTTCTGCAAACATGGAATAACCTCTGTCCTCTGGCACCCAGGGTAGAGTGTGAATGACCCACACAAACTATATATTAACACAAAAGTATTAACTCCACAACTTAGTAACAATGAACTTAGTAAAGTACATTATTAAAGTGAGTTGCTTTATAAACTTGATAATAGGAATGAAATCCATAATTGTCCAGACTAGTGACAGGTGTAAGCATGACTACAACATGTCTTAAAATCCACAGTTGGTCACTGAATAAAGTCGAAAATGTCTTGGGAATTGTGATGACGTCGTGACAAAAAGGAACGTACAAGTGTGAAGTGTCACCACTTTCCATATATATATATTAAAATACGAATCAAGCTAAATCAAACTTTACATGACAGCACACGATTTTTCTTCTGTATTTTTCGACTCATCTACTTTACCCTGTGAAGGCCGCCTAGTTTCCCCGCTTTCTTTTTCGTTTGATAGTCCATATTTAGCTCTGATAGCCTCACGTTTCTTTTGTCTTCCTTCGTGACGTTTTGCATGAACTTCGTCCCTTTTAGCTCGCTCAGCTCTGTCTTCATCTTCAAGTTTCCGAACTTCTTTCGAAGTTAGTTGTTTATCTTCGTCTTTGTCATCTTTATCGTCTCCAAAGTTAAAATTTTTGCTTACAGAATCGGTGACGGAATTGAGTTTACTTGAGAACACAGTTTTCGCAATGGAGTCCATCTTTGTTTTGATCGCATATTAAATTTTTTTAATTTGCTACTATCTCGAGCATATTTTTATGGGAATCTATTTCCGGTGACCGGAAGAACACATGTCTGCTTGTTTGTTCGTCAGTCCACAGTCAGTCACTCTGAGTCAGTCAAAAATTTAAGCCAGCTGTCAGTAAAATATTTTGTAACATGTCAGTTCCAAATGGATGTTTCATCGTTTTTCAACTATCAATCTAGTCTCCAACACATACCTACCTATAAACCTAGTGGGTCTGTGTGGTCTGCACATTAGATGGACCCTATAGTGTTGCAAAGTAAGTATGTGTGCAAGACTAGTATCACGATTCAAACCCTCTTATATATGATGGCGAGTTACCAGGGAAGCTGAGTTACTAATACTTGATTTGGCAGGATAAAGAAGCAATCTGTTTTATGGAACCGAGTTACTAGCTCAGCATTGCTACATGAATATACACTTGTTGAAGTCAAAGGAATATATGCAGTACTATCTCAGCTTGTCAAGTTACCCAGACAAAATGTTTAGATTGCAAAATATTCATCTCACCTAGCCGAGATCCTGGCTCTCTTTTCTGAGATCTCTGCAACGTGCTCACCTGGTTGTATGCTGTTACCAAATAACTTGGGCAGCCAGGTAACTCATCTCCATATAAACAGGCTCTTATTCCTAGAAAATAAGTACCAAGTCTACATGAAAGGGAACAAGTAACTTTTCATGATTATACCACAGATTATACTGAATACAGGTACCAAAACATGACCGGGTATTTCTATAGGTATAAAACTTCCGGTATATATTCCCTTGACAACCGGTGACGTTACCATCTAGCGCAAAGCATTTATATTTTGAATTTTTATAAAAATTAGCACAAAAAAAACTCGAAAAAACTACATTTTTTCAACTATGATGCGTATATAATGCATAAGAAATGGAAAAACCTTTGGCAGAAGGAAACGATGGAGCAAAAAACGATGGAAAACCTCAAGAGGGCTACAAACAGTTGAGTTTAAATATATAAACTTATTTGAATGTTTTAATATTCCTAATATTCCAACAGTGAATGTGTGGCTGTTGAACTATGGGAAGAAATCAAAAGGGGTTTATTGATATTTTATTAAATTTTAACAGTTGGGGGCGGTTTAATTTACTGAGAGGTTTCATAGGGTCATGCCGATTTCAAAGTCTGAGACCTGAAATTAACTCTTCAATACATTAACATGCCAAAAGCACTGTATACACGAATTCGCCAGAGAATAAAATCTGTTGGTGCTATGCCAAGCCATATTATAACTTCCATCATAGATCTCGAATGTTGTTTTTCCTCTAGAAATAATGCCAATGTGACAAGTTTTGGCAAACTGAAGTTACTGAGCAGATTGACTATACAAGAACTCAAAATAATACAAAGATCATTCCCTGTAAGTCTAGATACAGAAAATTCTGTTAACATAGTTTATCATGCAAATTAGCCTAAACATTAGGGGGGGGGGGGGGGGCCAAACAAAAGCATCCCTTGAAACTCCCGAAATTTTAGGTCGGCAAGAATTTGTCAACCTAAAACCGATAATTGTCAATCTAGGTCAGCAAAATTTTCGAAACAAATAGACAAAATTTGATTTTATTGCTTGCTTCAAGTACGTATTTATGACAGTGATCATTGGCGAACAAAACAGCTAACAAATCGAACAGTCCATGTTGTGACAAACGGTACTTTATTAGGATAATTGTGTTAAACCTTGAAGCTTGACGATTTTAGCACGTTTGTTTCCTTTTCAAAATTTCAAGTGTCACCTTTGAACAATGAAACTGCAATGTTTACACAAGGAAATTGGAATGAACAACGTTTGTGGAAAAATACGCACATGTTTTGTTCACATGTTCGCTAGGTTTGTATGTTGTAATGCGTATGTAAAAAGTGCATTAGAGGAAAGAATGCCGAGAGGATTTTCAAAGGAGGTTGGCAATTTTGCCGACCTAAATCTATAATATCGTTTTGCAGGTCGGGATTAAAATAGGTCGGCATTGCTGAATGCTGACCTGAATTTCAAGGGCTGCAAAAGGACATGGCCAGGACATAAAGAGGCAGAGTGAACCAAAATTTTAAAGACAACCCCCACTAGGCCTATGGAAAAAGTTGCCCTACAAAATAGCTACTGCAGGGGGGTATCTCACCCACCTCCCAACCCCCCCTGCCAGCAGTTACACCCTGGTTCCCTTATATTTCAACTTCAGATAACTCTACTGGATACTGTTGAGCCAAAACGAGATGTTGAACAATTTTGTGAGCTGCTATCTGGCATTGTGAGTGATGGAAGTGAGGCTGAATTTCGTGAGCTATTCGACATTATTGATACGGATAAAGAAGGCTTTGTGGATTGGGATAAATTCTGTTCCCACATGCAACGTGACTATCAGGAGAAAGATGATAGACTGAAAACCACACAGGTTTGTTGGACTGAGAAATTTTGAAACAATGAATAACACAATTACTTTGTAAAATTCTACACTGTCTAGTGTCAAGTGATTGGTGTTACACTGTCTGAAACACTACTTAATCTGTTGTAGGTTCCACAGTGGAGAGAAATGAAATATATCAACAGGTAACAGAGGAGTAAAACTAGACTTGCTCCAAGTCTGTCTCTTATAGGGGGAGTATATTAGAAAATTGGGAGAGGAAATTCCAATTTTAAATTCCTTCCGCCCGCATTTTCGCACTCCCCAATAAAAACCCCTATAAGAGACAGACTTGGGGCAAGTCTAGAGTAAAACCTAAGTTCATTTGTCTTGATGTAATTCCTTCCTCTCAGGGCCGTACCTATTTACCCCTAATCATACCCTAATGGTTGGAGGGGTGCGGATGAAAAATTTCCGAATGGACCTCCGAATTTCAATCATTATTATGGCTGACAGCAGCTGTTAAAGTTATCATGTCCCGAACCTAATGCATTTGGTCAAGAAAAGCTCCATTCAAAAGATAATGAAAGCTCATATCTAACAATTAAGTTTGACATTTGAATCAATGTCGAATTTTGCTGAACTTCGATCGCCAAACTTAATATGAATTAGGTTCAACACATGAGAAGCGAGACGTTTGAACTAGTATAATGTTTCAATATCTACAGAAAGGCTATTCCAACCATGTTTGAAGAGCTCGGTGGAGAACACTTGTTTTAGTTTATGTTTGGCACTAAAAATTTGTATTTAACCAAAGATATGAGAAATTTTCCGAATATGACCCCCCTTAGTTACGGCCCTGCTTCCTCTGTTCACCGCATAACCAATTATATATGAAATTTTCCACTTTCCAGTCCACATAAAGAGAGTATTCAAAAGATCACAATGTTGATGAATCCTCCAAGATATGTGACTGTTAGCAAGGTAATGATCTAAACATATATTGTTAAGATTTATATAATGATTCATGTGTTTTCAAATTGATTGTTTCCGTTTGTAGCATATTTATATATTTGTTTATTTATTTACAATATTTGCCG
Organism: Trachythela sp. YZ-2020; assembly: GCA_016169945.1. NCBI lineage: Eukaryota > Metazoa > Cnidaria > Anthozoa > Malacalcyonacea > Clavulariidae > Trachythela > Trachythela sp. YZ-2020. The sequence goes on along the minus strand of JADLSH010000344.1, from coordinate 764,838 downwards.
GGGACAACAAACGTAAATTTCACTAAAAACATAACAGAATTTACAAAACAGTACAGGCAGGCCAAGACAGACCACAGAGATAAACTCCACTAACAGGATCCCCAACAAAAACAAACTGTAATTTTACATTAATTCTACATAAGTACAAGAATTGGCTTTTGCCACAATGTCAACAACATGTTCCTACAGATAAACTAGTGAGAGAAGGGACGTAGCGAAGCATCTGTAGTTGGGGGGGGGGGGGGGTGAAAGAATTTTACCTAAAATTTGCACTTCAATGTTAAAATTTACCCTGAAATGTAATGATTGTAATAGATTGATTATCATTGTAATACTGAGCTGATGATTGTAATAGATTGATTATCATTGTAATATTGAGCTGTTGAAAAGATAGAGGGGTTTGGGGGTCCCGCCCCAGAAGATTTTTATAGCTCCTGGACTGCATTTCTGGCATTTTCTGAAGCGAATTTGCAAACGAATTTCGTCCAAATTGACTGTATTTTGCACAAAATCTCAGTTATGTGAAGGTTTTTAAAGAGATCAGATTCTTTCAAGTAATTTAACATCTTACCAGTAGTTATCATTTTTCAAAATATATAACGACTTTATCACCCAAATTTTACCTGAAAATGTCAACTAAAGATATTGACGTGTCACGGCCGGATGTAGCAGGAAGAATGTTCCAAACGCTAGGTGCTCTTACACAGAGGTGGAAAAAGTATCGGATCCTGGGATTTTGGATCTGACAATTTTTAACAGAAATGTATAAAGTTAATAATTAACTGATGAGTAATAACAAAACTAGAGTATGCTCTAGTCTAGACTAGTAATTGTAATGCATTTTGTATTCGCTATATCAAATTGAACACCACTGAATATCAAGAAACAACACTCCAATCAGTTCAACGTCAAAATCAATCAATGATCATTGAACCTCATTAATTATTAAGTCTGAAACCCAGGTTCCCAGAAAGAAAAAACTTTCTCCACCTCTGCTCTTACATAGAAACTAACCGTCCTGCTTTTTTATACATTTAGAAGAATACCATTATCAGGGTCAACGTTTCTTGTATTACGAGTAGAGACTCATATTTGAGACATTAATACAATCACATAAAAATTACCACCCTCGCCAGCAAGGCCTAAGTCGCCTGTCTCAGGCGAGGGGATCACTGAAACGCATGCACCTCATATTATACAGTAAGCCGGCTCTGAACTTTCAATTGACGAAAAAGAGTTTGAAAAAGAGTCTGTAAAGCACGCTCTATTCATCTCTGTCGTTAGGAAGGTGTTGCTGTTATTTGGAAGTTAAACATGAAGCCATTCAGAACAATTCACGTAAGTACAAAATACTGTGTTATTAGAATGACGGCTCAATTTCCATATTAATAACCTGAATTTTAATACAAACTTAATCTTAATCCTAACTCTAAACCTCAACCCTAATCCTAACCTCAACCCTAATCCAAATCTCAACCCTAATCTTTGTTAGTTTGGAGTAACTATACGTTAAACGCACCTTTTACCAGGTAGCTACGGAACAGGATGAAGTTAAACAGAGAGATTTGTGGATCACTGATTTTGTTCCAATGCAGAATATCTATAAGTTAGTACTGGCTATGACAAGCAAAGAAATTGGTAAGAGTCAGATCATCATCTAGTTGTCACTATGCATGGTCTTCACGCGCGCATTAGAAACCGAAAGATCTCTAATTTAATTTTAATTTATAAACTTTGCCGATGAAACATAATGTTACGTTACATAACAGGACAAAAACACGTACATAATGAAATACAGTACATGACCACGGCTGGGTGACCGCAACAGCGTTTAGCCAATTACTGCGGGCCCGAATTGTTAGTATATCTCAATAAAAATCTCAAAATCGACAAGCTTTTAAACGTGCAAGAGAGAATGTCACTCTATAGTATGATATTATTCTCTGTTCATTTCAGCAATCTATGATCTGAGTTCCAAGTCTGAGTTTCTATGTCAATATCGAATACGTGGTTTGAAATCTACCCCGATTTCCTTGAATTTCTGGTGAGCTTTGTTTTACTGACTTCATTTATACCACAAGGTAGTTTTTCCGCATTATTTCAACATTTAATGGGCTTTTTTGTCATGTTATATTCTAGGTCTAATCCTGAACAACCAAACGAGTCAATTCTCGTATTTGGTGATGTAGCTGGCTGCGTTCATGCTCTGATATTTTGTGAATCTACCATCTCTTTATTTGACCGTCCAGCTCAGGCCAACGCTAACCAGCAAGGTACAGGGATATAAACTTTAAAGCGGACCCAACGTCAAGGGGTGCAAAGTTCTATAAATACTTATAAGATTTTTTGCACTTCACTTGGTTGAACTAGAATACTGGGTTTGGTGGATAATCCAAGTGACTAGATATATACACAATTTAAGACCTAACCAGGAACGGTTGCGAAAAATGCAGCACTAGGTCCTCTGGCAGGAATTGAACCCACGGCCCTGCGATTCCGGTGCAGCGCTCTAACCAACTGAGCTACAGAGGCCAGTTGCTGAGCTGTAACCGTAAGTTCTGTATATATAGGTGATCGGGTGTGCGGGTTGTGATAAGGTAAACTTCAAATATTTTTTGCACTTTTTGCAGGGCCGTGGGTTCAATTCCTGCCAGAGGACCTAGTGTTGCGTATTTAGATTGTGTATATATCTAGTCACTTGGATTATCCACCAAACCCAGTATAAATACTTATAGTTTTGTTAACCACTGCAGTAGATATAGTAACTTTTTCCGGGGGTTGCTTAAAATTGAATGGGATGCACTATTGCACTCCCATGCACTTGTTTCATGTCAAGTATATAAGTTAAGGCCATGTCACACCAGGTCACACGGGGGAATTTTTGCTGCAATTTGCAACGCAATTTCTGCACAGAGCCATGTTATGTGGAAATGTACGCACAGAAAAACATGGCCCGCGTTTCACTCCACCGATATTATCATACTCATTCATTTCTTTGTTGCCAGTTTCGAGTACGTTTCGCAAGAAAAATATCGGCATAATAAAACGATATTCATGCTTACAATATATCTGCGAATATCATCGCTCTGTGTCCGAAATTACATTGCACGTTGCTTCGTGTAACAAGAATTTTATTGCAATGGACAGTGGTGTAACTTAACCTTTTTCACCACTTGCGATCAGGGCAAGTTGGACATGAAAAATGGTTGCCCTGAATAGAATTCACTTGTCATTACTGTAGATCTAGCTTTGGTTCACATATTCACATAATAACACAATTTGAAGCAAATGATTGCAGTAAGCATGAGATGCTCATGGATAACTACAATTTGCATTATATATACCACCAATCTACACCAATCCCTATGCTTCTATTTTCCTTAAGAACTGAAGTTGAATTTAAGTTGAGGCACAATGTCCGTCGAGGCGTGTTCATTTATTTATGTCATTTTTTCAAATTATCTAGCAGAATGACTATTCAACTGGTCTATATTTTACTCATTTAATACCGTACTTGAGGATAATAGATCGGGCAACCAAGAAAAAACTTCTACTTGCCCGTAATGATTTTCACTTGCCCCGGGCAAGCGTTAAGTTACACCACTGATTGAGCAATAGACAATTTAAGCTTAACTCACTTCATTCGCTGGATAGATCTATACATAAGTTCTATCTAAGCTAGCCATGATCAATCGCGTGCAAGCACGAACTCCTATCGATGACTACATGAGTTTTTTAAAGACCTCAAATTGCGTATGTTCTTCCTTATATAATTTTGTGAATTATACTTGTGTGTTAATGTATCACAATGTATTCATATAGACATCACATTAATTGTGGACATCGGCGATATCGCGAAAGGTCATTATAAAAATTGTCGCTATTCTTATCATAATGGACACACGGAGTGGACGAGACAAGGTTTGAAACTGTTTTGTTTCTACGCAGAGGTTTCTACGCAGGCACAAATGGTTTGCCAGCGTGTACGATGTGCGCATGTGTGTTAGCTTGTAGCCAATCAGGGACCAGTGTTACTCAAAATTACTAAGTAAAATATGGTTAAATAGATATAATCAATGTTAACGGCAGATGTATTATGTATGCACACTGACTTCCGTTAGAGGGGAGTCCATGACGTCATGTCAGTTAAGGGATTATTCGCGCCTTATCACCGTTGCTCTGGTCGGGGCTTGGTTACCCCTTTCCCCACCCTTTTCTGTTTTATTGTTCGCCAAGTACAATATATAGACCACTATATATAGCACCTTTCCACTGACTCGTCAGTGTGACTGGTGTCAGAGGGATGCCTTGGCAGAATTGTCATGGCGAAATCTTTTTACTGCTATTTTCAGTGATTGCCGCTTTCATTGTTGTTGCTACATTGTTGCTATGGCGATACTTCTTGCCATCAAGGCGTTGCAGCCTTGGACCACAAACGGCACCTATTTCCAAACATTAATACTCTGCCGTTAATATAACTTTAGAATGATGCCTGATCATCTAAATGATAGTAATATATATTCGTGAACATGTCCAGCGATGCACTTAGTCTGCGGCGACCAAAACCAACCACTACAACTTCAACAACAACACGAGCAACAACAGCAGCAACAACAACAACAGCAGCAACAACAGCAGCAACAGCAGCAGCAGCAGCAGCAGCGACAACAACAACAACAACAACAACAACAACAACAACAACAGCAGCAGCAACAACAACAGCAACAACTACAGCAGCAGCAGCAACAGCAACGGCAGCAGCAGCAGCAGACAGCAGCAGCAGCAACAGCGTAGCAACGGCGGCAGCAACAGCAACAGCAGCAACAGCAGCAGCAGCAACAACAACAGCAACAACAGCAGCAACAGCAACAGCAGCAGCAACAACAACAACAACAACAACAACAACAACAACAACAACAACAACAACAACAACAACAACAACAACAACAACAACAACAACAACAACAACAACAACAACAACAACAACAACAACAACAACAACAACAACAGCAGCAACAACAGCAGCAACAACAACAACAGCAACAACAGCAGCAACAACAGCAACAACAACAACAACAACAGCAGCAGCAACAACTACAATAGCAGCAGCAACAACAATCACAACAACGAAAACTACAGTCAACAAGTACACAACAATAGCAGCACACCCTTTGGATAATTACGTCACAAATCCGTCCTTGGCCCGGGAGCCTCGTTAATCGTGAGCGAATGCCTTTCCTCTTGCTTCGTCAGAACGAGTCCCCCATGCCAAGGAAGTATTCGTGACGTAATTATTGAAAGAGTGTATTTGGCACAGAATACAGATACATGTACACGGAATATGTACGCTTACCATAGCTTTTTATTCAATTCTATATCAATTCAATTCAAATATAGAAAAGAGAAAACTGGAATAATGATAAAAAAATAATGCAGTGTTTCGTGCATGCATATTCGTGTATAGATAGTGAAATATTTAACAGTTATTCTACGAACTCGAGTCGTATATGAGCTGATAGCAGACGAGGCGCAATAGCGCCGAGTCGGCTATCAGTCATATACGACAAGAGTGAGTAGAATAACTGTTTTATTACATACACAAGCTCTGGATATGAACAGAACATTTTGGCGTACTTTTTTCATGTAAAACGTGAATTTTCTCCCCATTTAATTGTCCAAATCTGCCAGCCATTTTTCTACTTTTCTCTACTAGCAGGATATGAGCTAATATCCTGCTAATAGAGAACCAATCAGATTGCAGAATACCTCATATCCAGAGCTTGTGTATATAATAACTAATGATATTCGTGTTATCTCTCTCGGCAGTGACGTACACCAGTGTACTGGATTGTTTTATATCATGTGCAACGAACTATAAGAACGCCATGGTCTTAGGATGGATGGAGAAAACAAAAAGTACTATGAGAACGTATGTACTACCTTGCGCTACCTTTTAAGTTAAAGTGCCACTGACCCCAACAATTATTTTTGTATATGTGAAATATTTGTATCATTCTGAGAAGAAATGTAATATATCTTTAAAAATCCTCATCTTGATCAACTTTTTCACTGTCAAAGTTACCGGATATGATGTCATTAGATGAATTTGTAAATTAGTTTTCCTTTGTTTTTTTATGCTAAAATTCATCTAAAAGTTGATCAAGATGAGGATTTTGACTATAAAGATATATTGCATTTCTTCTCAGAATGATACAAAGATTACACATATACATAAATAATTTTTGGGGTCAGTGGCACTTTAAGCACGAGTCGATTACCGATCCCCGTCATCTCGTAAGATTTCAAGAAGATATGTGTAAAAATCAGTATTTAACATGTAACTCGTAAATTCTTGTTTACTAGGACCGTATTCAAGATATCTCAAGGTGTTAACGCTTTTGATTATAACGAAAAATTGAACCTAATAGGTACTAGTTCTGAAACGTTTTCTTGTGTTCTTGCTTGTCCGCATATAGAGTATACCCACACGTAAAAACGCACAACTTATGCATCAGACAATACTGCTTCAACAACTTGTGTTCGCACTGCTTGTTCCCAGCTTGTTGAGAACTTGCTACAAGGTTGTTGACTCAACAGACTTGTTACAAGTTGTTCCAACAAGTTATCGTCCTGCAATTCAACAACTTGTTAACAAGTTGTGAGTGACAATCTTGTAGCAACTCGATAAAATGACAACATTGTTACAACTCGTTGAAAAGCTTGCTACAAGTCCGTTGCGAACACATCCTGTCGACAAGATGTGAGATTTTTACTTGCGTAGAGGCGGAGAATTATGATGCATACCATTGACATTAATCGTTTTTACCTCTAGCCACGGCTGGGGTGAATCATCATGTCTTACTATGGAATCCCTACGTCATCTCCAAGCCTGTCGGAGTGCTTCGTGGTCACATGCAAAGTGTTATTGCTGTCAAGTTTATTGAATCACGTGGACAGACCATCAGTCTTTCCAAAGATAAGGTAGCTACTAACGTGCATATACGTATTTGCAATCAAACTCTAGTAGAGCCATGTTATAAACTGTCATGCAGTCAGTTTAAAACCTATATTTAATACCCCCAATTTCTGAAGAACTTCAATAAGTAAAATAAATAAGTAAAAAATAGATTTATAGCATAGTGTGGACACTTAAAACAAGAAGAAATATAACATCTCGACTCTGAAAGAAGCTTAAACCGTAAAGCTCCGTACAGACGAGCAAGTTTTCCTTGACAAGTTTCCCTTGACAAGTTTTATTTGCCCGTGTGTACGGTAAAAAATTGACAAGTTTTCCTTGACAAGGAGCCTTGTTGAAAAGCTAGTCATGCTTTTGAACAAGGAAAATTGTTCGTGTGTACGGCCGACAAGGAAAACTTGACAAAGAAATGCGCAGTACGCCACTGCACACTTATTTTCGATCCAGTTGAGCGGCCATTGCCACTATAAACATGAAGTATTCACTTGTGTCGTTAATACACGGGCTCGTAAAACTTGTCAAGGAAAAATTGATGGAAAAAAACTTGTTTGCCGTGCACACGGACAAGTAAACTCGACAAGGAACTTGTCAAGGAAAACTTGCTCATCTGTGCGGGGATTAAGTCATCGTCCATTCAGCCCTTGCAAGTGACGTCACAACACCTAATGTGATGTTTTGTTTGGCAAATATTTAAAACTAATTAAGAACAAACTTTGAGTCACTCGCCGTCAATTAGCCGTGAAAGCAAGAATATTAGAAAGACCACTTCCTGCCGAATTCAATCAGGCATTATGGGAAGTGCTCGCGATGATTTCCGCCACCCAAAATGTTGGATTATTTAATTTAGCGTGACGTAATGTTCTTGCGTGATTGCAAGATCTGAATAATATATTAACACCGAATAGCAATATTTTTATATATTTTTTCTAACGTACGAGTGTTCAAGTTTCTGTATTGATCCACTATAGTGTAAATAACATGACGTAGTGAGGGGTGGCGGAGCGAGATAGAGAGACTTGTCAATTTCGGAAAATCTCGCTTCAAAACTGAACCGAAGCGACTAGACTTGCTTCAAATTTCTCTTTCATTGTCTTGATGTATCGATCCATGACTGCAGAAGTTAGGGGGTCATGGAGCGACGCTACCTCCATAGTCTAAGGGGCTAACTCCAAATTCAAAGGGGCTAACTCCAAATTCGGGCGCATGTATCGATCCACTACAGGCATGCGCTACAGGCATGTATCGATCCACTATAGTGTAAATAACATGAATTACAACTATTGTGGATCGATACAGAAAGACAATGAAAGAGAGACTTGGAGCAAGTCCGGTCGGTCGGTCGGTCGGTCGGTCGGTCGGTCGGTCGGTCGGTCGGTCGGTCGGTCGGTCGGTCGGTCGGTCGGTCGGTCGGTCAATCGGCCTTTCTGTCTGTCAGTCGGTCGGTCAATCGGCCTGCCTGTCTGTCTGTCACTGAGAATGACAATTATTCACTTCAAAGGCGAAAAATGACGTGTGTTCTACCTAGGCCTAGAACTGAGTTTTTAAGAAGAAACTTTGCGTTTTCTGGAACAAAAATTTGGAACGAATTACCAAAAAATGTTAGATGCATGGACAATTTGAACACGTTTAAAAGTCATTTGCAATCATTGCCTCCTCAGCTCGCGGTCTGTCTGTCTGTCTGTCTGTCTGTCTGTCTGTCTGTCTGTCTGTCTGTCTGTCTGTCTGTCTTGCATGTGCATCTTGCAGACTTTTTTTTATGTATATTTCTTATTTGGTTTCTCTCAGGTCCTCCGCGTCTGGGATACTCACTTACAAGTTTGTCTCCAACGTCTCTCTGGTATCTTCCCTAAAGGACCAGAGGTGTCGACTGTTATGTATTTTGATGAAGAACGAAGTACCTTATTGACTGCTTTCAATCACAGGGTAAAGTAAATTTCGTTACCCTAAAGGTACGTTCACACACAGCGATTTGTCGGGCCGATTTTAGGTTTATCTGAATGTTAATGACGAATATTTTCAGTTGATGATGTCGCCAGATGACGTTTGCCACGTATTTTTCAAACATCATTAACGTGCATCTGAAATCGGCCCGACAAATCGCTGTGTGTGAACGTACGTTAAACAAGAATTGCAAGACGTTCTCAACCTTCCTCCGGGAGGATTTTGGGTTTTTCCAACCTTCCTCATAATAAAATTGGAAACTGGAAATTTTCCAACATGCAGGTTTTTGCCTGGGTAAATTTGCCATTGCAGTACTTGCTAGTCTGACTGAGTGCTGACTGGTGCTAATAATACTAGCCTGACTAGTCTAGTACTTACTGCTTTGCAATCACTTTCAACCTTCCCCAATGCCAGTAAACCTTCCTCACGGGTGGTACCCGCAACGTTTTTGCTGGTGTGCCGTTTGGCTAGTGACAGATTTAAGAATGGAGAATGTCAACGTAAGGTCGACGGTATCGACAAAATGGAATTCTTCATACACTACAAAAGAAATACCCTTTGCTTGTAAATAGTCTTAGAGTTTATAAATATTCTTTTTGCTTTTTTCGTAGCTCTCAATGATGGTGATGAAACCAGAAGTAAAAGACCGTATTATCAGCCACGAACACCCGGTGATTGCGGCAATCTATAACAGGAAATTCAATCAGGTAACAACCCCCCCCCCCTCCACTGAGTTTAGTAGAATTAGACCGGCCTTAATTTAGACTTGATTAGTCAAATAATATAACTATCATGATTCTGTTGTAGGTGGTGAGTGCATGTGTGGGTTCAGTTGTCACCATGTGGATGATTGATACTGGTCAGAAGGTTAAACAGGTATGGTATATGACATGCTGTGGTATAGTATCGTGGGGTATGGTTAGTAGTATTGTAGTGTATAGTGTATGAAATTCTGTGGTATGGTATGGTATGGTATGCTGTGGTATGAAATTCTGTGGTATGGTATGGTATGGTATGGTGGTGCATGGTTAGTATAGTATTGTATGGTAATGTATGGTGTGGTATGGCATGGTATGGTATGCTGTGGTATGAAATTCTGTGGTGTGGTGTGGCTTGGTATGGTATGCTGTGGTATGAAATTCTGTGGTATGGCATGGTATGGTATGCTGTGGTATGAAATTCTGTGGTATGGCATGGTATGATGTGGTATGAAATTCTGTGGTATGTTATGGTATGGTATGCTGTGGTATGAAATTCTGTGGTGTGGCTTGGTATGGTATGTTGTGGTATGAAATTCTGTGGTATGGTATGGTATGGTATGTTGTGGTATGAAATTCTGTGGTATGGTATGGTATGATGTGGTATGAAATTCTGTGGTATGTTATGGTATGGTATGTTGTGGTATGAAATTCTGTGGTGTGGCTTGGTATGGTATGTTGTGGTATGAAATTCTGTGGTATGGTATGGTATGATGTGGTATGAAATTCTGTGGTATGTTATGGTATGGTATGCTGTGGTATGAAATTCTGTGGTGTGGCTTGGTATGGTATGTTGTGGTATGAAATTCTGTGGTATGGTATGGTATGTTGTGGTATGAAATTCTGTGGTATGGTATGGTATGTTGTGGTATGAAATTCTGTGGTATGGTATGGTATGGTATGCTGTGGTATGAAATTCTGTGGTGTGGCTTGGTATGGTATGTTGTGGTATGAAATTCTGTGGTATGGTATGGTATGTTGTGGTATGAAATTCTGTGGTATGGTATGGTATGATGTGGTATGAAATTCTGTGGTATGTTATGGTATGGTATGCTGTGGTATGAAATTCTGTGGTGTGGCTTGGTATGGTATGTTGTGGTATGAAATTCTGTGGCTTGGTATGGTATGTTGTGGTATGAAATTCTGTGGTATGGTATGGTATGTTGTGGTATGAAATTCTGTGGTATGGTATGGTATGGTATGCTGTGGTATGAAATTCTGTGGTATGGTATGCTGTGGTATGAAATTCTGTGGTATGGTATGCTGTGGTATGAAATTCTGTGGTGTGGCTTGGTATGGTATGCTGTGGTATGAAATTCTGTGGTATGGCATGGTATGGTATGTTGTGGTATGAAATTCTGTGGTATGGTATGGTATGCTGTGGTATGACAATCTGTTGTATGACATGGTATGGTATACTGTGGTATGAAATTCTGTGGTATAGTATGGTATGCTGTGGACTATGACATTCTGTGGTATGGTATGTTGTGGTCTGGTAGACTGGTAGGATATGGTTGGTGTGACATGTTGCAATATGGTATGGAAAGTGTCTGCCATAGTATATACCCATTAATATTTTTTTCTTGCTAGTTTACGAATGCACATGGGAACTCAGAAATAACAACAATAACACAAGATGCCAGTGAAACGAGACTTTTTACAGGAAGTACAGATGGGACAGTTAAGGTATTCCTATTTAACCCCCACCTAGTAGCTGCTACTTTATATATGTATACTTAGTCCCCCCCCCTCCCACCTAGTAGCTGGTACTTTATATATGTATACTTGGCTAGGTTATTTAAACCTCATTAATTTGGGCATGCATTTGAGTGTCTTAACCAGGGTTGGTATATTGGCCTTTTTGAGGCCAAATAACTCGATTTTGGCCCTTTTTTTTTCTTGTTTGGCCTCGAAAAAAAATATTGGCCATTTGGCTACTTTTTGGCCTCTTTTCACTTCAAAATTTATTTTTTTTAGAATTATATTGACTTTAGTTGTAAAAATCACTTAGATGTATACTAAATGATGTGAGAGGTTGATTTGTAATGTAAATTTTCAAAAATAATCATATGGGATAATCTAGTTGTATTTTCAGCCAATCACAGCTGATGAAATTCAGCCAATTGTAAATCAGGCACTCAGCCGCAGGCGCTGATAGTTTGTCATAGGGTAGCATTATATACAGTTATAACGTACACTAGTCACCACATTAGCTATATGAATAAAACTGAACAATGTCAATAACTAATAAGAATAACTTTTGTTTTATTTGAGATAGAATAAAAAAATCAGCTACCGTTGTCGATGGAGGCTTTATTATTTAGCATTATTAATTTTGCATTTTCCCATTGATTCTTAACCTGCATTTTTTACGTTTTCTAACTTTCTGGGCGATAGGCCGTGGCTGATGGGGGCCCCTAACTGTCGGAGCCCCTTAGTTTTTGAACTAACCCTACCCAATGAGCGTTACCCCACCATTTGAAATCATTCGGTTAACCTCTTTTTGCTGACAACTTAAGAGCTCCATTGAGGAAAAAATCCTGGGCACGAGTTTGCAATTTAATTTGGCCTCTTTTAGCTTTTTTTTGGCCTCTTTAGAAAAATTGTAGTTTGGCCTCTTTTGGTAGATTTTGGCCTCTTTTTGATAGCTATTTGGCTCCGAGCATGCGCAGGACCTACCAACCCTGGTCTTAACCGTGTTATGTCGTTTCTAAATATATTCATATATAGATTTGGGATTTCAATGGTCATTGCCATCACGTGTTAGTGGCTGGGGACGGACATCCTTGTGACATTACTGAAGTTTTACCTTTGAAACGAATGATCTTAGTTGTCGGATGGGACAGGTAGAAAAATATTCAAGATCTCTATTGCACCAATAATTGCCATAAATGTTATTTTGGCTGCTTGATGGTACTTGAAACTTCGTCCATTAGCGGCCAACAGTTCCTCTTGGCAAAGTAAAGTCGTCTGACGTTAAACTGAATAACAGCAAAGTAGAGTGCATTAGGGCATATCGCAGCTTTTGGGTTAACAAGAGACATATGCAGACAGTCTAGTAAACCCATTTACGTCCAACTCTATCGCCTTTACAAAAATATTCAGTGTGTTACTTTCAATTTAGAACGTTGTGTGTGTTTCGAGATAGTCAGCTGACATCGTATTATGTTCATCCTTCTGACTGGAAAGGACGTCAGGTAAAGTCAGGGGGGGGGACAGGCTCAATTTTTCAACCTTGTCTCATGTAAACAGCGAGTAGAGACTAGAGACAACACTATGACCGAAACGAAATCGTTCCACTCTGACATCATCTTTTGGGAATCACGGGTGGCACGGGTGGCAGATGCGGTTAGCGCTGCCTCTTATCTCTGAGTTAAGCTGGCTATACGGCAGGTCGAGGGCAGGGATTTACTTAGGTTGGGTAATTTCTCTGTGCTTTATAAACTCATGTAAGTTGAGATTGGTTGGTTCTCTTCTGTTCCTCGAGGGTTTTTCTCCGGGTACTCCGGTTATCCTCCCTCGACAAAAGCGAACTTAAGCAATACTAAATATAATAATAAACTTTATTAAGCACAGAATTAAAAAAGTTTACACTTATTTACATTGAAGCTGTGCAAACCTACAGTAATTAGGTAATAGAAAAAAACCACCAAGATTAAGGACTAAGAGTCTACGACTTATATGACCAGTATACTTATTAGTGAAGTCGCTAATAGTAATAGAGTTCTTCACAGTAGGGTTGAGGTTATTATATAGCTTAGCAGCTGAATACGAAAATGATCTATTGATATATACCCTAACTTACTAGACGGGGACGATTAGAGTTTCAAAAAACTGTTTCTATGTCGGGGACGTCACAAAACACTGTTTCTATGTCGGGGACGTCACAAAAAACTGTTTCTATGTCGTCTCGAACATATCCTATCTTCTTTGTTTACAACGGTAGGGCATAGTTTTTGTCATTATAGGGAAAAGTGTAAAGTTTTTTACTGTTTTTTTTTCGTCCCGTCCCGTCCCCGTACTAAATTAGACAGTATCGAGCTTAAGATCTACAACCGCCAACGTCGACGACGCGGCCCTTCTAACAATGAAGTTTTTCGCTTGTAATAAAGCAATGGAAAAACTTGTAGTCCCAAGAGAATTCTCGACGTCGTCTCTGTCTTGTTCACGACGCCAACTAGAGCATTTGTACGTCCTCAGGACGACGGCAAGTCAGAAGGATGAATAGCTGCATTTCGCGTTTGTTTTTATAGCCTGCATTGTAGTCGATAACTGCAGTTGAAACGTTTTAAAAGTCATGAATAAAAAGCTGTGAGCTAAAACAAGAACGTTGTTCAATCACGGTCTCTTTATATTCACATATTTATATGGCGTTGTCGACTGCCGCGTCGTCGTAGATCTTAAGCTCGCTATTGCTTAAATTCGTTAAAAACTAACCCTTAGGCATTAACCATAACTAGCTAACCCTCGGAGACCTTTGCCAATTGCAAACTAAACTACAGGTTTAACAATTTTTCCTAAGAGACCTAATATACTCTCTTCTCTCTTGCTAGGAACATCAGGACGACATTCAATGTATGTCATTCACAGCCCCGCACACTCTAACCACGGCCAGTTATGATGGGGAACTGGTGCTCTGGAACACAAGTTCTGAACAGGCGTTCAGACATCTCAATTATAAAGCACGCAAAGCTGCCCGCACTAACAGACGGCTACGAAAACTAGTAAGACGTTTGAGATAAACTTATTAACAACCTTTAATCGCTCTATCACTATATATTAACTATGGTCCAGTGTCTCTACAGGATTAAAACCAAAACTAAACTAACTCTATTTATGCTGGATAGGTTCTTCCTACTGATCCAGTGAGGGCCATATAGGACACCAAATCTAAACTAACTTTATACTGGATAGCTCGATCAGTTGGCTGTCAATAAAGGCTGTTTCTTATAGGTCCATTGTCGCTACAGGAGGAAACCTAAATTAAACAAACTCTATGTACATGAATTGCTCTATTAGTGCCATTATTTCCGACGTGACAGGAGATCATTCAATCGCAGCGCAGACTGCAGTAAAGTTTTTGGTATATTGTCTTTTGTTGAAGGAACAAACCGGAAGTGCGTTGCAAAGATCACTCAATATTCCCCAAGTTGCCTTGACTACAAGTGACGCCATCAGAGATGACGTATCAACTGTTTCTACTAGCACAGATGATAATCAGGTATTTATTAACAATTATTCGCCGAGGTGAATATCGGTGAAGGCGAGGTGAATATCGGTGAATAATAACCGAGACGAAGTCGAGGTTTTTATTTACCGATATTCACCGAGCCTGAGGCGAATAATTGTTTTAGTAAAATTACATAGGTGATTATTTGGAAAAAAATGCACATTTCAAAAATATTTTAATTGAATATTTACGATAAAAGCGGTTTTTTTGCACACCCTGCAGATAGCGATATTCTAGCTAACTTAGCTAGTTCGTCTTGATAGTTCCTGTGTTTACACTAAGACGTAGAGATGTTGTTGAATTTTCCTACTCCCATCATTGTCTGACAATACATTACTTTCTGGTCAAATTCCCCAGTGGTAGTAAAACTCCTCTGTTTGCTAAGTGTATGTACGTTGATTTTCAGGCCTGTCTTTTTCCACCATATAGGATGAAAACGAAGCTAATGCTGGATACTTTGTGAACAAATTAATATTCCTTGACAACCGTCCACCTCCCGCCATTGCTAACGAAGCTGCAAATCTCATATCGTGTGGTGCAAGTGGCTGGGTATGTCCATTTTGTTGTCGATTGCTAACCCAAATTTCTTGTATTAAACTCCTGACTTCATGCAAATTTCAAAATCAACATTGTGTCCGATTCGATTCATGAAATTAGAAGGCGTGCATGCCTGCCTTCCAAGAACTTATGCCATCCAAATTTTGACTTATCGGGACTTTAGTGCATGCCATTTAAAATTCTATATTTTGTTATTCCATGCTCCCCCACAATGCGTATTAGATTAACTTTGTCCCTTGATTTCTTTTGACAAGTCTATGAAGATGTAAATTATAGATCCCATCTTTTTTGCTTGTCATACAGGTTCGTTTCTGGAGCACAAGTCGCTATGTGCTTGTTGGCGAGTTCATTGCTCACGAACAGGGTAAGGGACCGTTATTCGTTATTTATGCCTCAGGGTGGC
This sequence comes from Trachythela sp. YZ-2020, assembly GCA_016169945.1. NCBI lineage: Eukaryota > Metazoa > Cnidaria > Anthozoa > Malacalcyonacea > Clavulariidae > Trachythela > Trachythela sp. YZ-2020. Next base: position 748,972 of record JADLSH010000344.1, on the reverse strand, counting down.
ACCAAAGAGAAATAGAAAAATGCTAATTTTTCCTATTTACCCAACCAATTTCGGCATTCAAAATTTTTTTACCCAACCCTTACTACTGAATTCAAGTATTAACAATTATGATAATTTTTAACCATCGGCATCAAAACCCTGAATTTTTTTAGTACCAAATGCATTTCAAATGAAATTGTTTGAACATCAAAGCGCGATTAAGAATACTTTTAAATAGTACTTAAAAAACTCAATAATTCATGAGGAAAAGACAAAGGAAATCACTACCGTGTCAGTGGTTTTATATGTGATAAAAAATCATGTTAATTTACATAAACTTTAGCTTTGATTTTCTCGGCTTAGACAATGTTTATTTTTAAAATTACTTCGCCAATGAACTCATAAGATGGGTCGTTTTTTAAGCCATTTAAAACACTCGCAGTTCGTGCTTTATCAGATATAAAACACTCGGCTTCGCCTCGCGTTTTATATTCTGATAAAGCACTCCTGCTTGTGTTTTAAATAGTACATAAATACCGACGTATTTCTAAATCAGAAAAACCAAGCTTCTCTGAGCCAGCAAAAATATTTAAGATATTTTTGGAATTATAGAAATTAGTTTTGTTCTTGAGTTGAACACCACTATTAACGTTTATTTGGAAGCTTTTTCCAACTGATAAGTTCTGAAAAGTATTCTGGAGTATATCATGTCAAGCATTTAAGAGTGTTTTGTATTATCAATGACCTTAATTAGGTCATTTCCTTTATATACAAAATACTTGGTACTCCTTGAAAGGCACCGCTTACTTTTTTTACCCATCCTTTCAGAGTAACCCCAATTTTCTTTTTACCCATCCTTTGTGTGTAGGTGACAAAATTAGTTACCCACCCCATTTCTCTTCGGTACCACCCCGAGCACAGAATAAGTATATACCAGAAGTGTAACTTCATAGGGCTTTCGTGTCCTCAAATTTCCCAAAATGTACACGTCATGCACACGCCATCGTGCTTGCTTGTAAGATGGCGACGTTTGATAGCGTCAGCACGAACAACTTTTCTATCAGTGTTTTGCATTTTCTCGCGGCCTTTTCTGCCATTTTAGTAGTAATTTGTTTAACTAATTGACATACATTGCAAGGCCAATGGTTTTTTTCATTTCCGCAAATGTCAAGGCATTAGGTCAAAGGGCATGAAAGCAATGACGTAGTAACAAATGACGAATTACACGTCATGCACACGCCATCACAACTTGCTAGTAAGATGGCGACCGCGGGACGAGTTTTTTTACAGAAGATAGACATCTGTTCATAATTAATCTGTGCCCCGAGGCATAAATAATGAACGGTCCCTAAGTTACAAGTTGCTAAACTAAACTTTAAATTGTAGAATGATTTCCGAATGTCGCACTGGAAAAACATTTTGAAATTCATCATTGAAATTCAAACATTTGAAAATCCAGTGAATTGGCAATATTTTACAGTACTGAATAACTATCAGTTTCAAACTTTTTCCATATAGGTCCAGTCACCATAAAGGTCTCTAGAGGTCCAGCGAAAGCCATCCCCAAAATGATCCGTAGAAAAGCGGCTGTGTTTGACAGTGAGAAACTTGAAGCACTCTTGGAACATGCGACTATTGAAAAAATATAATCAGACAACTGCAAATTGCATGAATCGATCCCCTGTCGCAGAGTCAAAAGCATACACTAACCACTGTGTCGGTAACAGCCCAAAGCGAAAGTCGACTACATCTCAAGATAAATTCCTTAAACTTCTTATATTTTTATAGCTGGTGCGATTACAATGGCCGTTGATACGTATTGTCGTTACCTGGCAACCGGTGATAGCGATGGTTTTGTGAAAGTTTGGAACATTTCAGAATACTGTCTTAATGTCAGTGATGAACCACCTCTAACCAAACAACCACGTAAGCAGTATTCATTTTAGCATTAGAGGGTACTCGTATAGACTGTGTACCTGCACTAATCATACGCATTTAGTTCTTTTCCATCAAAAAACTACTACATATACCGGGTGGGGCAAAAAGAAGTACGACTGTTTGATTTAGTATAACTTAAAAACTAAAAGAGTTATTACACTTAAACAAGTTGCGTTGCATTCAGCGATGTCTAACTTAAATTTTGATATGTGCCATGTGCATTTTCATGCAATATTGACTGAGATAGCTGCGTTTAAACTTGAGTAAACACTTTGGAACTGTCGAGAATTAGCTAAAAACGGCCTATTAAACTAATTTGATAACCGTTACCATTTTATCGTAAGTATTATTTCAATGAAGTGAAGTTGAAGTTAGAAATGTTTCTTGAATAGATATGCTCATTTATTCTAACATTTGGCCTTCTAACTTCAACTTCACTTCATTGAAACGAATACTTGCGTAAAATGCTAATGGTTATCAAATTATTTAATAGGCCGTTTTTAGCTAATTCTCGACAGTTCCAAAAGTGTTTACTCAAGTTTAAACGCAGCTATCTCAGTCAATATTGCATGAAAATGCACATGGGACATATCACAATTTAAGTTAGACATCGCTGAATGCAAAGCATCTTGTTTAAGTGTAATAGCTCTTTTAGTTTTTAAGTTATACTAAATCAAACAGTCGTACTTTAAGAATTTTTACCATTTTAGAAGGACACTGAAGTGAATAAGTCTTATATTCTTGTTTTCTAGCTTTACACAAACAATTCCAACCTCATTTCGACTCCATTACAAGTATCGAGATTTTTGAAAGATTTGACAGAATGTTGTTGATTACTTCGTCATGTGATTGCTCCGTGGCATTGTGGGATATCCATGGTAGACAATTGGGTGTATTTGGCCAGGTAATTCATCAGATCATAGTATATTCAGTAGAATTTATAAAGAGGTGCTTGAAAGTCCTTGAATTATTCTTGCTTTAGTTTTTGGATACTGTATGTTCTGAAATTTGTTGGTATGTGGCACGATTGTAAAATTCTATCAGCATTTCGTACCGACTTCTAACGTCTTCTTTTTAGCCCTGAATAGTTCTTAAATTTCCTGATAAATGGCCTGGAAAATCCTTACAAAGTCCTTGAATAATATATTTGATATATAAAGGGAATCTTCACGGACCAAGATTAGCTCTTGGTTTGTGCATTGTGATGGTCTGTGATTGCATGTGTGTTGAATGTCGTTCTCGATGTAGGAGGAACACTGGAAGATAGAAGATTTGCCAATTGAACAACCTGAAAGTGATAATGATGACATTGAACACTGGGAGGTAATGAAAGTCTATGCAGTTTAACCCTGTTAACCGGGGGGTCGGCCCTAAACAAAATACTGATTTGCCAAACTAGTAAGCTATAAGCTTTCATATATAGTTGAAAAATCACATTGTTATATTTTACATAAGGCAATTTTTACTGTAACTTGCAACACAATTTCAGACACAGCAATTCGATGTTAAGTAAAAAGTATGTTCGCAGAGAAATTGTGACGGCATGAATCTCGTTTTACTTTGCCGATATTTTTCTTGCTAAACATACAACAAAGAAATTAGTGAGAATGAGAATATCGGTGGAGTAAAACGCGGGCCATATTCACTGCTTTTCTGTGGATCTCATTGGATTGGATCAAATGATCATTCGATTGGATAAGACCTTTTCCTTGCATACAAAGTTTCACTTTTTTTCATTGTTTGGTGTCAAAAACATATTCAGTATTTCTTTCCTAAATTTATGCCAGGATGATGATGACGTGTTAGACGACGTGGCCAAGAGCAATGCTTATAATGGAAGCGAAGAGCATTCTGGTAGAGAAGAAAAAGTCGCAGAAATGTGGGACCCAAATTTCACGGTGTCAACTTGGGATCACAGCATATTGGGTAGGTGTGCTTGTTTGTTTTATTCTAAAATGACTGGTCATGTCCGTGCTTCGTTTACATAATTTGTTTTGAATAGAATTTGTTTTTAATCGAATTTGTTTTGTGATATTCTGCTCGCACACTTAGTTTATTTCCAGTTAACAATTGATTATAACTTCACTTTGTGATTATAACTTCATTTTGAAATCAAATACATTTTTATCCAGTGAATGATAAACTATATAATTCTCAATTTTCACACACACGGTAATCTGCCGTGAAATTATAGTATACTGTAATTTGGTCCATTGGTCCACTCCTAGCAAGCTTGCCACGGCAAAATTCGTCAGTTATCTTCGCTCAACCGCCAACACTGTTCCGGATTTTGACGGACTTTCGTCTCAACTCTTCTAACAGGCGCTTCTTTTTGGTTGCCTTTTGCTTTCTTTTTATTTTGGGAGGGTAGATTTTCAACTTCAACTATCACGATGTGTAATGAGCTCGTTTGTTGGTCCACAGATTCTAATTTTAATTGATTTATATATTGATTAAAATAAATCATATAAACAAATCAGGCGCAATGATCAGAACGGATATGCCAGCCACTTTGAACTTTTCTGTTCTTCAGGCAAGGCGTACAGCGAACCACGAAAGCAAAAACGTCAACGTCAGCAACCTCAGACGAGAGAAAATAAATCAATAGATCGTCAACAAGAAAAGAACTGTGTTCCAACAGGATTAACTTACAGTGTAAGTAGAAGTAAAAATTGCCCGGATATATATTATAGACTGATCATCCATCAACACACGTCAGGGGCGTAGGAAGCTTGTTAAACTTAGGGGGGCCGCCCTCACCGAGGCGCCACCATGGTTGGCACCGAGCGAAAAAAATTTTCTACCTCTTTCGTTAAGCCCTTTCATTAATTCTTTCATTATGATGTGTGAGTCTATGCTATTTGCTGCAATTTTTTTAAATTCAATTATTTTTTTTGGGGGGGGGGCGAAAGCTATTCCGGCCCCTCTTTATAAAATATTGGGGGGGTGGGCGGCCCGGCCCCCCGCTTCCTACGCCCCTGACACACATCATCCCCGTGGCGGATCATCAGTCTTAATGAATCAAAAGAAAAAGACAATCCAGGCGAACGAGCTTGAATATTGCTAGCTTATTGTGTTTGCCACTCTGAGGTGAACGGGAAAGCCTTAACAGTTTTTACAACCCAATAGGCCGTTTGCAGGATATGATCACGTGACTGCCCAACCCTTAAATCGAGCAGTACTGTCCGAATGATGCCCAGAAATGAATAGAGCAGGTCGATATTAGTGCAAAAGCCAGAGTTTCAGCTCCTTATGTTAAATACAAGAAAAATCATGGATAAAACTCAATATTTTAATAGGATTTGTAAGACTGGTACGCAAGGCTTGCGAAAAATCTTGTTTGTGAAACATCTTCCCATTCCCGCGAAAATCCTTAAGAAATCTAATGATCCCATTGGATCACAAAAATCCCCTTGGAAATCCTAAAAATCTTCTTCAATTCAAAAAAACTCCCCGCAAATCTTTTCCTAAATCTTCATATTTTCCTACTATACTCCTACTTTTCCGTAAATTGTAGTCCTACTTTTATCCAACTTTTTACATACGCCTGCCACTAGAAAGCCTGCCAAACCACTGACGAAATAGTGGTTCTTTGCCGTCGTTAAAATATGGCGTAAATAATGATTCTATTTCTTTCAGACGCTGCGAACGAAAGAACTATCGTCGGTCCAAAGTCTTCATAAACCTGACTTTGTTAACAATCCTTCGAAATATTTCAGTGATGATATTATGGGCAGCAGAAGAGGATCACCAAATGTTGATGTTGTACCACCCATCACTGAAAGTAAGTAATTAGTATTGCAATTATTTGTTATTGCTTGTTGTTCTCAACGTTGTAGGAATACTAAGTCCCTGTCAAACGAGCATGAGAGTTAATGAGAGTTGCAACTCTCGGTCGCGTTTGACCACCAACTCTCATCGACTCTCATGCACTCTCATCAACTGTGAGGTGGTTGAAATTTTGATGAGAGTTTTGCTCGTTTGACCTGCCATGAGTGTTGCATAAAAACTTTGAACAACTATAGTCAGACTAGTGTTTTGCACTTTCTATAAGAATTAGCTTAACCAAATAGCACGTTATGACTGTGTCTATAACAAGAAAAGCTAAGAAGTAATATATACAAACCGCACAAGAGGTCTTTATCAGATTTAAAACATCGAGGCGCAGCCGAGTGTTTTAGATCTGATAAAGGCCGAACTGTAAGGTTTGTATATGACTTCTAAAATGACTCGTTTTGTACGCTCACTGGCGTTGGAATTTTGAAGATTGATGTTATCTACGCTGTAAAAATTGAAGGAGAAAATTTGAGCAAGTCTATATCAAATATATAGATCCGCTACGGGTCATGAGTTTCCTTTGTATTTTGCCTATGAATAATTAATGAATTTTAGAAGGAAATTTAAACACTTTGTTTACCAAAATTTTAGAATTATTCTCAGGGCTTCGTTTCGCGCGCTAAATTATTTCTGTCGCGACTCTCATGCGCAGGGGGTATTCAAATGGAGTGGTACTCTTGATAAAAAATAATCTTTGAATATTCCAACCGGGAATCCAACCCAAGGTTTAAGATACCAGCACTCTGACTACTGAGCCATTGGGTCGCCAGATATATGACGTGCTTTAGAGATATGATTGTGGAGCGTTCACCGATGTAGGCTGACTTAGCCATTGAATGATAGTATTGCTTGCTGACCCCCGTGGTGTAAGAACATAGGCATAGGAAACCATTGTTTTAGCTAGAGGAAAGGGCACTTTGAAGAAAACGTGGGGGTTGGGCACCCGCCCCTTGTGCCCCCGGGTCCTAAGCCACTGTGTATAAGAATAATAACTTGTGGAGTCAAGTTACTTGCTGAAGATTTATTTTTGAGTGTCCCAACCGGGAATCGAACCCAAGATCTCTGTTTCCAGGGCTCTGAGCCTCTGACCACAGAGGTAGCTATTGGGATTCCTGATTGAGACCCTCAGAGATATTATATAGGATACGTATATATACACTCAACCTGAGCTATTGGGATGCCTAATCGTACCTAATCATACTATACATACATACAAGTTACTTTAGGAATAGTAACTTGTGGTGTCCACTTGCTAAAAATAATTTCTTAAAAATCACCAACAGAGAATCCAATCCAAGGTCTCAGGTTTAATGTGTCAGCGCTCTGACCACTGAGCATTCGGGGGTTATATTTGGAGATATTCTTTACCACCAGGCAAAACATACTCCGAATATTACCTGAATATCATCATCCAAGGTGATATTTCGGGTTTGACAATGACTTTGAAATAGAGTCGAAATATATCACCTTGAATAGTGTGTCTTGTTTTTCAATAACTCATTTCTTGGGTTTACAAGACGGTAATATTCGGAGTATGTTTTCACTTATATTTGAAGATATATTGGGGCTGTTTAACGCAGGGGTCATCCTAAGAAAAATTTAGAACTGCCCATTTTCGCGGCGGAACAGGCAATTGGCCGCGAATTCCCTCGCGTGTGAGGGGGAAGCTGGATAGCCTGGCTTCAAGCAATGTCACAGGGTTATCCCAAAGATAGAAATTTTTAGGAATTTCTTAAAATGTAAAAAGTATATATGATCATAATGACCAATTCAAATAATATATTAAATATTGAATGTTTAGACACTTTTCGGGTTTGTGAATCCAACATGTTCTCTCCAAAACTTAATTTTTAGAACTGCCCATTTTAGGTTTTAGAACTACCCATTTTACAATTAGAACTGCCCATTTTGGAAAATGGAAGGCCTTAGGATGCTGACCCCCTGGTTTAACGACAAATAACTAAACTCGTTAATTTCTACAAGTTATCTCTCTCATTTTCTCACTTTAATTTTAGCAATAAGCATGCGTTATGACGAGAAGAACTTGTTCCCAAAATACATCCTCGAGATGGAAGCGAAGATGAAAGTAACTCACGCGATAGCCTCGCGTGGATCGCGCGCGAACACACGCGCGGGGACGAGCACTCGATCCAAGCCCTCCCCCGCACAAGATGCCGGGAAGGCAGTTCATTTTAAACCTCAGAGAAGGAAGCTTTCACCCCAAGCAGAAACACCCACCGAAGATAGGGAGACGTAAAGGTTACAATATGGCGGTACCCTAAAATATCTGACTGTACAAAAAGTATCCTTCCCTTATACACACATCCGTTTTAATCCAAAATGGACTATTGGACTATCCAGTAATCCAGGCGAACAAATGCATGCGAATGGATGTTGTAAAATAGCGGATGACTAGAATATTGCGATCTATACTGGCAATGGTTCTAGGAGCGAACCGTGCCTGTTATATTCCTGATAACAGATAGACGCAGTGGTGTAGAAGAGGGGGCCATGTCTGAATTGCCTGTAGATTTTATTTATGTGTTGGTAGCTATACTGCGGCAGTGTCTATACTGCGACGAAGGGGCCTTTTCTTATTGCATTTTTCATGTAGATTGATTCACATTTAAGACCCGCAGTATTTCGTGTAACATGGCATCTTAAGCCTGGTGTCCATATGGTCGTAACTGTCGCGAACCTGTCGTAACTGTCGTGGAGATAGACCCAAAGCCTATCTCTACGACCCTGTCGTAACCATAGTCGTAACTGTCGTAAACGGAATTTTACGACCATATGGAAACTTAACTAACGCTCAAGTTTAAATTCTCCAAAGTGTAAAAAGACGTGTTTTTTTGTGTACATGAATTATAAAATGTTCATTTATCAGGGTTCGTGTAGGTCCTTAATTAAACTCCTTGAAAAGTGCTTAAATTGAAAATTCAATTTCAAGGGCACTTGAAAAGTGCTTGAAATACAAAATTTGTTGAAAGTGCTTGAAAAGTGCTTGAAAATCACACATAATGTTACTGTAATGCAAAATAGAACATAATTATCTAATGAGGACATTTTCATAATTTTATCTAGCAAATACTGTAAGAAAGTCGCTTGTCTTCCATTCTTTTACTATGGTTATCGTTCAGCCGCCATCATTTTATCAGAGTCCACTATATTTTTTCTTATATTTGGATTGTGTTTTGTTTGCAAGATAATAAAAAGTCCTTGAAAAATTTCATTTTAGTGCTTTAATAGTCCTTGAAAAGTCCTTAAATCTTCTTATTGGGAACCTGCACGAACCCTGATTGATGTTCCATTGGCATTGCGCCTCTACATCAGCCTCGTTCCCAGGCTCTTTAATGAACTTCGCGGGGAAAACGCTAAGCGCGCGGGGGTGCTTGGGGAGGTTGCCTCTACATTGTACTGGAAGAGTGTTCTATGCTCCAACAAACAAAATGCGCTACGTTTTTCGTTACGATACGCTGAACTAGAAAACAGGCTTAGTTTATTAGATATTGGCAAATTTTATTTTCCATTTAATTTATTCTTGCTCTAAAATATAAATTCAAAGGTTATGCTAATTTATGATGATTTATGCTGTGATTGGTAATTACCGCAGAAGAAAAATTGCGGGCGTTTACATAACTAATATTCGCATTCCATTCTCTGATTCTCAAGTTCGGCATATTTCTTCATACGCATTTTAATGTTGAGTATTCTTTGAGATTTATCGTTTAAATTTGCTATATAACTAAAAGACGAGGTAGCTAACGTTCTGGAAAAGTGCGAGGTGAGTTTTAGAATGTTATTTGTTGTATTTTTGTCATGTTTTTTTTGTGAAATTCAGTGAGATAGTGTGAGTCAAATTTTTGTTTACAGAATATTGTTTCGTATGTAACACTCTTTGAAGTTGAGAACTTTGCTTTTTATGTTTCATATTTTACTGCTTGAACCTTTTAAAATTTCATCTTAGAAGTTTGTTCTTTGTGTAATCTTTCCCTAAAGAAATTTCTATATTATCACAGTTACACAGTATTTATAGGAATAGTGACTGTTTTGAAAGAGTCGGTATTATAAATAATATTTTCAAATATAATTTTAAGACAATTTAAGTTGTACAATTTATTTCAGTTTAATAGTTGTCCATTAAACTCATCCAAGCAATGGTTAAATTGTCTAAAGTTTAAATGTGGTTTTAACGATCCGCAGAGCTGTCCACAATCTTACCAAAAGGAGGATCGCTTTTTTAAAATTAATTGCTTCACTATTGCTGTTTATTCATGTGTAACATATTCAAAGTGGCAATTTCCCTGAGTTGAAAAAATCGTTTGCATTTGACAGAGTAAAATAATTTCATGTAAAGGTATAATTGCCATCTTGGTCAATGTTGATAAAAATGGGCAGGGCAGCCAGACTGCAGAGTATGGCAGTTTTCGACGCGATCTCGGGTGTGCAAGACATAAATTTAGGTGTGCAAGTGTGCAAACCTGCATAAACTTTAGCCAAGTGTGCACTTAAGTTGGTGTTAATGTTTAAAACTGCCAATAATACACAACAAATACAAGCTGTGTGGACATAAATATAGATCAAGTGTGCAAAATCATTCGACAAAAAAATTCTCGATTGTGCACTTGCCATATTCTGCAGTCTGGCAGGGCAGGAGTCAAAAGTATTGGTAAAAAATCTTCAAGTTTATAGTTTTTGTTTACCTCAAGGTTACACCTACAGTCTGTTTCATCCAATGAAGGGCTCTTCAGGTGCAAACTATATATAAGCATTTTTACCTCTGGCAAATCACCATACAAAAATCTTCACAGTAGAGCTAGTCCTATTTACCAAGTTTTTTTGTTTTATAGAATCATTTGAAGATAATGAAGTTTTACTTGGCTGTGGCAGTCATCTCCCTTGTCCTTTATGAAGGTAAGTAGAATGACATTGGTGGTGTTAAAATGTGAACTTATGGAATATGGATACTGCTCGATGATCAATTAAACTTATATTCATGAATTTAGGGCTAGCACTCGATTGCTATACATGTGTAAATCAGAGGATAGAGGATTGTATGAAAAGCAACCAGACATGTGGGAAGGGAATGGACAAATGTTTTAGCATGCAGAAGGAGGCATTAGATGGTGGTCATCGTTATACCAAACAGTGCGCGGATGAATGGTACTGCGAACGAAATGATGCCGCTTGTGATGACCTGGATGAACCAGAATACAGTTACATGGAATGCAATGTCGGATGTTGTACTGACGATCTCTGTAATGCAGCTGAGGGTGGTCTATTTAGAAGAAGCTCGTTATGGATGGCATTAGCTGTACTGGTTCCAGTAGCTGTGTACCAACTACAGTGAATTGACAAACCACAAGTTTTGTAAGTAGTCGTCGTTGTGAAAAAACACACTGTGTGATATAGTTTATGTCATTCAGATTCGTATCATTCATGAAAACTGCTTTGGAATATATATTTGTACAGTTAGTTAGATAAAACTTAGATATGCCGTAGCTTTGTATCAGTATAATGATTTAATGTAACTATTCTCATTGTTTGAATATGTCCAACTGGAAAAATAACTTAGTGTATAATCCAATTAATAGATTTTCCAGAATGCAGAATTATGTATATTTAGGTCTGTTCAGTATACCAGTATACGTAAAATATCGTATTGAATCCAGTATCGGTATATTGGTACAAATTTTTCTGTTGTATCCGATAATTATACTGACATTTTTGATATACCGGAATTTTTCAGTATACCGAAATTTTCTATATTTCAAAATCATTGATTTTGTTGTATTACAATACAAAGTAGAAATTTTGTGTTGAAATCAAGGTCTGTGTACCATCATGTGATACTATCAAATAACAATATTTGTCGAAATTCCTTCAAAATATGTCGCAGGCAGTGTTACGACTTTTTAAAATCTCCTTCAAAGTTCCATTAAGAAAGGGCCAAAAACCAGTATACTGATAATATCAGTATAAATTTTCCAGTATACCGATACCAAAAATTTCTTGTACAGAACATCCCTAGTTTATTTTGGTGAAGGAAAAGCATGTGAAAGGCAGAGAAATGGCAGGGTTTGGATGAGAAGTATTCACTTAAAATATACAAGATAGTAACAAAATTTATGCACAGGATTAAGGAAGCCTTTTGTGGATTACAGTTGTGTATGCCAATGAAATCGTAAAAACAGATCTCCATAGCAGTCCTACAATATATACTATATTACATATGATGCTGTGTATTATAAATTTGTTATAATATTTCGTGACTGGACAATCTTAATTTGTAAAATTTTGAAATTTTTACTTTCAATAAAAAAGAACATGTTAGTGTATGTTCTTACTTTAAATAATTTATTTGTAACGTATTTAATTTACCTTGATGCTTTAACTAGAACCGTTGACTACGTCATACATGACCACATTGTTTATATGCAGGTTCCCACTTCTATTTTCCCATGAACAGAAAAACTTTTGCTCACAAAAAGGTAGAAACGAAAATGAAACCGCAACAAAGGAAAGTTTTTCATGTCAAGTTTGACAGAGGATTGAGGGGAGATTGGATATTATAAGGAGATTTTTCATTATTTTCGTGTAATTGCCACGTGTGCGAGTCTACTACAGAACAATTGAAAACTATCCACTGATCTCTAAAAATGATATAAAACTGTACAACTGTAACTTCTATGAAGTTAGGAAAGTTAGCACAGTTTCACGTGACAATACGTCATCGCTGCCATGGTAACAGGTTTTTCAAGACAGAAGTACAGAACCAGTGAACTCTAAGTAAACTGGAACGCTAACTCAATACGCCAAACCCGATAATAGGATGAAGCCAAGCTAGTTTTTCTGAGGTTTGAGTTGAAATACTTGACGCCGAACATTGGGCTGTATATGAAATTGAAGCTATTAAAAAGTTCTATTTGATATAAAAACTTCAAGACTTTAGGCAAAATGGAAATACTTAAAAAAATAAAAAAACAAACGCAATTTTGTAAAATACGGCAAATTTTCCCTCAAAGTTTTAAGTATTTCCCTTTTACCTAAAGTCTTGAAGTTTTTATATCAAATATAACTTTTTAATAGCTTCAATTTCATATACAGCCCAATGTTCGGCGTTAAGTATTTCAACTCAAACCTCAGAACAGTGTGACCAGATTTTTTCAGGACCAATTACTAAAAATGCCTCTGAAAAATTACTAAATCCAGAAAAAAATTACTAAAAGTTGCACACTTCCCAAAACAGCTCATAAATCAGTTTTGCATTAAACAACCATAATGCTTAGCGAGTATAATGAGTATAAATATCATTATTCGTATTGCTCCTATAATTTTTTAACCCAAGATTGGCAAGATTTCAGGCTTTGGGCCAAGGGCGGCAGAGGCTGCGGAGCAAAAGGGCTGTCGCCTTCAGATGTCCATAATTGGATTGTTAAAAAAAAGCATTGTTGTGGAAACATTTGAGAGTTTTTTATTTTTAGTGTTTTGGCGCCAAAATGCCAAATTGTAATAACACTTTATATTCAGGCAGGGGCAGGCCTCAGGAGTTGTGACAGGCATCTGCGGGCTGAGCTGCCTTAGCTGCCCAAACTGCCTCCCGCCTGTACCTAAATAGCATTGACGAGGACACTATCTGATTTTCTCTCAAAATGTGACAGTGTTCATACAAAACAATTCGTAAAATTTGAGAAAGTCATCTTTTATCTAATAGACTCTTTCGATAATTACGTCATTTGGCCTGGGAGCCTCACTCCCACGAACAGTGGGCCAATCACGTTTCGTCTTGATGCACGAAAGCGAGGTTCCCAGGCCAAATAGGCGGATGTGACGTAATTATCGAAAGAGTCTATTACCAACAGATTACTAAATTTCCCCAAAAATTACCAAAAAATTACTAAAAATATTTAATTACTAAAAAAGTCCCCAAAATTACCAAAAATTACCAAAAGTAATTAAAATTACCAAATCTGGTCACACTGCCTCAGAAAAACTGAATTAAGCTGGCTTCAATTCCCCCCCCCTGAGTTATCGTTCCAGTTTATTTATAGTTCAATGGACAGAACTGTCGAACAACACATAATGATCTTCCGAGCAGGCCAATATCACACGCAATTTGAAATCATCGAAAGATGAATCAGTTAAATAAGCATGCAATAATTAATCAGTTCAGTTCAGAGATCGGATGATTTAACAAGATTTTTTCAGAAATATATTTTTATTTGTATAATATCAGAAGATTAAATAACCATAAGAAGATTTTGTACACTCGAAGGCGTCACAATATGTCATTATTTTCGTGAAAATGACAAACCAGCCATATCATGACAGGCCTTAAAATACCGGTCGGTCACGGACATTGTCCGACCCGTTCGTGAAATTGTCCGATGTAGAGCGGAAAACACCGGACATTCTGTCCCACCCAAGTGAAACTGAGGTTTATTGTTTGTCCGACCTGATTGTATTATGGTTTGGATATTATGGACTGATATCCATTGTCCAAATATTGGCGACGGATTTAGGGCGAGAAAAGCAATGAATTATTCAGCGTTCTTCAAGCCGTGTACAATTTTTTTTCTCAAGTGGCAAGGAAAGTTAGTTTTGGCTCAGAAATAAGTATGAATGACAGTTATAACACAACTTATTCAATATCGGCACAACATTTACTGTTCAAAATTTAATTAATACATTGTACTGATATTAATTCCGACCCATTTAAACCTTCACAAAACCATCGCGCACTCGCGCAGACAGATATCACGTTCAACGTGTGAACGTGTCTCCAAAGTGCACTTTATTTCGTACAACTCTGAGCCTGAAAGGAAAATATGGAGAATACATGCCAAAAGGATTGTCTAAATCACTAAACAACCTCGTTCCCAGGCTCTTGTGGAGAAAAGACCCTGGTAGGAGGTGATCACGTGATCTGCTAAAATCTAGCAGATTCATAATTAGCGTCGTATTGTTTTGCCGAAGGTTGGAAAAGGACTAGTTACCCGCCACTAGGTGTACAGTTTTGTCAACCTCGTTCGCAGCATAACAACGCTAATTATAAATCTGCTAGATGTTAGCAGATCGCGTGACCAGGGTCTTTTCTCCACAAGAGGGAAGAGCCTGGGGACGAGGTTGCGTCATAAACTGATCTTCTGCGTCATAAATATGTCATAATCGGTGGCTAATAACCCCACGTTTTTCTGACATCCTCATGCACAAGCTTAAAACCCCGCAACAATGTCTACATCGCATAGAGAGGTTGGGCATGAGTAAACGCAAGCCATGTCGATCAAGTATATTGTGCTGCTTCCCAATTCTGCTTCCCTAGAACTAACTCAATAATTAACAAAATAACTAACGTGCTACTTATGTCTGAATAGGATTTGTAGTCTCTTTCAAAATGTTCTTTGTTAGTAAGCATTTGGTTACGGATTTAGTCTATTTTAATCTCTAAGATTGATTGTTTTGCTTTTAACAACCCATTAGTCATTCTAATGTCACTTCGGACAACGCAATATACGCTTTCTTTGTTTGGAAATTACTAAAGTTCGCAGTAATGAACATATAACGAGCATACAAAGCAATTGCCAAGTAATTTTAAGATTATTGCGAATCTCCATATAGTTTTTGCGTGCACAAAACCAACAAGCATTGGTTCGTCAAGGTGAAAAATCAAAATGCGACGCACGGAGCAAAATCTGGGCGAAAAACGTGTGTTTTTAGGATCCATTGACAGGAAAAACAATCTAAGGCTAACTTATGAAAGACTTAATCTTGAAGAGAAAGCGTTTATTTCGTCGACAAAGTTTAACCGAAGGCAGTTGTTGAGCAGACAAAACAAACTGCGTCAGTTGCAAAGCAGGGAACAGGGCAACAAAGGGTCGAGTTTTGAAACACGACCCAAAACTCGAACGAGTTTTCCCGATCTATCCGGGGCCAATGAGAGTGGGACTCGTTGGTGTCAGCGCAATTTAACATTGCCCTACTCCAGAAATGGCTTACGAAGTCCAGGAGAGGGAAAGCGGGTCAATGCTTCTCTCGGAAAAGCGGGTTATGGCGGTGTTAAGCAAGCAAGATTAAACACAAGCCAAACAAAGTCAAATGGAAGTGGAAATTTTCTTGATGGAAATCTCAAAGATGTTTCAACTGAGAAACGAAATGAAAAGAAAGATCCGTTGAAGCAAAATGGGACGAAAGTTGAAAAGGATTCAACCTCGAGGCAGGTTCGAGGTTCAGGGCTCCATGTTGGTGATATCATTGCGTATTCGGCAAGGTATGGAAGAAGAACCGAGAAACCACAGAAGGGAAGTTCCAGAGATCGTGAGGACGGGGAAAGTACTGGAAACAAGATCTCACAGGTAAGTAGCTCTGCTCTAATGGGAGTAATGGGGATGAAAGCAATTTTAGGAGAGTCTACGTCCTTTGAGGTAGACTTAAGCCCCGTACCGACGAGCAAGTTTTCGTTGACAAGTTTTAGCCTTGTTCAAAAAAACTTGCTCGTCTGTACGGGGCTTAAGCTGCTATGATTTTTGTCGTTGAATTTTTTTCTGAACTACCTAGAAGAATAAAAATACGACGTTTCAACTTTCAGGTGTTAGTCTCTACTAAGCTACCGAAGGGCTATGATCGAACCTCGAAGTGCTTTTTATCGTGTTTTGGTACTAGTTTAGTCTCTAGTTTCAGATATTGCTTCTCCAAGTATTTAGTAGGGTACTGTATACATGTGCTAAGTTTCATGCATCGTATGTTAAAAAATCTTCAAATCTACAAAACAATTCACATATATATGAAGTTTGGACAAATAGCTTTAACAGACTAGCCAAACCTTCAGTGTTGACTGTTTTATACTTGATAGTATTGAGTAGATAATATTGATAAAACTCCTAAAATGTTATTAAGTGTGATTTCGAAGTACTTCTTAAGGGCACAGGCCCCTCCCCGTTTGTCCCCTTGGGGAAAGGGCAGCGGGGAAACTTGCCCCATTTGTTCCCGTGGCCGACCCTCCTGTGGATTTCACTCCTGTAGGCCAATGGGTAACTTGAGTGACTTTACAGCATGTATACAGCTTGGACGTTCTTTATATTATCTCGACAACCTTACTTATCTTTCTATACTCTATAGCCAACCAGTGAAAACAAGAATTTTGCAGTTGAAAAACAAACGATTTGGAAGAGCAATCTAGATTCTTTCACATCAACTGAAAGAGACGTATTTGACACCACAAGATCCACGGAAAACGAAGATATTAACCCAACCGAACATATCCAACGTTCTGACAGGAATGTAAATGGCGTAAAAGATCGTCCAGATTATAGCATAAGCGATCATCGCAGTCCGCGTGTGTCGTCAGAAAAGACAACAGTTCCAAACGAAAGTGCGGCAAATGGAGACGAATCAACAGTAGCAACATTCAAAACTGACGATCGGTTACCAAGAGATAATAGTCTGAAAGATTCGAATGGCTTGGCCTTAGTGACTAACACTTTGCCAGCAATTCCAAGCACCCAATCAGACGAGCTAGCATCAGAGAGTCAGTTTATCACTTCATCCTTGGAGGCTCATACTCAAGAAGCTGGCGGTTCAAACGTATCTATACGTTACAAAGAACCTAACCCCCCAAATGTCTCTGTAAGTCTCAACTCCAATTCTACCCAACGTAAACACCCCGTAGACCAGATCGGACGTCCAACTTCCAATGTCCCGGCGCTAGTCTCCCGAAAACCATCCTGGACCGGTACCGAATCCCTGCCTGCTTTAGGCAGAATTCGCCGTGGTAGCTTCTGTGATGTGAAAACGTTTACCTCGGGGAAAGTGTTGGATTTGCTGTCCTCCTGTGAGATACCAAGCCAAGAGAAGAAAAACAGTAAGCAATTCTTGGACGTCGAGAGTGAAAATTTAAAGTACTGTAGGTACTTGAGATCTGCGACACCTGGGGAGGCTATTGGGGATAGTGATTCGTTGGAAATACCGTTGAAGTATCGTCCTTCAAAGAATATTATCATTGGACACACTAAAGTTTCCCCAATGCAGGACTTGCAGTAATGGGGAACTAAATAGTTGTATATAGTTTTGTCAATACTTTCACGTTGATAAATTATGTTTCGCACCATTTTGTGTTACGAGAAGCTCAGAAGAAGTAAATAGAATATACGCGTGTTTAGTTGGCTTGGTGTCGTTAGACGTTCTCTAATCTTTCAGCAAGCGATTCGACTCCATCTAGTGACTACACGTTACAATTCCGGCCTATCTGATTCAGACTACGTCGCCCCACAAACATATCTGTGAGGCTCTCAGGATTTGTGTGTCCCCATATAATATTTCTAATATTTCAATTGGGCATCCCAACACGTTAAACCTATTTCTAAGTCAGAGACCTTATGATATTGAGACAAATATATTTGACCGATGCTGTTTACATCGTTGCTGCCCATTTCACAACTTTGCCATATAGTTTGCGAAACATAGAATAGAACAAAGGTAACTAAGCATTAGAATTATGTGCAGGGTGTATAAAAAAAGATAATCCAACTTTAACATAAAAAAACATGTTATCGTGCGTTTATCATTTAGTTTATAGATTTACTTTTTTCAGACCAACAAAGATCAATCTTTTAGCTGTCAAATGATACCTTTTTTGTATCATTGCGATCAAAAATGGCCAAATACGATACGATTAGAAATTGCTGGTCTAAAACGCATTTTCCACCATTGGGAGTTGAGTGCAAAGCTATTGTCTGCCTATTGAAATTATTCTCATTTCGGATTCAAATTTAAGAATTTTAATAAGATGGCGTAAACCCATATATGGCTATTTATCAAGTCTAGCTTGGTAAATTTAAAGAAGGTTCAAATCGCGATTTGACGATAAAATTTGGTGGTTGAAACATTTTACGAAACAGGTTTGCAGACTGAACTGCCAATGCTGGACGTTTCACAAATAGGCAACCATCATTTGGGCAAATGGTAAAAAATTTGAAGGACAGAGTCAGACACCTTTGGATCAATTCCTGTTTCGGACATTCACAGTTCATTCCTATACTGCTAATTGAAGTGTTGAAACACAGTTATTAATTATTGGCGCACATATATTTTGAACTTTCTATAACATCTTTAATGCATTACAAAATCTCATTTGGCCGGCCTCTTAAAGATACAGGTATGTCATACTTAATTTTTTTTATAAATAACATTGAAATGCTTTTTGTTTGGCATATTCAACAGACAAGTACATTTTCCATTCAGTGACATAAAGCCATATGCCATCAAAACGTTATTTAACATTGTTCTGTCTAACACAATTCCACAACACATTAACCTACAGCCAGTGGCGGACACTTCGCAAAATATTGGGGGTGCGAACTTAGGTTACCAACATATAACCATCTTTTGTTGCTGCAAATCTCAATTCTTAAAAACTTTTTGGCTTAAATTTCATGCAAATTTACTTAAATTATAGCCTATCAAGGCTTTTGTGGTTGTAAAATCATTGATACAGTTTTGTTACACAGTTGATCAGCTATCATTCAAGAGCTTTGAGAAATTATTGGGGGGGCGATCGCCCCCCCTAGTGTCTGCCACTGCCTACAGCATCAATTCTGTTCACTATTATTTACTGGCATTTTTATATTTTTCCTTGAGTTGAGTTATTGTTTTATCTGAGAGGTCTTTTAAAGCTCCTGGTGCTTCATGTAAGCCACAAAATATTTTCTTTACTCCTTTATTCCACGTTTCTTTGAATACTTCTGGACTTGATGCCTTAAACATGTTAGACAGTAAATATTAGTCAAGGAAGCTGGGCTCATTAATATTTTTAGTGCCTGCAAGCAAAATTCATAGCTTCAAAGTACGCCTGCAAAAATGCATCGTATTTTAGGTTTTGAGAGCTAAATATTGGTGAAATGCCACAAATTTCAAATGTGTTTGCACAAATTCAAAAGCTGTCTGCGAGCAGCGCTTGTGCATTTTAATTATGCCTGCAATGCAATAATGCATTAGATTTAACTACAAGTATGACTACAAGTGCAAGATTATCGACGTCAATATTGCTTGTCATCATTGCCTACTTGCTCGTGATGGCAAAAGCAAGATATGGTGCATAAATCCTAAATGCTTTCAGGTCCACATCAGCCTTGTGCTGCCAACCTTTTTAACTTGCTTTATCAAATAAATTATGTAAAATTATGTAAGTAATCTTGTACTTCATATCATTGTAATTGTAGTTGAATCTAAAGCTCTCTATTAAAATGTTCTCAGCTAGAAGTCTTCCATAGATAGTGTGCTGGACTTCTCTCCTCAGGAGTGGATTTGGGCATATTTGGTGGGAGGGGGGCCAGTATGGAAAGAAAGCGATCGCCATGTCACATGTGCCGTGCACAACAGATTATTCTGGTGCACAACTTGGTGCACAATTTTCATTTCAGTTATTTTTGGTGCAACATATCTATTATAGTGGACAGCACATGGACCAATAAGTCCTATCAGTGCACACCATTGCATAGGTTTGGTGCACAAGAACAATTGTGGGTTTCACTGTCCGGTGCACAGAAAAATTACATTCCATACTGGGAGGGGGGTTGTCAATTTTCCAGGGGGTCAACGTTTGGGGGGTTGTTGGCCAAATCATGTTATGCTAATTAGCTTATCTGAAGATATTGCCAATTCTAGAGTGAAAGTAATGAGAAAGTGAGGGTCTTGACAGGGGAACACCACACATAATTGATAATTATGTACTATTTTTATGTATGATGTGTCTATGCTGTACCTCTTGATTAATTGGTAAAGGTACAGCCATATAGTCTTTACCCTCTGTAAATCTTGCCATATGAGGACGTGCTCTCCAAGGGCCATGCGTAACTCGTAACGTTACATAAATCAAACTTCCTGCAACTGCAGATTTCACTACAAATTTCACTACTCGGCCAGCCATTTTGTTTTATTTACTCACTAAATTCCATCTTCTACATGGCGTTCACTTCCTGCTGCTATTTTTATTCTGGGTAAAAGTTCCTTAGGTTCAAAGGTCAAGGTCTCTTCCCTAGTTCCTAGTCTCCTGCTCACACTTTTGGTATATTGTTCATTCCAAAAATGTAAGCGAAGCGAACCAGCGAAGCATTGTTTATTTCGTTATTTTGTGCCCAAGGGACATGTATTTTGTAAACATGAACAATTTTCTAATGCAGAAAACGCCGAAAGACCTTTATGATGCTTTAAGGGTTTGTGGAGTTTAAACCAGCGTATAAATGCCCGAACCGGTTAAAATTATCGAGTGGCAACATTTGGACAAGAGAAAATTCTATGTCTTCGGTCCGACTTTATTTTTTGGCATACGAGCTCTGTTATACCCGCCGAATTTGATAAAAACAAGACTACAAGTCCAGAAGAAACGTTCTATGTATAAAGGAACCTTCGATGCATTTAGGAATATTGTAAAACAAGAAGGCATACGGGGTTTATATAAAGGTTACTTGGTTAGCAATTTTGCCCTGCTATCTGGGCAATGTTACATCACAACCTACGAGTTAGTGCGGCAAAAGACTTCACTGTATACTGATAATCTTGCGTTTCGTGGCTTTTTTGCTGGAGCATGCGCGTCTATCGTTGGGCAGACCATTATGGTGCCGGTCGATATAATTTCGCAGAAGCTTATGGTGCAAGGTCAAGGCCAATGCGCCAAAAGTTACAAACCAAAGGGATCAAGTGTGATTATTAGGGAAATTTGGGGGCATGAAGGATTCAAGGGCTTCTATAAGGGATATTGGATATCGTTAATGACCTACGCTCCAACTAGCGGTGTGTGGTGGGCATCTTATGGTTTATATCTTGGAATAGTGGGTAATTTGGTGCCAGATGGCACGTCGCCTATTGTGGTGCAAGGAATTGCCGGACCAATGGCTGGACTGACTGCTGCCACGGCAATCAATCCACTGGATGTGTTGCGTACCAGATTACAGGTAATGGTTAACAAGGTATAAAATTATGCATGGTTGTGTATAAATGATTTTTGCTATAATCCTTACAATAATCCAACCATGGATGACCTCATATGGTTTTGCTCAATGTACTTACCAGTGGTGGACACTTCACAAAATAAATTTAGGTTGCCAACCGATTTATCGCTCTTTTGTTGCTACAAATCTTAGTCCTTAAAATTGTTTTGGTCTAAATTTAATGATAATTTGCTTATATAATAGCATATAAAGAAGGCTTTTGGGGGTTGAATAATCATTGTTACAGCTATGTTATCGATCCGAATCAAAATAATATATATGGTTTCCTTAATATGTTTGCTATTTTAGATTTTTTATTATTTTACAAAAAAATTTTATAAATCTATTTCTCGCTTGAGCATAATATGTTCGCATACTAGGGGTCGCATACTCGCATTCGGGATCGGATTTGCACACCTCTAGTCTAGTACAAAACTTGAAAGTGCTTGAATTTGAAAACAATAATTTGAAGCCTTGAAAGTCCTTGAATTTATAAAGAGGTGCTTGAAAGCTATGAATTCTTCTTGCTTTAGTTTTTGGATACTGTTATTTTCTGAAATTTGTTGGTATGTGGCATGATTGTACAGTTTAACAGTGTCGACCTTCTGACACCTTCTTTTCAGCCATAAATAGTCCTTGACTTTCCTGACACATGGCCTGGAAAGTCCTTAAAAACTCCTTGAGTCAGTACGAACCCTGTTGCTATTACTTTCCCTTTTGTTAGATAATCAAATATTTATATAACCTTACAATATGTTTAGGTTGGAGGAGGGAACTCTGTTGTGGCCGTATTCAAAGAACTCATTCGAGAAGAGGGTATAATGGGTGTGAGTAAGGGTCTTTCAGCACGAATAGCGACAATGATGCCTTCGAGTTTATTAATTACACTAGGATATGAAACAATTAAGAGATTAAGTTTAAGAAATGACCTGGTTGAATCAGGAGAATTTAAAATTAGGTGATATACACAATGGAATAATTTAGGATGATAATTAATTTGTACACATTCATTTAAATGTTAATGATATTCTTATGGGTGATATTTAGCAACTTTCCTACCTGACCTTTGTCCAGCAAGTCTATACAGTCATGGAAAAATATAATGCTTTGGACAGGGAGTGCCATTTACTGATTTAGGCAGAAAGTATCATTCGTACATATCGTCATATGCAATCAACAAAATATGGCTGAATCCTTTACCAACAGACAATTTCAGGAAATATAAGACAAACATACTGTCAGGGATTAATAAAAGCACTTTTCTACCACCGGTAAACGGTAGTAAATACTCAATCTTCAATTGAGTTTTGAAAACTCAATCTTTGTACATAATTATTTTTAACAATTTAAACGAAAGAAATTGTGAATACTTATTTGTAAAAGCAAGGTAGAAAATATTCAAAAATCACTTGACAATCACTTTAACAGTGAGTAACTTCAGACACTTATATAGTCATATTACTCTTGCCTTTGAGCCACTGAGACTCCTCACAGAAATTGCAGGAGATACACTGTTTTTTTAGTAGAAGGTGTTTTGTTGATGGAATATTCTAATTCCGGTGCAGCGCTCTAACCAACTGAGCAGCCTAGTTCCTAGGCCTCTAAGTGTTCTCATTAATATGCAGGCTGCTGTAGAGTCCAGTTGCTGAGCATTAACCACAAAGTTGTGTATATATATGTGGGAGGTATGCCAGTATATGGGTAAATACTAAGATTTTTCTCGGCATCTCGTTCGATGGGAATAATAGTTGATGGTGTTTGTGGATGGAATATTCGAACGAAAATTTATATACATTTTTTTAGACCTAGCCAGGAGCAGTTGCGAAAAAAGTTACTCTGAATATAACTATATAGACTATAGTCATTGTCAAACCTAAATATATTTAGAGTTGAATTTTGTGTCTTGTTTTCAATAACTCGTATCTTGGGTAAGTGGGTTTACAAGATGGTAATATTCAGAGTATGTTTTTTCTTATAAAAATATGGCTGGTCATAAGCATCAAGTGTCCATTTGAAAAAACTTGTTGGCTATACAAAAGCATGCACCTCCTCTCAAAAAGTCAAATGGTTGGCCCCTTAGAACCTAAACTCTTTTCTTAGACTTAGTGCAGTAGTTCGGCGGTTGACTGTTGTGTAAAACTACCTGAAAAATACAATAAGAACTTCGACGTTTCGAGCGAAGGCCCTTCGTCTGGAAGTTAGTAGGTCGAAACGTCGAAGTTCTTATTGTATTTTTCAGGTAGTTTTACATCTTTGCTATACACTCTACCCACACTGGCACCGCACGTTCGAGATATTAGTGCAGTAGTGTTTAATTTAGAATTTCACAAATATAATAAAAAAGACTAGGGAGGGACTAGTCTGCATTCACAGCACACAATTATGGAAAGAAAATGTAATTGGAAGAGACGTACTTTTTTTCTAACATCGAAATTAAATTAACCGAAAGACGAAACCTGTATGTCAGTTCATGATCGTTAATGATGACTTCTAGTTGTCTGTCATTCACCGCACGGTCTGTTGTGCCCATCCAGATTCCAGAATTGACATGCTTGTCATTGACAATGATTATGCAAATGCTTCATTTGCCCGCAACATGAGAGATGTAATATCACTAGGATGTAATATATAATACATAGGCATAATATTTGTTGCATGTTAATCTGGATTACGTTACGAATCGAAGTGTGAAGATTTTAATATAACCCGTCATCAAACACCACACAAATATACCATAATTATACCTTTGATCATCACTCGTTACCTATCAAGAAAGATTCATCAGTGCAGATTATATGATTTCGATTTTTATTCCACCCTTAAATCGTCCCAGTCTCGTCTAAACAAGACTTCTACTTCTATCCTGCGAATACAGCCGAATTTAATCGCAGGTCACTATATTTCGGCTATGTGCCAACTCTTGTTTCAAATCATTTTTTAGCTGTTTAGGGAGCCTCACATCCCACAGACGAAGCACATATTCTAAACTTATATCTTTTCCAAGATCTTCGGGAATCTCGGAATATATGTAAATATCATTTTCACTGCTGGAACATTGTTTATCGCGAGTGGTTTGCGTAATTCTAGGAAATTTCTCAGACGTTTTAGAAGCAGGCAGGCTAAATTTTCTTATTCTTGGGTAATTAGGTCGAGAACTTGATGTATCTTTCATGACTGAAGAAGTGTAGGTTTCTGGACCAGAACTGCGTCTCTGAAACAAGAAATTTAACGGTCAGAATTAGGACTCATTCAAAATGAAACGTGATACTGGGGAGCCGAGATCGTAAAGCCTAGCCTGTCTGAGTATAGCCTGCGTGGCAGGCGTTCTATCCCTCCCCCACAATAGAACGCCTGCCACGCAGGCTAGTCTGAGTAGTAATCGAGGTAGTAATATACAGGCCGTTCGTCCCCCTTCCCGTGAAGGGAGGAGCGCAATCATCAGTATACAATGACGTCATAGGGGGCCGCAAGGATATATCGTTATTTTATCCGCATCGCTAATTGATATTTTAAAATAACCTTATCGTTATTTTGTTATTTAAATTATGTCGATATGGTCATTAGATATCATTCCTCTGTGCTATTGGCATTTATTGATTTGATTGATTTTCTCAAATGTCGTATTCATGGTTGATGAGATACCAAACGCAGAGTTGCCAAATACAAGACAGAACCCGGGGAGGAAGATCAGATGATCCGATCTGCATGCTGTTTACAACAACAAAATGCAAAGACTGTGACATCCAGAAGTCCTTTTCTCTTCTGACAACGAGAGTGTGGAAGGAATATGCCAAAAAAAAACTGAACAAAAGAGACGCCACTTTCAATGCATTTAAAACGACTTACGAGAGTATTATAGTTCAGCACAACAATTGTTTTACGATTCAGAATCCACGAAACATGGAGTCATGTCTGTCGTGTAATAATAAGTCTCATTACTTCTCTTCATCCAAGTCATGAAAGACTAAAGGGCCGCTGTAAAGACTAAAGGGCCAAATGTAAAGACTAAAGGGCCGCTGTAATTGGCGAAAGCTGTAGCGTATACCCTGCCATTTGAGTTTGGTGTGTATTGTTTGTCTAAATCATGATGTAATATAAGATGTAACTATACGTGTATATTTGGCAAAGCTTAATAAATAAATAAATAAATAAATAAATTAGAATGTTAACATTTTTTTCGAAGATTTTCTTTGACCTATGTTTAGATTAGACTTAGCCTTTTAGGTTGACTGAAAATATAACCATGCCTGTCCACTAAAGCCTGGTGTTTGTCCACTAAAGACTGCAAGCCTATCTCCACGACAGTTACGACACGTTTACGACACGTTTACGACACGTTTTACGAACGACCATATGAAATATGAGCTATATATATATATCTGATAGGCGAACTTGACAATCAAGGAAAGCCAAGGCCAAGGCCAATAAGAAAGCGATGATTTGGTGACGTCACTCATGAGTCATAACAGTTTTCATACCATTTTTCTAGCTAATTCCAGTTTTATACTACAGATCGCATCGCTAAATCAAGTTATTAGTTCATAATAAATCATATCGTTGTAAACATTATCGGGTAAAAACACGAAATTTCGGCACCTCGCCCGCGCGCTTCCAACCGCGCGGTCGAAGAAACAAATGAAAGGATTAGCACTGGACGTCAATTTCTTTGGCTTCTTTCCTTTTTTGGACATAAGTTCTCACTCCAGATATATATATATATAGAGCTCACTGTATGGAAACCAGTTATTAAGAACAATCCATGACAAAAATTTCTTAACCGAATCACGCTCCATAGGACATTTAGTGGGTATCTATTAGTTAAGAATTTATCGCAACAAATATTATCACTGCACATTTTAACTCTTTATCACTGCACAGATTGGTTATCACTGCACACTAAAATTAGGTATGAGCGGCATATTACAATCAGTAACAGTTTTTGCATGTAATTCCTGGTAAGGGATCCTTAAAATTACCTATTTACATCATGCACGAATGTCCGTAAAATATATACTGTATTCAAATTAGGGAAAGAAATTACTTTCGCGACCATATCAAAGTGGCAAGTGAAATAGAATGTCCATATATCCAGAGACTGAGGAAGCATCTAAAAAAATAGGAGGGGGAGGGGGGGGGCACCGCGAAAAAGGGGCATCTATCTAAGTACACATCTAAGCATCATCTTTTTGGAGGCTCAAAATTATCCTGATGGTACAATGTAAGGAACAAGCATTGTAGGGGGGTCCGACGGGATATGCCCCAAGAAAAATTTGGATTTCTAATGTCTCTGCAACGCCAGTTCCAGAGTAATGTACCTGGATTTTGCCCATTGATTGGAAAGGGACACTTTCAGACTAGAAAATAGAGCACTTTCATTTCAGAAAAGGGGCACTTTTTCCAATTTGAAAAAAAATAGGGGGGCGCATGCACCCAGTGCCCCCCTGCTCATACACACAAAAACACCGACTCACAAGAAAATAAATAGAAACCCGGCTCGCCGCAGCCATCGCCCTTAGACGCGGCAGAATTTGATTGCGAGCAAAATAAGTTTTAGCGGCGATGCCTGTCAAAACCCGAAGCATATGGGAGCGGTCATGTAACTTTTTTTGACCGACTTTCTAAATCCAGGCACGGTGACCAATGCAGGCCATGAGGTAAATTCGGAGGAAGCTAGTCTAAACTTATACATACATAGTTATAATTAGTTGGTTCGTTAATATCGCTCACCTGAGGCAATTCCTTGCCATTCATATCTGTTTCAGCAAGATTTGATTTGCTATTGATTTTCTCCGTCGGACTTCTTGGAGATACAGCTGACCCACGATGAGTATTTACATAAGAGGGTAGGCTTGCTCGTCGATTTCGTGTTGAACTGTTACAGTACCCTAGTGTATGGTTAGTTCCTTCGGATAGTTCGTCCCCATTGGACAGAGAAACTAAAGACTTCGTTCCGTGAAGATTTTCGTTCGGTGTGCTGGATTTATTGGAATACACTTTACCAACTTCACTCTTTGGCTGGCTTTCAGAGAATATTTTATTTGTAGAATTTCTCCTCGTTCTCGACTTTTCTTTTTTCAACCGAAGACCATTGCCATTGAATTTTTCCCTAGATATACTGGGCGTAGAATTCGACCGTACTTTACGGCTTGGGGTGGTTTTGTTGCTCTCCGTTGATAAATCTTTCAGCGAGGACAAAAGACAATCTGGAATGGAATTGCCACGCTTGTGATAGCGTTGTTCGTTTTGTATGATCCATCCTTGTGTGCGAATAAGATGATCTCGTCGCTTTAACAAGCGGAATTGGTTAGCCTGGCCTTTTCGTCCTGTTGATTTACTTTTATCGTATGAAGATTGTTCGACCGCAGTTTCACTCGCTTGTTTTATACCCGACGAAACGTCGGGATATTCCTCTTGAGATCCGTCAATTGATGCTGTACTCTCTTTCGCTTGTTCATTCCGTCTTTTAAAAACAACTTTATTTTCAATTTCAAGACATTTAATCACTTCTTCGAACTCCGCACTTCCGCCACTCAGCCCACGGCGTTTAGGAAACCTAATACTATTCATTTTCAAGATGGCTTCGCGCTTAAATTCAGAAGAACTTAGCGTTGTGAGTTGTGACTATAGTCTATCACTAAAGAATAATCGAAGCCCTGAGCAGGGGGTTAATTTGGTGATTATGTAGGTAATTAGAAGAACAAACATTAGAAGAGGCAAAATGCCTGTAAAACGTCATTGTTAAGACATAGCTAATCACCCTGAATGAAAAGAGATAATCACAGTACAGTGCATTAGGGGTAACACTGTAAAGGCTCTAATAATAGTACTAAATATGGTAAAAATAGATTTTGTACGACCAATTATAAAGTATACACTAGTTGTACAGTATTTCTGGCAGTACATTGTACTGTTGTGTAGTCAGCAGACACGTCATTTGCCGTCATCTTCGCATTGCCACCCTGGGCCACGGGATCTAAAATCAGTAAATTTAACCATGCAATAATGAGACAGAATCAGTTATTTGTAGTTATTGTACTTCTAAATAGAAGTTATTTGTATTATGTAATGAGACTTGCATGATTGTTCAATCTCCTAGCTTTTATCGATATTATTAGTCAGTTAATGACTGGCAATAAAAGTGTAATTAAGTTTGTGTTGTATTTGATGAGAGATTATTATAAAATCTACACATCTTTGATTCGTATAAATATTGCGCAAGATCGTTCATAACACAATACTCCTAGTGGTAGAAGGTGTTTTGTGGATGGAATATTCGAACGAAAATTTATATACATTTTTAATTTAGACCTAGCCAGGAGCAGTTGCGAAAAATGCAACTTTAGGCCCTCTGGCAGGAATCGAACCTGCGGTCCTGCGATTCCGGTGCGGCGCTCTATAAACCAACTGAGTTACGGAGTCTAGTTGCTGAGCATTAACCGCAAATTCGTGTATATATAGTGGAGTGCACCCTGCCAGCAGAGCCTATTTTACTTCGCTCGCTTGTGAGCGAGCGAAGTAAAATTGGCTCTGCTGGCTGGGTGAGTGGAGTGATGCCTCCCCAAACTCAATGTTGAGCTTTGTGTCACGGTAAATTACCAAAAGTTGTTCCGGGGTTGTTCACAACAATAGGGAACTTTAGATTTGACAACGGCTACGAGAACGACTACGACAGTTTTCCGTTAAATATCTGCTAATACACACTTGTTATCATCCTCTCTTTGGCACAGCACATCTTTATAACAACTACACTTTTCGCCAGGTAAAGAGACAATAGCCTTACTCTTGTCCACAAATCCAGTAAATCACATACGTCAAGAGGAGAATCGATCCGACCAGATATAACAAAAATATTTACAATAATTGATTTATATCATACGGATGTTATTATATAACTTTAATATATAGTATTAACCTCTATTGCAAGAAAAAAGCTGTATTGATCACATGATTTTAATAGTTTTTTTCTGACTGTAATACTTCATTCTTGATACACACAACAGCTAGTTAATCCTTTATACACATAACAGCTAGCAAATCATGAATTGCAAGAAAAAAGCAGTATTGAACATCAGATTTTAAAAGTTTTTTCTAACTCTAATACTTCGGTCTATAGTGAGGTTTTAGACTAATTTAGTATTGATACACACAACAGCTAGTGAATCCTTTTTCACCCAATGTTCAAACATTTTTAAATGTTTGAATGCCTCTCATTCAGTTTTCAAACAATTTGTTTGTTATTCTTGTTGTAAAAATGGATTAGCAATTGCTTCCATGCCGTCCACGGGACACACAAGCACGACAGATGTTCCTCGACAGACAACCAGTCCTAGTGGTCGAGTATCATCTGATAATTTAAATGGATCATCAGGATCTATAAAAAAACAATGTCAAATGTTAAAACATTGAATTGTGTGATATACAATCTTATATATTTTTTAGTCTTTACCTCTTAAATATTCAGTTGTCCCATCCAACACAAGGTTAAGCAAAGGGTCAAATCCTTTTAATACACCAGTTGCTGAAAGAGAACATTAGAAGCAGTGCTTATATATTGGCACAATTTTGTCATCTAACATGGTGGCCAAAAATTAAATGTTAAAATAACAGCAAGTTTTAGCCAGAATGTTTAAATTCTTTTTCAGGTCATATTAAACTAAATTGTATGTATAACATGGTTTTAAAACCCTTTGAAAATAATGTTGACATCAGCAAAAATACTTTTCAAAACTCAACTCAAGCAGAAATATAGTTGTATCAAATCAAAATTTTTATGAACACTCATAGTGAAAATATATGGAACACATGAAACAGGTAGCTTTTGAATTGTCAGTGTCACCACAGATTAAGTATGGACAGATGTCTATCTTCTGTAAAAAACTCGTCCCACGGTCGCCATCTTACTAGCAAGTTGTGATGGCGTGTGCATGACGTGATAATTCGTCATTTGTTACTACGTCATTGCTTCCATGCCCTTTGACCTAATGCCTTGATGCATGAAAAAATGAAATGAAAAAACCATCGCCCTTGCAATGTATGTGAAATTAGTTAAACAAATTACTACTAAAATGGCAGAAAAGGCCGCGAGAAAATGCAAAACACTGATAGAAAAGTTGTTCGTGCTGACACTATCAAGCGTCGCCATCTTACAAGCAAGCATGATGGCGTGTGCACAACGTGTACATTTTGGGAAATTTGAGGACACGAAAGCCCTATGAAGTTACACTTCTGGGGGCGGTTGTACGAAGCCCGTTTAGCTTAAACGGTGGATAACTCGAAAAAATAGATCAAGTCTATACAGTCATCGAACAACCAAGCTAAAATATTTCAACTTGAATAGAACAATTATATTTGCAACTACATATTAAGGGCATAAGATTTAAATTCAGTCATTCACCAAATGTGTGAAAGTGTTTTTTAATTTTGGCTTATCCACCGTTTAAGATAAACGGCCTTCGTACAACCGGCCCCAGGTATTGGTGTCACTGCCAGTGTGGAGGATCGGGACGGGGCATCAGGCCAGACTATTAACAATGCATCTTGATGGATGATTCATTTCTAGTATATTTTAAACCAGGATAATATTAGACAGTCTCAGTATTATTTCATCATAATTATACCTTCTCGTCCGCCTTGGAACTTCACACGAATTGGCTTATCCAAAAATTTTGATAAATCAAAAATACTTTCTTTCTTCTTCTTATCCCCTCCCTATTTTAGAAATAACATATAAACTCATACAATCAGCTAATAATTATATAAATTATATGTGTGGCCTCAGGAATTCTCACGAATTTCCAAATGATTTTGTACAAAATTGTTCAAGATTTGCAAAACGTGCTAAAAACGCGCTTACCGTCGCCATATTGGATTTTTGGAAAGATTAGAACTTAGTCCTCCATCATGCACGGTGACCTTGAGAGATGACCTTGCCTTCCTTGCCGGTCAAACTCGTGACGAAAGTGACGCACAAACGTAAACAAAAACTTTCGATTTAAAATTTTCGTTTGCCATGGAAATGAAATGGCTAAGAAAAGAAATTGAACTAAATCAAAGACACGAAGACATGTAAGTTGAATATTAATAATTATAGTGTGTTGTATATACGCAAAATTATCTACCATTACAGATTTTGAATCTTAAAATCTACATAGCGTATAAATATACACTTTTTTATACAGTATATATTCGTGAAATCATTTAGGGCCAGTTATTTTGAAAGCTTTTTACAGTAAACCTAGATTAAATATAGAGTTTCATGGCAAAATTTCCAAACCGTTTCTCCATTGAAATTCATTTTCATGAAAAGTCTCTGGATTGTTTGAAAATTAATTTTCTAAAGTTGTGAAATATTCAAAACAGTGGGGGTATTGGTAAGGAACAGCAGATGGTGGTTAACTTCAGAAATGTTGATACAAGAATATTACATCTATTTGCCACCACATGACCAATTTGACATTTTGACTACCACATATAATGAAAAGAATAATTCTCACTCTGGTATATATTTAACAGCTGGTTGACCTACCTATGCCTGAAGAAATCTGGGTTGTACATATTGCAATGATATTAGCATCATTTTTGGGGGAAGAATTTATTATAATTTGAGAATTGTGGGTTGGTAGCCCCAGCACCTCCGACTTAATTCACTTTTGTTTTTGCCTTGTTGAGCTCAATATAAAACTAGAGTATCATAGTCAATTACCAAGATGAAACTGCAAATATGCGTTGGTTAAAAGATGCCGCATACTATTAGCCCCTTGTATACTTTAGTTTATTGCTTAGTTAACCATTAATCAGCAAGGTGGATCTAGGCTCTTCACCAGGGTTAATAAAATTGCCTGACTTAGACACAGAATAAGGTGTAATGTTCACCCATGCTACTTCAAAACACTTTTTAACTTTGTTTTTTTTCAGATTAGCAGAACGAGAGGAGTTGTTGAGCAGACATAAAATCCGGCTTTTAAATCACGAAAATAAAGTGAAACGACTTGTAAAGGATTTGGAAATGGCAAGAAACAGAAACAATAAATTGAAAGAAGTATGTTTGCTTTGGATTGGATTCCATTTGAATATAGTTGTTATATACCAGATGGTCCAAAATTGATCAAATTTCTATTTTAGGAAATAGAGCTGTTCGAAAAGGACATGCAAACTCGACAAAAACAACATGGTGTCAATTCAGAATTGGAAATTTTGAAAGTCAGTTGAATTTTATCCTTTTCTAGCTTTATAATTATATGTCACTAAGAATTTTTTTGAAAAATGAATGATTGTCATAGGACAGTAAATTTCAATTTATTTCTCTGTGTTAATTTTTAGGCAAGATATTGGAACATGGTCACGAGGGAATTATCATCATTGTGAACTGTCACATCGCACGAGGGTGTGGAGATTGGATGCATGTTATGGTATGGTACTGTATATTGGTATGCAAAGGCAAATGGTGTGATGATCAAGGGAAAATGATGTTCATGCCTATCAGTTCAATATTCACAGAATGACAGAAAAGAATACATGCATGTAAATACTCAATCAAAGATAAAGGATATTTAAAGGGGAAGTCAAGTCCGTTCTGCGCATCTTTTCTGCGCATTATGTGGAGGCCCTCACCATTGGAATTTTAATTGAACGACGCATGCGCATTTCGTGCATTTCGCATGTGATTATGTATTCAAACAACATGGAGGAAGGCGAAAGCCATCCCGAAATGTTGTTAGCGGCGAAATTGAGGGAATTAGTGTTGTATCCAACGAAGATAAAAAGGCCAAACGAAAAAAATATTTAGCGGGAAGGAATGCGACAAAGATATGTTTTTATCAGGAGCAATTTATGCGGTGGCGACAGTTAAAAGACGAGCTAAAAGTCAAGACGGACAAAGAATTAGTAGCCTTGCTTAGACGAAGCAACTCCAGAACTCCTAACAACCAGGTAAGAAATATAGATTGTATTGACGAATAATGTAACAATGGATAAAAGCAGTGTTTTGATGGAGATCTACAGTATCTGCTTATAATTTTGTAGTGACGCGGAAACCCAGAAGTTGAAACTTGCAGCAGCTGATCCATGAAGGATTGCAACCAATATTACTCTAGAGTCTAGAGCCCAAACCTTAAAAGGAAGAGCTGTTGGTATAAAGACACCAATCAAGATTTACAAACTGATTTAGGATTTTACATAATGTCTTGACAACCAATTGGCCCCATCAAACCATATATTGATACATTTCTGTCTTCTATACACTATTATGCACTAGTTAGTCAATTGAAACCCTGACCCCCCGAGAATATGCAGGGATATTTTAACAATCCCGGCCTAAAATTTTGTCCATTTGTTAAATTACCCAGCTTTCCAAAGTCTAGCTTTCCATCTACTGTTCTGATCAACCATTATTAATATCAAAATGTGCTGTAAGTTACCGGAAGCTGGCGCAGAAGAAAGTCGTACATTAAATATCAGAATATGTAAGAGTTAATTTCCAGCCTTTGTGTCAGTGTTAAAACCCCAGATAGCAGAATAGCAACGCTTGTTAAAACTCTCTATTTTCCCTGCAAAATCATGTTAAAACCTCACATATGCCTGAGGGTGGTCGTGGGTTTTCAATTGACTACCGTAGTGCATTATGGTGCTGTACAGATTTAGGGATTATCCACAATTTTTCAACATTTTAAAAAGTAACCAAAGTGGGAGATGGGAGGGGGGGGTGGGTGGGGGTTGATGGGCTATTTA
Source organism: Trachythela sp. YZ-2020 (assembly GCA_016169945.1). Taxonomy (NCBI): domain Eukaryota; kingdom Metazoa; phylum Cnidaria; class Anthozoa; order Malacalcyonacea; family Clavulariidae; genus Trachythela; species Trachythela sp. YZ-2020. The sequence goes on along the minus strand of JADLSH010000344.1, from coordinate 714,512 downwards.
CTCTATTCAAAATGTATATTTATACATTAGAAAATGTGGGTTATTATCATTCATTAACTGGCAGTATCCTCGCACTGGCAAGCAGGATTACAATGATTTACTTGGGGTTGGGGGGGGGGGTATTTAAAATACTAAAGTAGGGCGTACCTGGGTGCATTGCCAGCTAATGGGTTAACAAGAGACACTCAGTCTGGCAGATAGTTTTGTTAACCCATTAACTGGCAGTATCCTAGCACTGGCAAGTCGTCTGGCATTAGACAGAATAAAGTACTAAAGTATGGCATATATGGGTACATTGCCAGCTAATGGGTTAAATTTCATTGAAGAGGTTTTGCAACTGTAAAAAGTCAAGCACTATTCAACAACCTATAATTTTAACACCAGAGGATCAACATTTAAATGTATGCTTTTTTTGAGAGTTGCAAAAATCTATGTTTTGTATGCTTTTGAAAATTTTGATGATTGCATATTATGTAGCATATTTTTATAATCTAATCTAATTATACAAACAAATTTGTTCCAAATAGCTAAATGAACTGATAATTTTTTATGTGTAAATATATTATATGTAATAATTAAAATCTATATATCTTTAACAAAAAGAAATTGTTGAACCAGAATTTACAAATACATTATACAAGTCATTTATTGTGTATTGCCAATAGCACTATAGTCTAGCTGGCTGGAAACCTGTATAAACTCCATTGGGAGAAGGATACCTTGCTCTTGGCACTACAACTTGGCACCACTACTCTGTTGCCCCTGCCCAAATGCCCATGCTGCCATAGAACAAACTATATGCAGAATTCCTAAAGTGTTCATTGTTTCTGGGGTGTTCCATAACTAGAATGTCCTCTCTATACCTCAGTGCAATGTCCTCTCTATACCTCATTGCAATGCCCAAACCATTTGCATCCAGGACAAGCTGGTTGAACAAAGGGTTTGTTGTCATACCAGGCATAACTCTTATTGAACAAGGTTTGTTTTCATCTTGGGTGGGCATTGGCGCAAAAACACCATTCAGGACTTTTGTCTGATGGAGGGTCTGGTTGAGATGATTCACCCTGACCTTGTGGCAAATTTATTGGTAATTCACCAAGTCAGAAAACGTTGCTGGCTGTCCTCGCAACAATTCCAGTTCCAACCTTCTCAAAGCCTCCAAATTTATACTCTCAACCAAATTCCAAGTTAGCTGAAGCAAAGGGGAAATAGTATGTAACTTGTTGATGTGCAAAAAGTCTTTAGTTTGACACACCATTGAATCAGGGATGTGAACACCAACACACCCTATAAACATTGAAATACATGTACAGACTGGGGATCTTACACCATCAATTTGATAGAGTGTGTTTACCCAGTGAGTAGACACAATCACTTGAAACAAAACTATATACTGTAGTTGGAAAATGATATACAACCATTAAAAGTGCCATTTTAACAAAATACTATGTTATCTTCAACACATATATATATATGCATATGTTGAAATTAATCACATGTCCAAGCACAGATACATTGCCAATTTATAAACTGTAGCTACTAAATTAGGGAAACAAATGGATGATTTGAAATATATGCTACCTGCAGATGCTGCTCGTGGGTCAGCATACGTTTTTCGGCGTTTTCCTCCACACACAATCCCCCACGGCCTCTCCCATGACCTCTGGCTCTTGATCCACCACGTCCCCTGGTTGTTTCTGTCGCATTTCCACAGTTGCAAGAAGATGTTTTGCCAGTTTTTCTTTGACCGCGTTCACACGACCTCTCGCTCGCTTTGCACTTGGTTCTGGGCTATCCATATCGTCACTACTATCACGTTCTTCACCCTGAAATTATTAGACATTACATAATTATAAATATTTTTAACAACTAAAATTCGGCAACACTTACATTTTTTTACATTTTAATACGTACCTGCGTTTCACTTTGACACTTTCAGATGTTTCGAATGAATCGGTGTCACTTCTTGTAGATTCCGTCGATTCAAACACGAACTTCTGTCTGGGTGGCAAAGGGAAGAGCAATAGTGCCCTTTTCTTTACAAGGACAAGCATTTCTTCCCTTTTCCCGCAAACACATTCCATGACATGAACATACTGCCATGTTTATATCCACATTGGGAACTTGTGCAATGTCCTCGATTTGACTGCGCACGATTTCATCTACTGTTCTTCGACTTTCGTCCATTGTTGTATAATGTGGCATGGCTTTTTTGTGTTTAGCGAGGAAAGGTGGCATTTCGTTTTACTTCCCATGAAGCAGGTAAAAAAATACTGTAAGTATTGTATAAAAAGACCACACACAAAGTCATTTAAAAAATCCAGGTGCAGTGAGAACAACAAGACGCAAAAGGCTTCATGTAAGACAGTTATAGTGTATCAAAACAAAGGATGTAAACAATGCGCAGAACAGATGCGCAGAACGGACTTGACTTCCACTTTAAGGTTCTTATGGGTTTACATGAAACATTGATTTTGTGGAAAACATCACCCACCAGTGAAAATAATATAAAAAGATAAGACGTCCCTTTATACTAAAAGGGGTCATGATATGAATTATGAAATCATTAATCTTGTCTAGTTATATTATTTTAGCCTCGATTTTAGCTGATGAAGTTTCAGCTTGTGGATCCAAGACTTTGCGAAAACAATAAATGTGGTGTTTTCCACACAAACAACAATTCATAGATAAAGGGTACTACATGGGTCACTGATTTAATATGCCGTAATACTTGTAAAATAGGAATTAATTTATTGAATTGTATAGTATAAAAGATGTATGGAAATTACATTAACTGTGTTGTACAACATACAAAATGTATACATATAATATATTTCAGAAAATCCTGGAGCATTTTCCCTGAAGTTCTGATTGCTTTTTTATGAAACTGCACACTAAAATATTCGAATGAGTCAAACTGAATATATTTTATTGTGGCAGTATTTGGATCACACAGACACTAAAATGTTTTACACATTAATCGGGTACATTTCACTATATGTGCTCAAACAAATACCTTAACTATTCTGCAAGCTTACACTTGCAAGCTTTATACACTGTTTCTACACTCTGGTACAATATCTCTAATACATTTATATTCAAAGAGATCTTAAATTTATGTTGCATTCATTCATAGTATACAACACGAATCAATGCTTTCCATTGAATTTCCATCAATACTTATGATAGTAATTTTATTATAATTGTATTTGTTTGGTGGTGGCAGAAAGAAGTATGGGTGGACTTCATAGTTGTGAGGATTGTCAAATCCAAGTATATCTGATTGCTGGTAGCCATCTGGTAAAACTGATAATTTTCTTGCATCACAGTCTAACTCCACAAGTACATTTGTTGTCATACCAAGATATGTTAATCCTGAATCATATGTAATCACAATACCACGACCGTTGCAACCGACACAAATACCAATGCTTAAACCATCAGGAAAACCAGTGACTTGAATCTTCCATGAATGTTTCCCTCTCTTGAAACCTGGCTTTCCGATAATTGCTACATTTTTTGAACTCTTTGTTTTTACGCTAAATCCACCATCCTCGAATGCAACATCAGGGCTAGCCAAGTGCTTATTACAAAGCATCGGGGTGACAGCCGTGATTGGCTTGACAGTGGCTCCTTGTGCTCCCGGTTCGCTATGTGCACTCCGCAAAACAGGTCTTGAAGGGCCAGGGCTGTCACCAGAGCCTGGTTCATTAGAAGGGCCAGTGTCACTAGCTCGTCTTTCACAGGTTGGCAATCTCCTGGGTTTCAATGGAGGTCTCTCTGCTCTGGCCAGCTTTTCCTCTTCTGCTGCACAGCCTTCATCATATGACACAACATTTCCAAAATTTGAAATCACATCAGTCAACAATGAATCTGTCGCTTTGAAATGCAAAGCACCCACTTCAACATGTGACACCAATTCCTGAGATTCTGTTTGAAACATCTGTTGCAAAAGACAACAAGATTAAGAAATTAAAATTATAAGTTGGATATTGTCAATAAGCTTTGTTTTTGGCCAACAAAATATAATCCTGAAAGTGTCAGACATGTTGCCTTTTTTTCATGTGTTCTGCACACATACAGTCCTTCATGTTCTTAAGGTATGCCCAATATTATTGAAACTTCCCACCAATTTCGGACACAGAGCAATGTTAGGTAAAAAGTATATTCCCAGAGAAATTGTGAGCATAAATCTCGTTTTACTTTGCCCATATTTTTCTTCCTAAACATGCCCGGAAAGCAACAAAGAAATGAATGAGAATATTGGTGAAGTGAAACACAGGCCATGTTCACTGTTTTTCTATGCGTACATGAAACATGGCCCCGTGTAATATGGCCTTAAAGGTAAATTATATACTATAAACTGACTGAGTGATCTTCCATTCTTAGTAATTCACATCTAATTCATATTTAGTGCAGTCTATACAAACCTTATCCTTAATCTGTGTGTACTTTCGTAGGAATAGAGCAAGGTCATTGACATCAAGAATTTTGCGACAAAATTCAATTGTATTTTCAAGTTTTGCTTGCTCTAACTGGACTCGATCCACTTCTGAACAAAGACCATCATCATTTTTCAATTGCACGTCAAATGCTTGTTGGATCAATGCATCTTGTCTCTTTTCCAGATTTTCCTTGTGCTTGGCAAAGGTATCCGATATTTGTTTCGAAACATCAATGACACTATCCGATTGCTTCGCTTTCATCTCGGCAAGAACGGCAGAATGCTTTATGACAGAAGGCAACAGCTCTTCCTTTTTTCGCAAGAAATCTTTGACATTTTCTTGGTACTCCTTGACAACCACATCAATGCTTTCATATGAATGCTGGCCACAAGCACCCCAATTTGAAATGCATTTATAACAGATGAGTTTTGAACAATTTTGGCAGAACAGTTCACCTTCTTTTTCTGGGTGATTCTCGCAGCATGTGGTGCTAGTAGTCTCATTTATTAAAGCAGTTGCAGCTGCATCAGTTGTAGCTGCATCAGTTGTAGCAGTCAACACATCAAGTACATTGTTCACAAAGAAGTTAGGATTCAGGTTGGAGACATCACCATTTGGAACCTAGAAAATGAACAATGAAATGAACTGTTAGAAACAATAAACTCCATTGTTTATTGATTAGCCTGTCAAAGATTGACTATTTAGCCTGAATTAACTATAGATAAGTGATATCTACTTGATTTCTACAGTATGTGTGAAACACTAAGAATGTACCAAATTTTGAAATCTAGTATTCTCTGAAACTGCATTTCCTGTATTCTGTGGGGGTAAGGTTAAAACCTTAAAAATTATTGTTGACTTAATACCTCAACTTCCAACCTGCAATGTGGACATGTTATCTTTCCTTGTGGTGTAACCAGACCTTGTAAACATTCTTTACAGTAGGAATGAACACACGGCAGTGCTCTGGCATCTTTAAAACTTTCAAGGCATATTGAACATGTCACTAAGTCAGCAAGATCAGAGGCAGGGCTTGATGGCTTTGCAGCCATAATCTAGAGTAAAGTGAAAAACAGTGAGCATGTCTGGTAGAGGATTGCCAGGTGGATGTGGCCCAATGGGTTACCAGGAGATTTCTTTGGGATTTTTCTGGGGTGGCCCTACAGTATATATTTGTTTTATATGAAATGTGCCCTAATAGGAGTTACTCTATAACATTCTTCATAGAACATTTAACAATTATTCGGCGAAGGCTCGGTGAATATCGGTGAATAAAAACCGAGATGAAGACGAGGTTTTTATTCACCGATATTCACCGAGCCTGAGGCAAATAATTGTTTTAGTAAAATTACATAGGTGATTATTTGGGAAAAAATAAAAAAATGCACATTGCAAAAATATTTTAATTGAATATTTACGATAAAAGCAGCTTAAAAGTGCTTAGGTGATTATCACGTATTAATCATTTAATCCGACGTAGCGCAACCAATCAGCGTTGAGAATTTTCAATAATCACCGAATTGAGAATTTTCAATTTACTAATACGGTATATTAATTAATTAACGCATTGCAATTTGCCAAGGGCTAATGATTGGCAAATACCATTGCCTAAATGTAATGATTGTGGTGTCGGGACTCAGGTAAATTGCGACCTTTGGTTTGCTAGTCTAATGCTGTAAAATAATCCTTGTCTATTCTTTATAGGGAATTGCTCTTTGTCAAAGAGCATTGAAGCGCAGCGAGCGATCGAGTCGATTTCGTTTTGCCATATTAAACTTCAACACTGGTAATGTAATATAGCTAATAGCGTATCTATCCATATACAAACTAACTAGCAATAATTCACAAATTAACTCTTACTTCGATTATGTATCCCACTTTATCTACCGCCTCTTTGGTTTTGCAAATTGCAACATTCGTCAACAATCTTCAATAATCCTCAAATTAAAGTCAAGAATTCGAGGTGCCTGATGCGCCCTGAAAAAATCGGGCAGCTCGGCAAAAGGTTGAGACTTGAAAGCGGAATGAATTTTCCAGAGGAATTTTTCTGTTCTTGCTTGGTTGTGTCACTTGTGTGCTTTTTTTTCCATTTCTTCAAGTATTTTGATATCAAATATTCAAGAAACAGTATTCTTATACTTAGATTTTATGTCTTATATATAATCTAGTTTTCCGAAATCCAAATTTCCTTCAGCCCTTGTGCAGGTTGAACGAACATATTTGCCATGCTTTTTTTAAAGAAATAGAAAACACTCGGCTACGCCCCCCAACATCCCCGAGTGCATTTTTTTCTATTTCTTTTATACATAAACTACTTGAAATTTAACGGAGTTCTTGAAAGCAGGGGAACGGGGGGGGGACGGGGGGGGGGCTGTAGGCCAAATATTGTAGCTGAGAATGGAAGAATTAGAATATGCATACCAAAGTAGTGAACTGTTCAATCATCATTCGTGCTTTACATACGTGCGGAACGAAATGTTCTTTGAACAACTTTTTGCATATTCAAATAATGATTGAACATTTCAATACTTCGATATGCATATTTTTAATCTTTCAGCCTCGGCTACATATTTTGGGCCGCAGGTTTAGTAGGTTCGATTCCTGCCAAACATCACCCATCAGTGAAAATAACATATAAAAGATAACCCTTTATACTAAAAGAGTCATGATATGAAATCTCCCTGATGAAGTTGAGCAGTTCCAGCTTCTGGGTCGAAAGCTTGGCAAAATGAATGTGGTGTTTCCCACAAAATCAAACCAATTCATAGATGTTAAATTGGTGTCTGCTTATCAATACATTACATAACTATTTAATATATGAACTTGCAAAATATGAAATATTTATTACTGAATTGTATATAAAATGTATATGGAATTTACAGCGCATATGTTGTGTAACATACAAATTACAGTGTGTACATTAATTCAGACAATCGTGGAGAATGTTTCATGAACTACTGATGAAACTGCACACTAAATATTCAAATAAGTCAAACTGAATATATTTTACCGTTGCAGTGTTTGGATATACAGCTACTATCTTTGTTACATATTTGTAATGCTAGTTCGTTTCACTACATGTCCTGAAACAAATACCTAAATTATACTGATTATGTACAAAAGCTGTTGTACACTCTGTACAGTACAGTATCTCCAATTATATGTTTGTATTCAAAGAGATCAATGATTCACTTCTGTTCTGTTCATTTATAGTATACAACATGTCATTTCGTTGTTCACAACAGGAATTCCATCAATACTTAAGACAGTGATTTTACTATAATGGTAACTGTCTGGTGGGGGCAGATAGAAATATGGGTGGACTTGATGGTTGCTAGCATTTTCAAAACCAACTATATCTGGTGTCAGATACCCATCTTGTAAAACCGATAATCTTTTGGCATCACAGTCCAACTCCACATGTACGTTTGTTGCCGTACCAAAAAATGTTAATCGTGAATCATATGTAAGGACAATACCGCGCCCATTCTGATCGACACAAATACCGATGCTTAAACCATTTTGAAAACCTACGACACTAATCTTCCATGAATGTTTCCCTCTCTGGAAACCCGGCTTTCCAATAATTGCTGCATTTCTTCGACTCGTTGTTTTCACGCCAAATCCGTTATCCTCGAATCTAACTTCAGCGCTAAAGTAGTCCCTACTATAAAGCTTCCAGGTTACAGGCTTGGCAGCAGCTCTTTCTCCAACAGGTTCGTTTCTTGCATGCCGCACAACGGGTCTGGAAGGTCCAGGGTCGTTAGCTGGGCCTGCGTTGTTAGAAGGGTCTCGTTTGTTAGCTCGTCTTTTGGATCTTTTCGATAGTGATCTTTTTGGCGCGCCTGGCTTCTCTTCATCGGCAGCACAGCATTCATCCTGAGCCACAACATTTCCAAAACGTGAGATGACTTCAGTTAACAACGAGTCTGTCGCTTGGAAACGTAAAGCACCTAATTCAACCTGCGATACCAATTCCTTAGAGTCGGCTTGAAACTAAAAATAGATTGGCATGGTTATAAAACTCACACGAGGAACTGGAAAACTAAACAACTGAGTGAACTATTTTTTTAAACCCAGCATTATTTTGACTAGAAATTTATCATAGAAAAGCTGGCAGTTTTTTCAAGAGTTCAACATGGGTTTAACATGCTTGGTTGAACTTTGTGAACAAGGCTTTTGCAACTACGTATATAATAATCAATTTTAGACTGAGAAGTTTGTTCAGCCAGATATTATTCAACCAAGATATTGGGTACAGCAAAAAACTATCTGGGGAATCCCTTTATGAAAATACCTCAAATACCAATCATGGTAGAGTATGGTATGGTAATACTGGGTTTGGTGGATAATCCAAGTGAGTATATATATACACAATTTAAGACCTAACCAGGAACGGTTGCGAAAAATGCAACACTAGGTCCTCTGGCAGGAATTGAACCCATGGCCCTGCGATTCCGGTGCAGCGCTCTAACCAACTGAGCTAAAAGGCCAGTTGCTGAGCTGTAACCGTAAGTTCTGTGTATATAGGTTATCGGGTGTGCGGGTTGTGATAAGGTAAACTTCAAAGATTTTTTTGCACTTCACTTGGTTGAACTAGAATACTGGGTTTGGTGGATAATCCAAGTGAGTAGATATATACACAATTTAATTCCTATGGATCATAGCCAAAAGAACAAAAAAACAACACTGAATTAGACTTGATTAATTGTATCTAATTCATTCTTAGTACAGTTTATACAAACCTGATCCTTAATCTCAGGGTACTTTTGTAGGAATAAAACAGGGTCCTTAACATCAAGACTTTTGTAAAATTCAATTGAGTTTTCAATTTTTGCTTGCTCTAATTGAACTCGACCCACTTCGGAAGAAAGGCCATCATCGTTTTTCTGTTGCATATCACAAGCTTGTTTGAGCAATATGTCCTGTCTCTTTTTCAGATTTTTCATATGCTTGGCAAAAGTAGCTGAGATCTGTTTCGAAACATCCAAGACCTTGTTCGATTCCTTCGCTTTTATATCAGCAAGAACTGCCACATGTTTGATGACAGATGGCAACAGTTCTTCTTTTTTGCTTAAGAAATATTCGACATTTTTTCTATACACATTGACGGCTGTATCAATGCTTTCATATGAATGCCAACTGCAAATAGCCCACCAGTTTGATATGCATTCACAACAGATGAGTTTTAAACAATTGTGGCAGAACAGTTCACATTCTATTTCGGGGTGATTTCTGCAGAATGTGACACTAGTGGTCCTGTCCACATTTTCAGCCGAAACATCACTTGTTTTCGTCGAATTTAACATATCAAGGACATTGTTCACAAAGAAATTAGGATTCAAGTTGGAAGCATCACCATTAGGAACCTAAAAATGCAAAATTTGAACTGAATAACTGCAAGAAATAATAAAGTTTCACACTAGGGTTAAGCTGATAATCGATTATTCATCAGTGAAAGCCGATAATTGGCCGCTTTTAGTGGAAAGCATAGTTAATAAAGTAGAAGAAGCAAGAATGAGATGATTTGGATATTTGATTAGGGAAAATGATAGAAAATTAACTAAGAAAGCATGGGAGGAAGCTGTAAGAGTAAAAAGATGCAGAGGATTGAGAGGAAGACAAAGATGGAGTGGTGGAATTAACAGGATTATGGAAGAGATTGAGTTACATGGAGACAATACATAAGAAGGCCTGATCTTTAAATAAAAGGAAAATGAAAAAAGATTGGTTTTATTTTCATATGCCCTGGCTAAACCTTATATTCTGATGTTTTCGTGAGTTGGCAAAGATTTAAACCCTTAAAAACTTTTGTTGACTTAATACCTCAACTTCCAACCTGCAATGTGGACATGTTAACTTTCCTTGTGGTGTAATCAGACCTTGTAAACATTCTTTACAGTAGGTATGAACACACGGCAGTGCTCTTGCATCTTTAAAATTTTCAAGGCATATTGAACATGTCACTAAGTCAGCAAGATCAGAGGCAGGGCTTGATGGCTTTGCATCCATAATCTAGAGTAAAGTGAAAAACAGTGAGCATGTCTGGCAGAGGATTGCCAGGGGTGTGTGGCCCAATGGGATACCAGGAGATTTATTTGGGATTTTTCTGGGGTGGCCCTAAAGTATATATTTGTTTCATATGAAATGTGCCCTTACGAGTTACACTACAACATTCTTTATAGAACAAGGGTATATTAATGCATTGCAATTTGCCAAGGGCTAATAATTGGCAAATACAGTTGCCTAAATGTAATGATTGTGGTGTTGGGACTCAGGTAAATTGCGACCTTTGGTTTGCTAGTCTAATGCTAAAAAATAATCCTTGTCTATTCTTTATAGGGAATTGCTCTTTGTCAAAGAGGAAACTCCTATTCAAAGTCCAAAAATACAAGCACAAAAAATCATTTATAAAGTTGTATGTAAGTTGCAAGAAAGTGAAACTATAAACACATAGACACAGTTGATGATATTATATAAATATATTTGAAAAATCCTAACAAATTTCCGAAACCAAGTTATATAACAAAAATAATGCATGACGTAATTCTATTGCTAGTCCTAAATAACCTAATTGACCAGTATGGAAAGAAAGAGCTGAAACCTACGGAGCCCCATAAGGGCCGTAGATATTTCTCCTTTTTTTTTTCAAATTTCCGACTCTTTTTTTCCAAATTCCGACTTTTTTTTTTTTTCAAAATTCTGACTTTTTTTTTTTCAAATTTCCGACTTTTTTTTTCAAAATTCTGACTTTTTTTTTTTTTCAAAATTCTGACTTTTTTTTTTATAATTCCGACTTTTTTTTTCAAAATTCCGAACTTTTTTTTTTTAAATTCCGACTCTTTTTTTTTCCAAAATTCCGACTTTTTTTTTCAAAATTCCGACTTTTTTTTTTCAAAATTCCGACTTTTTTTTTCAAAATTCCGACTCTTTTTTTTTCAAAATTCGACTTTTTTAATGTCTGGGCCTTTTCTATTTTTTCATCGTAGCAATATGGCCGTTCGTCTCTTATGTTGTGTTTGCTTAGTCTACTTAATTATTATCACAACGGCGTGTTTCGCCATAAATCTTCATGAATATCTACCAGTTTCTGCCGTTGGCGATGGTTCAAGAGAAGATTTTATACAAAAATATTTTAATCTTGGCTTCCCCTATGAAGAAATTTTGGTATTTCTTTCGAAGTTTCACGGAATTATACTTAGTCTCCGCCAGTTGAAAAGAGTACTCAAGGCGATGGGATTGCGACGCCGAAAGGAATGCAGTTCAGTGTACGAAGTTGCGTCAGTGATAGCAAGAGAGTTACGTGGTAGTGCAAGTTCGATAGGTTATAGAGCAATGCACCAAAGATTGACGGTGGATCATAAACTAGTTACTGACAGGGAAACTGTCCGTCAGATTCTAAAGGTTGTTGATCCGGAAGGGGTTCAAAGGCGTTTGAGACACCGATTAAAGAGACGTCAGTACAAGGTGAAAGGGCCCAATTACGTGTGGCACATTGATGGCTATGATAAGCTCAAGCCATTTGGCTTTTGCATACATGGTGCCCTGGATGGCTACAGCAGGCGAGTCCTGTGGTTAGAGGTTGGCCCTTCCAACAACGATCCAAGGGTAGTTGGACAATATTATGTAAATTACATTCGTCAAATTGGTGGAGCCCCCCGCATAGTCCGGTCAGACTGTGGAACTGAAAACGTGCATATTGCCGCAATGCAGCGATTCTTCAGGTCTTCAGCTAATGATAGCTTTGCAGGGGACAAAAGTTTTATGTACGGAAAGTCAACGTCGAATCAAAGAATTGAAGCATGGTGGTCCCAGTTGCGAAGAAGTGGTGCTGATTGGTGGATAAAATATTTTAAGGATCTCAGAGATACTGGTGTTTATCGTGAAGGGCAAATTATGGATGAGGAGTGCCTTAAGTTTTGCTACTATAACATCATCAAAGATGAACTATATAAAGTTGCGAGACACTGGAATATTCATTGTATAAGGCCTAGTACCAACGCAGAGTCCCCCTCTGGTCGCCCGGATACTTTGTATTTTCTTCCTGAGGTAAATGAAACCCGTGACTACATAACATGGGCGAATGTCACAGACATAGATGTTGCAGAAGAAATGTGCTGTCTGCAAAATCCACCAAATGGCTGCGAACCCGAGTTCAACGAGTTGGCCGCAATTATAATGAGAGAAAATCGACTACAAATGCCGACAACAGTAGAAGAAGCGGAAGAGTTGTATGTGGAGCTATTACATCAAATTGAAAACGCGTGACATTCAAAAAATTAAACGATTCTCCACGAAATCAAATAATACCTAATTGGTGATTAAAGCTAACTAACAAAGTTACTACTGAACATTAACATTCGCATGCCCTGATCAAAACTTAGTTTAAACATAGTGGATGTTCTTTTATGGTGACGTTTATTAATTCGATCGGTGTTCCATGTTCGCGCGAATAAGACTTTCGTTACGCAATTACTTCTGTTCACGCGCTATATAGGGTGACATGCGTTAAAAGTTCGCCAAAAGGAGAACCGACTTTAGAGTTTACATTTGCAAATATTACTTTTAAAGTTTTTCGCTAAGTGCCAAATAAATCATAGACGTAGCCGAACTTTTCATTTAATTTGCTTCTTGACTTCATCAAGTAGAATAATCTCAGTTGCAATGCATAGTCATAGAATATGTTATGCAATTAATTCTTCGCCTTACTCGTTTTAAGCCTCCCTATTGTGATATAAAAGGGAAGTCAACGTATATTTAAAGAATACATTTTATTTTACGTTCATCTGTACTCTGATAGATCGCCATTTACCGATATCATAGGCATAGGCTGTAGCATTAAAAGAACAAAAACGTGAGATACAAAACGTATTAGAGTTCCATGACTTTTGTTCTTTACACACTATATTCCATAATATCTTCTGTGATCTATTACAGTACAGAAACATGAGTAAATATATTTGTTTTTAAAATGCAAATCGATTAAAATACGTTTGACAAGGTAGACGTCCAATGTATGTAGATTTTCCAGCCAAATTCCCAAGACCTTTGGAACAGGTCAAACACGCCATAATTATGACGTTATGCACTAGTCAATTGAAACCCCGGCCCCCCGACCCCCGGGAGTATGCGGGGATTTTAACATTTCTCAAGTGTTGTCCATTTGTTAAAATGCCCGGCCGAACATATAGCTTTCCAAAGTCTAGCTTTTCATCTAGTCGTCTGATTAGTCATTTTTTATATAAAAACGTGCTGCTACAGGGAGTTGTCAAAGAAGAAAGTCAGGGGAACATGTGTCAGTTTATTAAATCGAAGGATCTGAGAGTTAAATCCCCGGCATTTTATCCCGGCCTTTTTGTCAGTGTTAAAACCCCGGGTACTATGATGGCAACGTTTGTTAAACTCTGTATTTCCCTCGCAAAGTCCCGTTAAAACCCCGCATATGCCCGGGGGTGGGGGGTTTCAATTGAGTGCACTATTGTGTCCGTGATCTGTATAAAATAAGGTCAAGGAATGTGATTTTTTGGCGAAATTGTAGTGACGACTGACGATTCTTGATTCTACACGCGTCACAGCTAGCCTACGTACATGCGCTTTTCTTGCTGGTGAATAAATATGCTCTGCATGGAAACGCAAGCGTCTGTACCGCAGGCCAAACATCAGGCTAACATTTTAACATCCTAATCTACGTGTGTGAAACAGGCCCGTAGCTGGCCCCCTTTTTTTTGGGGGGGGCACGCTTTCATGTCTGTCCGCGTTCGTCAAAATATTTTACTATTGCGTTAGTAATGTATAACTTAATATTTTAAAGTTTATATATATAACAAATTAACTTTTTAAAATGAAATATATAACAAATTTACTTTTTCAAAATGAAAATTTACGTTACTGTTATTTGTGCTAGGGGGGGCACAGGGGGGGGCACAATTTTCCGCTAGGGGGGGCCTTGCCCCCCCTGGGGACCCCCCAGCTACGGGCCTGGTGTGAAACAGTACAAGAAAGTGGTTAGAGGGCATCGTTTATTTATCGAATTCATCATTGATTAACTACAATGCCATATACAACAAAACATCAATTTACGTTCCCCTCGTATAAACAAAAACAAGGGGAAAAACTTACTGTATAAAAATTATTGTATAATTCTATCTCTTAAAATAGATACTATATATAATTAATACCTAGCAAAACACGCGTGATAAAGCGGTTAATATAATAGCTCATTTTAGTTAAAGGAGGTTTAGCATTTGGTCACGACTCTCATTAACCATGCATTCATTATGTGTGTTTTGCTTGGCACTAAAAATATATTTTAAGATTAAGATTCCCGCAACACAACAAACGAATAAAAACCGTCCAGCGGAAATTCGTTCTAAAAGCTTTTACTAGTCGCTCAAGACCAACCAACACAACAAATCAGTAATGTAGTGCCGAACCTGCACAGAACGAAGTTGCAGTTAGACCAGGGTGAATTTCCAGGACTCAGGATTACATAAAATGTTGTCCAGTTGGGTTTTGAAGTCAACAAAACCCATATAACTTCCAACTGGTAGATCAACTGTGCATCCACACGTGTGAGCAACCAAACACGGCAGACGTCCTATGCTGAGATGAAATATCACTTTGATTTCCTCGGCTACTAGGAAACCACTACCAGTGACAAAACGCATAAACCGTTTCAGTGTAGCTGTATCAGTGGCATTCACGTATCGCTTTAGATGCCGAAACACTTCCTCTTGTGATTTGGTCAATACGCCATCAACATCAGCTTTCATCAAGGACAGCACTTTTGCTGGAGTAGGAGAAAGTTCATCATAAAGTTGAAGAACGTCTTCTTTCTACGTTAGCAAGAATTTGAGTATCCATGTCCTGTATACCTTCTCGGAATTTGTTGATTGAACGATTGACCTTCTGCACCAATTCGCACTTAGCTGTGTTGACCAATATAGATTTGATGTTGGTATGTGTGGGCAATGATCGCAGACCAAACGGAGAAAGGACCTCCAAAACTTGCTGCTGTGTTGTGGCTGTCATCATCCCGCTTTCAGCTTCGGTTAAAGCCTGTTGCAAGACTAGAGCTTCATACTCGAGAACATATTCCAGAAATGCATCAAGAAAATCCTCGTCTGTTAGGATTCTTCTCCTAACATCACCGCAATGGAAAACAGTTTAGAAAGCTGGATTGGCCATATACCAGCGATCAGAAAAGAGTGAATAATAGCTCTGCCAAGTATTTTGCATAATTCATCTGTGACATCAGGACCAACTCGTGGTACAAAACTTTTTCCTCCTTCGAAATACCGGTTTGTAATACCGTCCCAAAAGATGGAGTATACTTCACGCTTTACACCGTCCAGGTCTTGAGCTATCTCATCCTTGATGATGAAGTTCACAAACTTCATTGAAAGAGAGTTGGACTTGTAAACATCAAGTAACGTAGGGACAATGTTGTTTCTCTCAATCGTGATAGTAGGTGCTGTTCCAGTATTTCAAAAGCTTCCTCTCGCTTGTGCCTTAAACCGCTCTAACACAAAAATGCAAGGGAATATAATTTAGTACAGGCAGGGGGTGGGAATAGCAAAATAACACCTGGGAACGAGGTCCACACAGTTAGCTTCACACATAGCCGTCAATTACTGCAGGTCAAATGTGGTAGACAGTGAAAGCCCATTAATTTTCTGTGTGTTATTGCAGGAATAATAGGATAACCACGTCCACCATATTTGGCTGTTTATTTCCAAGGTGAATGACTTGGAGATACTGTTAGCATGTCTATATTTTGTTTCATTTATAGAGATTTTTAAAAATGTTTTCAACATCTTTTTCAATTTGAAAGATGTTTAGTTCTGGCGATGCATATGCATACATTCATTTCGATCAGTGCTCATTTTCGCTAATAAAATATCTGCTCATATTCGCTAGAATATTTATCAATGATTATATCCGAAATTCTCATGATCAATGGAAAACTTGACAGAGTCAAACGTATCTTTATTTTTTATTTGTTTTAAATCTTTGAACTATTCACAGTCACCAGAACTAACATAACAATGCAATTTTCATTGACGATAGTGACTAATATTAGCACAAATTTTGCAATTTTCTAAAATAATTTACCTTGTTCTTTTCAGATGAATCACTCTCCCTATGAAAACAGTAAAATTAACCAATATATAATTGAGGAAGAAAATTCAACAAGTAAATAGTGGTTGTATCTCAGCTTTTAATGAAAGTTGTATCTTTTACTAACTTATAACCAAAACAACATTTTGACTATACAAACAGTATAGTGTGAGATATCAAGATTTTTTTGGCATCTCGTTCTATTTAACAATTATAGTCTAGGACCTGTAAAGGAGTTTGTATGCATTTCATTTAGGACAGATTATCTCAACTGTTTTAGGGTAAAATGACCATGGCGGTCAACATGGCATATGTGCCAAAACCCAAATCCGGGGCGAAAGTCCTGAAAATGACCACGCCCAGAAACGGCACTGTCGGCATAGCTCTAAATCCTGAACCGCCAAAGCTACAGCCTTTTTGAATTGCTTATAGTGTTTAGAATGGTTGCTTTTATGGGTAGTCACTGGAGGGTGAAATTTGTCTAGGTATCATATTTTACAAGAAAATGACTATGCACCATCCCAGGTCAACTGCTAATTATGCATCAAATTACTCATTCACCTGGCAAAGTCTATGTTTTCTTATTTCCCAAACATTTTTGTCATAGGATGAAAAATATGCTTATTTTAATATAATTATTATAAATTTCATAAGGAATGATATTGTTTTGTTGAGATATAACACATTTCATTTCACTTACCCCGCCAGAACACGATTTCAGCCATATTTTGCCGATTTGTTTGCTTTTTATCGCCGAGCCTCGCAAGTATCATCCAAATGTTCTACTTTAACACAATGCTAGTTGACTAAAGAATAATTCAACCAAGTTTCGTCGGGTTTTGGAGTAGTGCCATGTATTTTATATTCGATTTTGTGTCCTTCGACATTTCCTCAATTATGTAGCCATTGCAATGTCTCGCAGCTTCTCTGCCCGATAAATGCCACTTCTTCGTACACATCTGTATTTATATTACAGTATCCAAAAATAATTGATTGTAGAATAGTCCCAATCGAAAATTACTCCCATTACTCCCATTTGGGAGTGAAAACCTTCCTCGTTCATCAAGAACGAGAATCTAAAACAAAAGGTTCAAAATAATTTGAAAGTCTCGCGCAATCTTCACGAAAACTCCTCGTGGGCAACATTACAGGGGGGGGGAAACATTTTCACGAATACGTTTGGTGGTGCAAAAATATTGCGTAAATCTCTGGTTTCTTTTTTATAGCTAAAGGAAACCAGAAAAATACAAAATTACGCGAATATTTGTTTATTTTGTCATAAAACATATAAACAGTTAAACACACGAACTTTACTTTGGGAGTTTGGGTTGCTGTGATCGCGAACAAACGTATTCGTGAAAATGTTGCCCCCCCCTGTAATGCTGCCCACGAGCGGTTTTCGTGAAGATTGCGCGAGACTTTCAAATTATTTTGAACCTTTTGTTTTAGATTCTCGTTCTTGATGAACGAGGGAAGGTTTTTCACTCCCAAATGGGAGTAATGGGAGTAATTTTCGATTGGGACTATTCTACAATCAATTATTTTTGGATACTGTAATATAAATACAGATGTGTACGAAGAAGTGGCATTTATCGGGCAGAGAAGCTGCGAGACATTGCAATGGCTACATAATTGAGGAAATGTCGAAGGACACAAAATTGAATATAAAATACATGCCTTACATGGCACTACTCCAAAACCCGACGAAACTTGGTTGAATTATTCTTTAGTCAACTAGCATTGTGTTAAAGTAGAACATTTGGATGATACTTGCGAGGCTCGGCGATAAAAAGCAAACAAATCGGCAAAATATGGCTGAAATCGTGTTCTGGCGGGGGGTAAGTGAAATGAAATGTGTTATATCTCAACAAAACAATATCATTCCTTATGAAATTTATAATAATTATATTAAAATAAGCATATTTTTTCATCCTATGACAAAAATGTTTGGGAAATAAGAAAACATAGACTTTGCCAGGTGAATGAGTAATTTGATGCATAATTAGCAGTTGACCTGGGATGGTGCATAGTCATTTTCTTGTAAAATATGATACCTAGACAAATTTCACCCTCCAGTGACTACCCATAAAAGCAACCATTCTAAACACTATAAGCAATTCAAAAAGGCTGTAGCTTTGGCGGTTCAGGATTTAGAGCTATGCCGACAGTGCCGTTTCTGGGCGTGGTCATTTTCAGGACTTTCGCCCCGGATTCGGGTTTTGGCACATATGCCATGTTGACCGCCATGGTCATTTTACCCTAAAACAGTTGAGATAATCTGTCCTAAATGAAATGCATACAAACTCCTTTACAGGTCCTAGACTATTAGTCGCCGAAGGCGAGGTGATTACAAGCCTATAGTCACTGAGCCGAAGGCGAAGTGACTATAGGCTTGTAATCACCGAGCCTGAGGCGACTAATTGTTTTAGTAGAAATTTCAAAGAGAAAAACAAACACAGAAAGTTATGAGGTCAGTTGGACAAAGGCTATAGGACAAAATTCAGCGCTTTTCTCAGAGGCCGGTTATTAAAAACATGCCGGCAAAAGACGAGTGTCAAAAACATATCGAAGCGAAACAAAAACAAACAATTTCATGAGAAAAATACTTTGGAAAGGCTCAAATACAAAGTAGAATGGTTTTAAAAATATATCACAGCTAGGTTTTTGCTGAATATAACGATATAAATGAGGATAAAACGAATAATTTTCAAAATAAACACTTGTGGTTGAGCCGTACGGAAAAAGTTTTATACATGTTCATTTCAACAGCGAGAAAACGTTGCCTTTCATGGAAGAAAAATAGTGTATTTGTTATCGCTTACCTTTAAAAATGTCAAAAATATATCCTCCTTTAATTTAGCGGCAGTTTTTTTCATTTAAAACTTTGAATCAGGCTAAAAAAACGATTTTTGTTTTAAATTCGGCAGCTTGCGAAGAAGCCATTTTGAAAAAAAGTGATAGTCACTGACCAGTGACTATCACTTTTTAGTAGAAATTTCCAGGTGACTATCGATTTTCCTGCATGCTGATTGGTCCAAATTGAGCCTCTAAAAAGTGATAGTCACTGGTCAGTGACTATCACTTGTTTTCAAAATGGCTTCTTCGCAAGCTGCCGAATTTAAAACAAAATCGTTTTTTGAGCCTGATTCAAAGTTTTAAATGAAAAAAACTGCCGCTAAATTAAAGGAGGATATATTTTTGACATTTTTAAAGGTAAGCGATAACAAATACACTATTTTTCTTCCATGAAAGGCAGCGTTTTCTCGCTGTTGAAATGAACATGTATAAAACTTTTTCCGTACGGCTCAACCACAAGTGTTTATTTTGAAAATTATTCGTTTTATCCTCATTTATATCGTTATATTCAGCAAAAACCTAGCTGTGATATATTTTTAAAACCATTCTACTTTGTATTTGAGCCTTTCCAAAGTATTTTTCTCATGAAATTGTTTGTTTTTGTTTCGCTTCGATATGTTTTTGACACTCGTCTTTTGCCGGCATGTTTTTAATAACCGGCCTCTGAGAAAAGCGCTGAATTTTGTCCTATAGCCTTTTCAACTGACCTCATAACTTTCTGTGTTTGTTTTTCTCTTTGAAATTTCTACTAAAACAATTAGTCGCCTCAGGCTCGGTGATTACAAGCCTATAGTCACTTCGCCTTCGGCTCAGTGACTATAGGCTTGTAATCACCTCGCCTTCGGCGACTAATTGTTAATTAGAGGCTCAATTTGGACCAATCAGCATGCAGGAAAATCGATAGTCACCTGGAAATTTCTACTAAACAGCTAATAGTAGGTGTATTGCAGATGGAATATAATAAACAAAAATTTATATACATTTCTATTTAACAATTAGATTATGAGCTCAAGATTTCTATGAGGTGATAGTTGATGAGGGCGAAGCCCGAATGAACTATCATCTCATAGAAATCGAGAGCGAATAATCTAATTGTTTTAGTAGAAACCAGCAAGAAAACAGTATTTCAAAACATTTTTCATAATTTATTGAAATAAATTCGTTAAAAATCGCGCCGAGGAGATGGCTGTTAAGCTGTTTCGCTACTCGCTATCTATCGACAATTAGATAGCGAGTAGCGTAGCCAATCAAATTACAGCATTTGCAATAGTATACTAGTATGATTCTACTAAATACATTTATATACATCTCAATCGAACGAGATGCCAAAAAATCTTGATTTTCTAATTCCTGCCAGAGGACCATATGTTGCATTTTTCGCAACTGCTCCTGGTTCGGTCTAAAAATGTATATAAATTTTCGTTCGTATAGTGTGTGATAGGATTTTACTAGCTAGTTCTTTACAATATTTGTGTCTGTGCTGTATTAGTTATGACAAGCTCCAACCTTCAGCTCAACTTTGTATATCTGATACAACACAGCCATAGCACTTACATTGTGTAGTCACAATTACCCTCTATGTCATCATCATCCACCATTATGTTTGTTGGGCATTTTTCTGGAATGGGATCTATCATTATGGCATTACAAGGGGAACTGCTGCTGAGTGGTCCGAAGCCTTTGGGAATCAACTCTTCATCAGAAGAAAACACCACAGGATAATCACACTCAACCATTGCCAACATACATCTGTCAGCACTTATGACACTTTCTTGTGGAGACAAGCAACCCCCTGAATACTTACATAATTGAAAATACTTTGGTGATTTATGTAACGACCCTATCCAGTCATATACAGAAAACATCAAGTCTGTAAGCGAGAACAAACGTGTTACTGCTCCAAGTGACAAATGTCTTACTGACACAATGTAGTGAGGGTCAGAAACATTTGGTTCCTCCGGCAATCGTCCAGCTCGGACTTCTCTTAATTCGTCTAGCGAATCGTTCATCTGGTCAACATCAACTGGGCTTGGTACATCTTGCCTCATTGTTTGGAGAGCTTTGGCTTGATCAGCTAACAAGGACTCTTCATATGCCTCATCAGTAAGATTTTTAAGTTGTTCCCGTTCCTTCGATGTACCAATTAAACTGTCATGCCTGTTAGAATG
Source organism: Trachythela sp. YZ-2020 (assembly GCA_016169945.1). NCBI lineage: Eukaryota > Metazoa > Cnidaria > Anthozoa > Malacalcyonacea > Clavulariidae > Trachythela > Trachythela sp. YZ-2020. The sequence continues at coordinate 692,923 of JADLSH010000344.1, read as the reverse complement.
TGGCACTGCATTTTCTCGTTCTTGTGATACAACTGCAGGTTGGTCATCAAAGACTGGCTGTTCCAGAATACTTTCAGAGTATTCAGAATCATTGTCACTATCGCTATTGTGTTCTTTTAGCATCGTTGACAGGTACAGCTTCAACTTTGACAACTTAAAATAGTCAATGTACAATCCTAGGGTAAATGGAACATGCTCATCACCTACTGGTATTGCGGATACATTTTCTTTCTTAAAATTTAACAAATCAACTTTCATATCATTGGCATATCCAAAACTACATTTTCCATCGGGGAGGAATAATCCCTTAGCAATTTTGATAATTTCCTTTTTGTCTGCAGATTTTGGAATGTCTACAAGACGCGTTCCACCTCCTTCTTTCATTCTAACTACTTTGAAACTTTCACTTTCCTTAGGACAGTGGAGCCAGGCAAGTTCGACTCTCCGTGTGCTCTTTGTAGTGACAGTTGTTCCTTTTTGGACCAACTGTACAGTATGTTGCTTTTTATTCCGTTTCTTTGCTAGCTCGTCTATCAATCGTTTCTTCCTTGAATCGATGTCTGCTTTAGAACATACATCAGTCCTCCCATGGTGATATTCACAGAATGATCGCAAGGATAAACGGTCACCAAGTCTTGTTAGAGCAAGGTCGTTTTTTAGTTGTTCATCTGATGCTTTCAATATGGCATCATGCATCATCTAAATTAAGTCACATATATATTTATACTTTCTGATATTAAAATATGCTTCTAAAGATTATTTTACATACATATTGTCAAATGGTTTTCAGGGCCCCTATTGATAACAGAAGTACTTTGCATCTGAAAGGGCCACTCGTTCGTTAATTTATTTATTATCATTTACAGATTTTCATCTGTATTTTGCAAAAGAACAACTTAATGCTGACATAAACACCTTTTACTATAATTAAATAGCATAATATATAAACCTGCCAATCAGGTTTTCTGGCGACTAAATATTAATTTAAAAAGCAAAATTTTAAGTCAGGATATCAATAGCAAATAACTTCCAACAGGCTGGGTAATTCAATTTCCTTTAAGAGTTTTATGCTTCAAAACTACTTCGATAAGGGGGTGTGAGACTGTGAGTTTCCAATCCCAACTGTACGAATTGCTATATATTTTGAAACTAATGAATGCTAGTAGTATTTTCAGGGGTTTTTTCAGTATGTTCATTAATTAACAGTAAGACATCTACAACATAGGAGTTGAAGAGGAGTTGAAATCTTCAACTGTACAAATACCCCTCCCCCAAAAAAATTATCATTAAAATCAGCTTCTGAAAGACTCCAGAGGAATAGGCCCTTGGCCTATTGCAGTCAATACACATGAATGCATTAACTGCAAATTTTCTACTTCATTAATGTAAAAATAAAATGATAGAAACAATGCCAATAGTCTACTATTTAATAATTATATGCACTGTATACACACATTTTCATCCTCAAATTTCTGTGCCACATCCTGGGCAACACCAATGGAAAGAAGGAATATTTTCACCTATAAATAGAAAGATTAAGGCTTAGTTGAGCTACTTGTTAACACTAAGATTTTTCTCTGCATCTCGTTCGATGGGAATAATATTTGAAGGTGTTTGTGGATGGAATATTCGAACGAAAATTCAAAACAAACTGTGGGTAAACCAGCTATATTTCATACGGCTGTTTCACACCAGAATGATTGTGACAGACAGTACCAACTCTCTGTACTGAAATTTTTTAACCCATACTGAATTTTATCCCAAACAATATGACCAAAATTAAAATTATAGGTTCATAAGATTGCCTGATAATCTCATGAAATGTGTTCTGTATTTTGGACCATTAACTTTTGGCTGCAGTTTTTGCCAACCATGACATAATCAAAAATATTTTCTTAATTATGTAAAAATATATAGCAGTTTACTGTCGTTCCAATTGAAGTGTTCTAAAATATTGCATCAATTCATTGCCTAAGTTTATCAATACATTCGTTGAAAAATTGATCAACTTCCTGTGTGTGTGAATCGACCAATGGCGTCTCATTTCAGTGACTGATTGACCAATTGGGAACAAGTTTGCTAGTAAACAGGAAGTTGAGCAATTTTTGAGCAAATGTATTGATCAACTTATGTAATGAATTGATGTAATATTTTAGGAACACTTCAATTGGAACGACAGTAATTAATAAATCCTCTGAATCTCTGATCCACTAGAGTGCGAATGACATGACGTAGCGCGCGAGGGGAGTTGTGAAATAGGGACTTGTTTAATAAGTAAGCTAACACAATAGAACTCCTAAAACTGAGTAGAGAAATTCTGAGAAGAATATATATATATTAGCCTCCTCCGCAGGCAACTCTTAAAACAACAAATTGACCAAATTAATTGAGGAAGTTGAGGGATAAAGAGGGAAACAATTTTCCTATTTGTCTCAATTTTCCTATTTGTTAGTTGCCTGCGGAGGAGGCTATATATATATATATATATATATATATAGTATATTCTCAATGATTAAGAGCGAATTAAATTTCGCAGATTTGATCTGTGATTTGATGTACCTTTGAAAAAAGTTAAAGAACGAAGTTCAAAGAACTTACTTATAAATTTACTCAGGTATATAAAATTCCAAGCCCAATAGCTCATTAATGTTTAACAGTCTCCCTTTCCACCGCCCTCCTCAACTTCAATGGCAAAATTAGCGTAAAACTGTTTGACTGTCCGGAAATTGGCCAACATACAGATACTGTAATAGTATATATTATTAAAACACATCATTTTCCAGAGTTGCTTTAAAATTTCTTGTTTAAAATATATGTCGCTCAGAGACGTTACTTTAACAAATAAACTAGACATTTTATAAACAATATTTATTAGTAAACGATCTACTAATACGAAATATTTATACCTGGTTAGCTTCGCTGTCTTCTCTGTTGACGTCCATCTTGAATTTGAAAAAAAGGAATTTTGAAAAAAAAAGTCGGAATTTTGAAAAAAAAAGTCGGAATTTTGAAAAAAAAAATTCGGAATTTTGAAAAAAAAAGAGTTGGAATTTAAAAAAAAAAATTCGGAATTTTGAAAAAAAAAGAGTCGGAATTTAAAAAAAAAAAGTCAGAATTTTGAAAAAAAAAAGTCGGAATTTGGAGAAAAAAAAAGTCGAAATTTTGAAAAAAAAAGAGTCGGCATTTAAAAAAAATATTCGGAATTTTGAAAAAAAAAAGAGTCGGAATTATAAAAAAAAAGTCAGAATTTTGAAAAAAAAAAAGTCGGAATTTGGAAAAAAAGAGTCGGAAATTTGAAAAAAAAAAGTAGAAATATCTACGGCCCTTATGGGGCTCCGTAGAAACCTTCACATGTTCGTTGCACAAGTGTGTTGGCCGGCGCAAAAATCGGCGCGCAAAAATATTAAAAGTGCCGGAAGTTGTTACCAGTGGTTGTTAATTGGTGCACAAAGATATTAGAATTTTGGTAGAATTTCGTTTGCTCAAGAACGAGGAAGCATGAAGGCCAGCGCAGCGAGCGAGTCGAATTCGTTTTGCCATATTAAACTTCAACACTAGTAATTTAATATAGCTAAAAGCATATCTATCCATATACAAACTAACTAGCAATAATTCACAAATTAACTCTTACTTCGATTATGTATCCCACTTTATCTAGCGCCTCTTTCGTTTTGCAAATTGCAACAATCCTCAAAGTCCAAGAATTCGAAGATGCCTGATGTGCCCTGAAAAAATCGGGCAGCTCGGCAAAAGGTTGAAACTTGAAAGCGGAATGAATTTTCCTGAGGAATTTTTTGGTTGTCATTTTTAGCTTTTTTCTATTTCTTCAAGTATTTTGATATCAAATATTTTAAGAAACAGTATTCTTATACTTAGATTTTATGTCATATATAATCTAGTTTTCCGAAATCCAAATTTCCTTCAGCCCTTGTGCAGGTTGAACGAACATATTTGCCATGCTGTATTTAAGAAATAGAGAATGAGTCGCGTGCATTTATGGTACGTTATAATGCTGGAGGGGAATGCTAGGAGAACACTCGAGAAGCGTGTAAAACACTCGGCTACGCCTCGTGTTTTTTACACGCTTCTCGAGTGTTCTCCTAACATCCCCGAGTGCATTTTTTTCTATTTCTTTTATAATATAAGAAGAAGATATAAACACAGTAAAGTAGTAAACAATCTTGTTCAAAGATGAATATTGATATTCTCCTAACATGTAATCAGTGACGTCACTATTACAATATATATTGACTTGTCTAGCAATCGCTTGTTATATTGTTATTGTCTATATATTGTCACATGATATCCCTTGATGATCTGACCAAGACCTTGTCCTTGGTAGTTATTTATAAATATCTGTAATTAGAGCCCTCACAATTACTACAATAATGTTAGAATGCTAGTACATTTCACATTTTCACCATACATGTGCTCTGAAACAAATACCTAAATTATTGTACGAGCTTAGGGACTTGTCAGAAATTACCAGGGGGGGAGGGGGGGTGGGGACTTGAAAATGTAAGTTGAAAAACTGTGACCCCCCAGCAAGGACGAGCATGAAATATCGTGACCCTCCCCTTGGCCGTGGCCAAAAAAATTCATGACCCCTCCCCTTTCCTGCTTCGCAAAATCCTCCCTTATGAAAATTATGGCTTAAATTTTTATGACCCTCCCTTTTCAATGGTTCAGTTTTTAATGACCCACCCTTTTGAAGGGCTGAAAAAATTAAGACCCTCCCCCTTTCTCCACCCCCCCTCCCCCCCTGGTAATTTCTGACAAGTCCCTTATACACTGTTTCTACACTCTGGTGCAAACAGTTGTATTCCAAGAGACATTAATTTACGTTGCATTGATTTTTAGCATCCATTTCCCATCGATTTTCCATCAATACTTATGATAGTAATTTTACTATAATTGTATTTCTTTGGTGACGGCAGATTGAAGTATGGGTGGACTTCATAGTTGTGAGGATTGTCAAATCCAAGTATGTCTGGTTGTTGGTCGATTGTATATGGAAAAACCACTGGTAAAACTGATAATTTTCTTGCATCACAGTCCAACTCCACAAGTACATTTGTTGTCATACCAGGATATGTTAATCCTGGATCATATGTAACAACATTACCACGACCGTTGCAACCGACACAAATACCGATGCTTAAACCATCTGGAAAACTGTCGCCTCTAATCTTCCATGAATGTCTCCCTCTTTGGAAACCTGGCTTTCCGATAATTGCTACATTTTTTGAACTCTTTGTTTTTACGCTAAATCCATTATCCTCGAATGTAACATCAGGGCTAGCCAAGTGTTTATTATAAAACTTCCAGATGATGGGCTTCGCAGTGCCTCCTTGTGCTCCTGTAGGTTTGCTATGTGCACGCCGCAAAACGAGTCTGGCTCTGGCGAGGTGTCCTTCGTCAGCAGGGCGCGGGTCATTAGCATGGCCTGGTTCATTAGCAGGGCCCGGATTAGCTGGTCTGTCAGAGGTTGCCAATTTCTTGGGTTTCAATGGGGGTCTCTCTGCTCTGGCCAGCTCTTCCTCTTCCATTGCATAGCCTTCGCCATATGGCATAACATTTCCAAAAGTTGAAATCACATCAGTCAACAGGGAGTCTGTCGCCAGGAAAAGTAAAAGATCCACTTCAACATGTGACACCAAATCCTGACATTCCGCTTGAAACACCTGTTGCAAAAGATGACAAGATTATAGAATTAAAGACATTCTCAATAAGTTTGTGTTTGCCCAACAAAATATAATCCTGAAAGTGTCAAACACCACTTCAGTTGCCTTTCCTTAATGTGTTTTATGCTGCACTTAGTCTCTCACGTTCTTAAGGCATGCACATTAACCTTCCACCTTTAGGTTTATCGTGATTGACTTCCTATTCAAAGTTCTACCTAAATTTCAGTCAAAAGGTGACTAAGGCCAACCAATTTTCCTTGTTGGATTACGGACTTTACGTCGTCCAACCAGAAAGTATTAGTATTTGTGCGGGTGAGACGCCCAAAAATATAAAACGGAGAACTGCCTGGAGGAATGGCGGTCAGGCTGATGTGCAGACTAAAATGGCAACACACAAATGGCCGAGGAAAATTTAATATCACATGAACATCGCATGCAGGTTGACATTTTTTTTTTACATTTGCTATCATCTATACTCTTTGTCTCTTTGACTAGCTGGACATACATATCAATGCAATGGTATTAGTCTATGTACAGATACTGGATATTGGTGAGAATTGAGAAAAATCCGTAATCCAACAAATAAAAAGGTGTGGCCTAACGGAGCCAATTTCCTTTCTTTATAGTAATTCATATCTAATTCATATTTTTTGTGCAGTCTTAGAATACAAACCTTATCATTAACCCCTGTGGATGTTTGTAGGAACAGAACAGGGTCTTTGATATCAAGAACCTTGCGACAAAATTTAATTGTATTTTCAATTTTTTCTTCCTCTAACCGAACTCGATCCAGTTCTGGAGAAAGACCATCATCATTTTCCCATTGCATGTCAAATGCTTGTTGGATTAATGTGTCTTGTCTCTTTTTCAGATTTTCCATATGCTCGGCAAAAGTATCTGATATTTGTTTGGAAATATCAAAGACATTATCCGATTGCTTCACTTTCAACTCGGCAAGAACGGCACCATGTCTTACGACAGAAGGTAACAGCTCTTCTTTCTTTCGCAAGAGATCTTCGACCTTTTTTCGGTATTCTCTGGCAGCCACATCAATGCTTTCGTATGAATGCTGACTACATGTACCCCTATTTGAAATGCATTTACAACAGATGTGTTTTGAGCAATCTTGGCAGAACAGTTCACATTGCTTTTCTGGGTGATTCTTGCAGTATGTAGCACTAGTAGTCTCATTTGCTGCGTCAGTTGGAGCTGCGTCAGTCGTAGAATTCAACACATCAAGTACATTGTTCACAAAGAAGTTAGGTTTCAGGTTGGAGACATCGCCATTTGGGACCTAGCAAATGAACAATAGAAATAACTGTTAAAAATTATAAACTCCCTTGTTTGTTGATTAGCCTTTGAAAGCCATAAGGTAAAGTGTAATACAAACAACAAAATTGATGAAATTTGCAATAAAATTTGATTTCAACAGATGTTAAGTAAAAATGTTCATGAATATCGTTTCGGTTGTTGTAACTTATGTGTAACATTTTCAATTAACATTTGTTGAAATCAGATTTTGTTGCAAGTTGCTGCAATTTTGTTGCTCGTATTACTACACCTTTTAAGAGAGAAATGAACAATGAACAATGAAAATAACTATTATTGATTAGTCTGTGAAAGATTGATTATTTAGCCTGTGAAAGATTGATTATTTAGCTTAAATTAATACACTACACATAAGCCCATTGACCATCAGTCATCTATTTGATTGCGCAGTATTTGTGAAACACTACTAGCTATCAGAAAACGACGGCCAGGAGATGTCATGAAGAGGGTGGCATGATCCTGGTGGGTGTTCAAAGACGAGCAACCAAATTTATACTTCAAGATTACGAGTTGTCTTATCCTGAGTTGTCTTATCCTGATTGCATATATCGTACTGGCTAGAAATAAAGGATCTCATCTTTTTCTTCAAATGCAAACAAGGCCTCTACGATTTAGATATCTCCTCGTTTGTTACCTTTTCTTCTCACCGCTCGTCTCCAAATTGCGCTCGTCTCACACCCGTTCAAGCAAGGATAATTTGCTTCAAGTCAATCCTTACAGGACTTCTTTATTCTTTACTAAAATTATTCATACACGGTAGCCTATTCAGTAATTTTCTGATTTTCAAAGGACTGTGTATACTATATCTAAATTACATTATATTCACTATATTACATAAACAAAAATTAATCACTATATACAATGTCAAGATAGCCATAACTGGCACAAACAAGTATTTAACCATTATTAATAGAGGTGGTATTTAACCGCTGTTTAAAATATATGACTGATAGGTTTTCAAGATTATTTGTAATTTACTTCGAAGTTCGTTCCAGTGTTTTGCTGCTCTATACGAGAAACTTTTTTAAGGAAAACTTTTTTTGGCAAAGCTAATTTGGTATAGTTACCCCTCAAATAGTAACTATTGTTCTCACATTTAGTAAAAAGCTCTGCAAGATGTTCAGGCAGTAGCCCTGTTAAAGCCTTAAACGTCATTGCTTCCTGTTTATTTAAAGTTTTTTCAATCTGTTCCCATTTAAGGTTTTCTAATATTTGTTTAGAACGAACTTCATATATTGTGTCCCCAGTTATCACGCGCGCTGCTCTCCTTTGCAATTTTGAAAGTTCTCTTTAGAAACTCGTTCTTTAATCGAATTGTCTTTCTCTGGAACAATCTCTCTCCTATCATTCGTAACAGTACGTCTATTTCCTCCTTTAAGCACCAACTTCATACTTACTTTTCTTCTCAATTAGACTCTACTTTCGATGTAAACAGAATGCGCACTTGGAAAACTTTTTGCTCTAAATGCCGTTCTTACAATCTAAGCTGTTGTTCCTAACTTTTGCCTTTATATTGTATAGCATTTTTCCTTTATAAAGTATATTGTCCTTGTCATTAATTTATGTCTATTCCGTAATGTGATGTAACTTTTGTCAGGTTGGTCTTCATATGGGACCCATGTCCTCTTGACCATACCCTCAATGCGCGTATAAACGTTTTGTATTATTTGGTTGTAAAGTAAATAAATAAAAACAATAAATCAAAGGAAATGAGTGATGTTACATGCAACAGAAAAATGAGTGTGAGTTGAAAAATAATGTAATGAACTGTCATTACAGGTCAGCGATGAAAGGAGGAAGACATTCAAGACAGTGTTCTAGAGAGGACTGAGATGGGGACTGAGACAAGGACGTTTTGATGGAATCATAGACTATCCAGAAGACACATGAATGAATGTCTTCTGGATAGTCTATGATGGAATCAAGAAACATCTTACAAACAAGCAGGTACGAAGAAGATTTCACTAGAAAGTATAGTCAAGAAAATAGAAGAGAAAGAATGAGATTTTGATATTTGATTAGCAAGGATGATAGAAAATTAACTAAGAGAGCATGGAAAGAGCCTGTAAGTCGTAAGAGTAAAAAGATGCAAACAAAGATAAGGATAAGATGCAATGGCCTAGCCAGCAAAACAGAAGTGAGGGGGTGGGGGGCAATTTATAACATCAATAAAAAATTGTTCAGGTGGATGGGAAGTGGGTATGCCTGTGATATGACGGAGCTAAGAGGATTATGGAAGAAATTGGAATTACAAGGGAATTTTGAAAGTCTCTAGATCGTCGGAAATGGCATTTTCATTGTCTTCTCTACCTCTTTCATTTAAGCCTTTCATTAATTCTTTCATTATGATTTCTGAGTCTATGCTATTTGCTGCAATTTTTTTTAAATTCAATTTCGGCCCCCCTTTATAAAATATTGGGGGGGGGTGCAGCCCCCTGCCCCCACCCCTATACCCCTGAGTAAAATGGAGATAATACACACGAAGGCCTTACATTTAAAAGGAAACTGCATATTTCATATGTCCTTGCTCAGTGGCGGACACCGGGGGGGGGGGACGAAGGGTGGCGACCGCTCCCCCACAATAATTTCTAAAAGCCTTTGAATGATAGCTTATTAACTGAGTAACAAAGTTGTATCTATGATTTTACAACTACAAAAGCCTTGATAGGCTATAATTTAAGTAAATGTGCATAAAATTTAAGCCAAAAAGATTTTGAGACCGGAGATGAGACCAGCAACAAAAGAGTGGTTATATGTTAGCAACCTCACACCCCCAATATTTCGCCAGGTCTCAGCCACTGTCCTTGCTAAACCTTATATTCTGATCATGCTTTGGTGAGTTATGAGTTTGAATCCCTCAACATGATTTATAATTTACCTTGACTTCCAACCTGCAATGTGGACATGTTATCTTTCCTTGTGGTGTAATCAGACCTTCTAAACATTCTTTACAGTAGGAATGAACACACGGCAGTGCTCTTGCATCTTTAAAACTTTCAAGGCATATTGAACATCTCACCAACAAAGCAAGATCTGAGGTAGGGCTTGATGGCTTTACAGCCATAATCTAACCAAAATAAAACAAAACATGGTAAGCAGGCAGGCCTGTATCACAGGTTAGATATAAACACGGATGTCTCACACAGCAAACATTTTGTCCCTGCAACATTTGATATGCATGCAAATTACACAATATCATGCAATAATTCACAAGATGGCGTAATTTGCCTTGAGCAAAACTTGCTGGCAAAATGGAGCATGTGTGATATTGTGTGTATGCTCACACTGCCGTTTTGCCAGTAAGTGTCGCACCATATAAGGTATGTGATCAACGAGGTAAAAAGGCGAGGACACAACTATGAAAGGGACCGACAACAAGTGAGACATCTGGTTCATATCTAATCTGTACCTGCAGGATTTGCTAGCCAAGGGGCAGTAAACACCTATGCTGAAACAAGTACCCAAATATGCAGTGTGTCAGTAGCACTTTATAAAAATACCTTCTCTAGCCCAGATTTTTAAGTTTCCCCTGGGGCAGAGGGAAGGGTAGGTGGTAACAGCCCTGTCAGCAGGGGTGGAGTCAGGCATTAGTCCCATGTTAATTAAATCATTGCCAATTAAATTTGTAGCAATTTGTTAAAGAAATTTCATTTTGTCAAAGTGGAAACACTTATCCAGTATCCAAAGTCCAAAATAAAAGGTCGCCACTTGTTCCCATCTTCCATACTGACAGACGTCATTTTTTCAAGTTTGAAGAAATGTAAAATAGCCTTGTAACCGACCCTAACCCTAAAACTTACCCTAACCCCAACCCTAAACCTAAACTAAACCCTAACCAAATTGATGAAGAAAAGTCAAGAAATACGAAATTGAAAATCGGGAAAATTGCGTAACGTCAATTTGGTAGATGGAAACAAGTGAAAACCAAAATAAAAGCTCAAAAAGTCATTTCTATTCTCCAATATATTAGAGTAGGAAATTAAGGCAATTTCACAGTTGTGAAATTAATTTTATTTCGAAAAACCTGATAATTACCAATACAAACGATCGTTTCAATACAAAAATATTGCATTACGTAATTAATACTTTAATACTAGCCTAATTAATATGCCGGTGTCACAGTGATATGTGTATCCCCGTGTTTTGTGTATCCCCATACTCATATCACTAGGGATATATGTATCCCCGGTGGGGATACTCAAAACACTGAGCTCGAGCGAACCTGTGCACGTGGAGCGAACGAAGCGAATGAGGATTTTAACCACTGATCTCATGATTTTAACAGAAAACCAGGCAAACTCCGGTAGGTGGATACTTTTTTCGTTCTACAACAAATATTTGTAAAAGATTTACAGTAAGATGGAAAGACAGGTTACGGTTCACTAGTCCGAAGGTTCACTAGTCCGAAGGTTCACTAGTCCGAAGGTTCACTACTCCGAAGGTTCACTACTCCGAAGGTTCACTACTCCGAAATATGCACGTTCTGAATTGCAATTACGTGTCCTACTGGGTAAGAATATGCACGAAAGACAGTTAAGGAACAGGTTAAGGCGATGATATAACTAGTTTCAACGACCATTTCCGATGGCGATACTACACGGAATTCGATTTGTTTGGCAACGCGTTCCTCCTTGGAAAATGTCGCCTGTATTACTGATCACCTTTAAATATGAAACTTTTTGCAGGCAGTTTTTGACTCGTTAAGATTACGAAAATATATATTTCCTTTGACGCACATATCTTACTGATGAGTTTATGTAGCTTTACATGAATGACAAAATTGCTATGCTAGTATAAGAATTGTTGAAAGGATAGCTCTAGTTATAGTAGCTATTTGTGGAACATTAAACAATTCTCGGATGAGGCTGAGCATGATATCTAAAAAACTATTATTCCATGCCGATGACATCACCAGCGGAATTAACGTGAGAACTACCGGATATTGAGCATTATCCGGGGCTTTTTGACCAATCCGAAACGAGAATAGAGTTTGACTGTATAATAATAATCATATATAATTAACAGTTAATGAATATTGCGATATGCATAATTATTTAAATGTTCCCATCTCAGTGTGACAACGACGGCTTCTAATGATTATGTGTAACTGCCACATAGCATGATGTCATAAGTAATTTACCAAAAATTGATTTTTTATTATTAGCGAAATAAGTTACAAAACAAGAGACAACAATCAACATTCGTCAACTTTTCAATGAAGGTGGCTCGATACAGTTTTCAAAAATTCAAGCGTACAACATTTTGAATTTCTTAAACTCCGTGTTTTAAGGTCTTAATCACCATATATCGGTGTTTTCATACATTTTGATGTTTCTACTTTCAAGTTGTGTTAGTTTTTGTAACACATAGTTCGTTGCTATGGCAACACACCCATCCGAAATTCACTAAAAAACGGCCTATTGCTTCGTGTAGTTGGAAAAATGCACGGTGACCCCCAAATCCTTTTCGCGCATTATTTTACAAACAACATAAACTAACAATAAGCGAAATATAAAAAAATTCTGTAGTGCCAATTTTTTTTCAAATGCAAAAATGTCGTTTTCTTCAATAAAATTATTTTGGCATTACAGAATTTTTTTTATTTTTGCTATAATGAAAGACTTTTGGGGTACAATACAGCATGCAAAATTGAACATAGGTCACCGGACAAAATAACGATATATATTAAAAATTTTCAAACAACATCTATAACTGCCGTTGCTATGGCAACAATGGCGTTTAAATATGGCGGATATTTTGGTTTTAAAGTGATTTAACTCGAAAATAACATCGGTGACCCCCATTTTTTATTTCATAAAATGCTTTCTTTTACTATGTTGAATTATTTTAGAGATTTAAAAAATATTCTGTCATGGCAAAAATACGTTATAACGAATAATCTCATTTTCCTATTTTGAAAAAGTTTGGCATGACAGAATTTGTCAAAATAATTTAATATACTAAAAGAAAGAATTCTATGAAATAAAAAATGGGGGTCACCAATGTTATTTTCGAGTTAAATCACTTTATAGCCAAAATAACCGTCATATTGAAACGTCATTGTTACCATAGCAACGGCAATTATAGATGTTTTTTGAAAAATTTCAAACTCTTTAGTTATTGTTTTATACAATTCAGACCCTCTTTGTTTTTCAACGAATAATAATTTTCGGAAAATTTGGATCTAAATCGGAAATCTTCCATTTTTTAGAAAAGCGTAGTGAGCCACCAAAGCCCTAATAAACTATTAATACTTTTTCCTTAAATACAAAAGATTTTCAAAGCGAAAAAAATGTGACAGTGATATTGTTAAATACCAACATCTATACACCGTACGTAAAATAATACTAGACTTTTAATATTCAATTATGACGTATGGTACGTTAGTTTGATATGAGCTACCACGAATTGCCCTAAAACGTATAGTTATTAGATGTGATACTGCATTCCAATAGCGCTCAACATCCCGGACTCCATTAATGTAGTCGGTCTTCAATCTCCGAAATTGATTTTCCAACCGTTGCGGCGACGCTTTCGTGTGGGATGCCCGCCATTATCATCGGGATTTTCCAGCTTAGAAATTAAATATGGCGGTCATTTGTGAGAGACATGTCCTTGTAGGGAGATATTAACCATGTGACTCTTAAATGGCCGCCAAATTCAATTCCTAAACTTAGAAAAATAACCTACTAAATGGGGACTCACAACTGGGCGCGTTATACAACATCGGTCATCTGTAAAGAGCAATACATTTTTGCAAGAGGAAATATAGTCCATGTCCAGAGGTCCATGTCTATCGTCTACGCAGAAAAATCAGCGAGTTTATAAATGTGATATACTGACCTGTGTGTCAGTAGTTCGATCATGCAAAGAATATATATTAGTCATATTATTGCGAAATTTCGGTGATGTTATGTTACGGCTCTTATTATTATTATATATACTGCCAAGAATAATGTGGTTACTGCGAGAAAAAAAGCATGAACAACCTGACATAGGATGATATAACTAGTATATCTACGACTACGAAGACATATTTCTTATTCTAACAATTTACTGTTCAATTCAGTTATGTTCCAGTGTTAGTACAAAGCAGATAACAAACATTTTCCTTGCGAATAAGAACAATTCAAACTGGTTATGGAATATAGGTAATCTGGAACATTTACAAAACTTGGGAATAACAGGAAATACGGACTATATAAGCAATGAGGAACTGTATATAGTATTATCTAATTGATAAACAAGTTGGAATGTAAACGTTGGGGAAGTTGTGTAGGGGACCCCTGTGTATTTTTTTATTTTTATTTTTTTTATTTAGCTTCGTCAACTAGGGCAGGGTCACCACAACAGCACATGCCAATCACTGTGGGCCCTTTTACCTAACCCACCCTGTCAACTTTCCCTGTGGGAGGAAACCGGAGTACCCGGAGAAAAACGGCAGAGCGTTGACTTTACTCTTTTCACTTGAGGACTGGGTTCGAGTCGCATTGAGAAAGCTCTCACTGAGACTTAAACCCGTGACCTTAGAGGTGAAAAGCAAGTGCGCTAACCACTTCGCCACCGAAGCCCGGTTGGTTGGCGTGTGTACGAAGAATACCTAAAAATACGTTTATGATTCGTGAAACGCTTGAGATTATGCTAAAAAGGCAGCATTTACTAAATTTTAGGTACGTAACCTACAGTGGTTATCAGGGCCTCCGAGAAGGGGGGAGACTTGTCCCGGGTCCCAACCTAATAGAGGCCCCATCTTGAAAAAAGGCCAGAATGAAATTTAAAGTGCTCATTTAACTGTTGACAATTTATTTCAGTGTCATTATATATGTTTTTCATTAAAGTTTTTCACAACGCTTTGAAGTACTGTATGCCTTAGCACAGTTTTTAGTCTTTTCTGCTGTTTGAAAATAATGATCAGCCGATCAGGTCATAGGGGCACTGAAAATTTGACACTTTGGGGCCGATTTGTATTTTTTTACATGTTATATGTAATTTTCTGACCATTAAAATTCTGTAGAATCTTCCTCCAAAGTGCATGAAATGGCATTTCAGAGACTCTGGATTTCAAAAATTGTCTGGGGGGAACATGCCCTCACACCCCACTAGATGTCTCATGCCTTTGACACCACGCATTTTTCATCCACAAAGTTGGAAGGTCTTTGGGGGGCCCTCAGGAAAATTTTGCCCCCCCTGCAAGTTCTCTCGGCGGCCCGGTAGTTATCACAATATTATTGGACAGATTGCCGGTAAAGGTGCAATGCATATAATTATGAATAGAAAAGTCCTTACAAGTCAACTATGTTTCCCTTGCCGAGAGCTGTAAAGCCAACTCCTATATATAACACTTTTCACGGGTAATCCGGCTAAGCTGGATATATTATGAAAGTTACGTTAATGTAATTTAATTTGCTTGTAAGGACTTTTCCGTTCATAGCCTTTCTCCCTCACCGAGAACTGTAACACCAACTCCTATTATATAAGTTGGACATATTATGAAAGTTGAGCTACAGTAATGTAACTTAGTTGGCTTTTAAATTGCTGTGACACAATATGTCCAGCTTAGCCGGATTACCAATGAAAAGTGTTATAATAATATAGGAATTGGTGTTAAAGTTCTCGGCAAGGGGAAAAGGCTATGAATAGAAAAGTCCTTATACAAGCCAACTAAATTACATTAACATAATTTTCATAATAAGTCCAACTTAGCCGGATTACCCATAAATGTGTTGTATATTGCATTAAGCATTATAGAAGTTGGTGTGAAAGCTCTCGGCAGGGAAAAAAGGCTATGAATAGAAAACCCTAAGTACTTACAAGCTAACAAATTGCATTAACACGACTTTCATAATATGTCCAACTTAGCCGGATTACCGATAAAAGTGCTATATACTGTATAACATTATAGGAGTTGGTGTTAAAGCTTTCAGCAAGGGAAAAAGGCTATATGAATAAAAAAGTCTAAGTCCTGACAAACAAACAAAATTGCATTCAACACAACTTTCATAATATGTCCAACTTAGCTAATCTTACTCATGAAAAGTGTTAAATATTGGAGTTGGTGTTAAAGCTCTCGCCAAGGGAAAAGGCTATCTATGAATAGAAAAGTCCTTATACAAGCCAACTAAATTACATTAACACAATTTTCATAATAAGTCCAACTTAGCCGGATTATACCCATAAATGTGTTGTATATAACATTAAGCATTATAGGAGTTGGTATTAAATCTCTCGGCAGGGAAAAAAGGCTATGAGTACTTACCCTAAGTACTTACAAGCTAACAAATTGCATTAACACGACTTTCATAATTTGTCCAACTTAGGCGGATTAAACAAAGGCATGAAAAGTGTTAAATATTGGAGAGGGTGTTAAAGCTCTCGGCAAGGGGAAAGGCTATGAATAGAAAAGTCCTTATACAAGCCAACTAAAGTACATTTACACAATTTTCATATGTCCAACTTAGCTGGATTACTCATGAAAAATGTTATATTGGAGATGGTGTTAATTTAAAGCTCTCGGCAAGCGGAAAAGGCTATCCGCTATGAATAGAAAAATTCTTATGCAAGCCAACTATAAATTACATTAACACAATTTTCATAATAAGTCCAACTTAGGAGTTGGTGTTAAAGCTCTCGGCAAGGGAAAAAAGGCTATGAATAGAAAGTTTACTTATAAACTAACTAAATTACATTATAATACAACTTATTATAATCAGATTCTGCTTGTAACTGAGTTGTGTTAATGCAATTTAGTTGGCTTGTAAGTATACTGTTCCCTTGTCGAGAGCTGTAACAGCAACTCTTAAAAGGTTGAATTAATGAATAATTATTGAATTCTGTTTTGGTGATATCCGAAATCGGAAACCCGATTCACATACAGCCTTAACCTGGGCCTTCTTCTTCTCCTTCCGTTTTGGGGTCTGTGTTGAAATCGACCATAAACAGCATATGAAGGGGAGGGGGTGAAGGTGAGGGGAGAAGAGGAGGGAAAATGATAAATAAAAGGCCTAGCATGCACATTTCCCAATGAAAAAGTCCAAAACTGTCCCGTTTCTATATGCATGGCCAATTGTATATTGATGACTGAAAGTTGTGTTAATGCAATTTAATTCTATTTATAGCCTTTTTCGCATGACGAGAGCTGTAACACTAACACCTATGTATAACACTTTTAAGGGTAATCCGGCAAAGCAAAGTATTATGAAAATTGTCTTAATGTATTTTTGTTAACGTGTAAGTACTTTTCTATTCATCACACCTTTACCGGCAACCGTCCAATAATAATGTGATAATAATGTAATTGCTATCTGCTTACTGCATACCGGCAGTGCATATATATATATATATATAGATGTAACAGTGCATTTTAGTTAGTTGAACATTGAGTCAGTTTCAAGTTAGCGTTAAGTTCAAGCACGATACACCTCGAAATTAGATGGCTCAAATAATCACAGGTGCGAGAGGTATTGGAAGAGTCCTAGTTGAAGACGGCTATAAATATCAGTTCAATCGACAGAGTCAATCAACGATGCATTGGCGGTGTTGGAGAACAACCTGTGGCGCGAAATTAAAGACCAATCTCTTTGATAAGGATGATGAAGATGCAAATATTATAGTGGTGGAGAGAGACCAACATAACCACGAAGAAGACTATGCTGTTATACAAAAAGGGATATTTTTAAATGACGTAAAAGACAGCATAAAGGACGATCCAACCAAACCGATAAAGCGAGTTTATGACCAGCATGTTTCAGCCATTCACAGAGAGGTTCAGGGTAACGGATCCGATCAAGAGATTCCTGATTTTCAGTCGGTTCGCTCACAAATGTCAAGAGTCAAATCAGCTGAAGTACCAGACGCGCCACAAGATATATACGACGTAAACATCGAAGGTTCCTGGGCACGATCATGGAGAAACAAAAGGTTCCTGCTACACCAAGACAATGACTGGGGTATCGCTATTTTCTGCACCACGAAAAATCTGCGCGCACTTGATCAGTGTCAACAATTGTATATGGATGCAACTTTTCGAACAGCACCACGCCCATACGAGCAAGTTTTCACCATACTTGCAGAGTATTATGGTCGAGTATTACCTCTAGCAATAGCAACAATGACAAATAGAGCGATTGGCCATTACAGACAGGTGTTACAAATTCTCCAGCGGAAATTTCGACGTGTGACGGGAAGTGAATGGGAACCCGAGGCAATTGTGTGCGATTTTGAGCAAGCCCTGATCGCTGCTATCCAGACAGAACTACCAGACACCAGAATAGAGGGATGCTATTTTCATTTTAACCAATCTCTATGGCGCCATGTCAAAGAACTTGGTTTGGCCCGTGCTTACCGAAATCACGAGCGTGTGAAGAAGCTCATTAGGAAAGTAATGTCAATCGGATTTTTGCCGACACCCATCGTGAGAAATAACTTTGCTTTACTGCGCACAGAGAATAGGACACAACGATTGTTCAGAAGATACCCAGGTTTGGTGGAGTTCTTCAATTACGTGTACAATAACTACATCAACGGAAACTTTCCTATAGCTTTGTGGAATGTGTATGATCGGGACATGGATTGCCGTACAAACAATCACGCCGAAGGTATTGTAGTTTACTCTTCATTATTTTATTAATTATCAATATTAGTTTTCGTATCTCATTTCATCTCAAGTTATTGCACTTTTTGCTTTTCGAGTTTTGACGTCACTGGTTGTGTTTGAGACGGAATTGTGTTTGAAAAAGAAGGAAGTCTGATGTCTGAAAGCTGATTCCGTAATTCATTCTTATTGTTCTTATAGCCTATAGGCGTTCGTAGCTAGCTTGTTGCCATAACAACCACATGCATTAACAATCCAAAATGTTTGCTTACGCGCACTTACAAATTGTACCAAATTTCATTTCATCTCGTTAAATCAACTCTTAGACATCAGACTTTCTCCATTTTGCTGCCATCCCAGGATCAATTATTGACGTCATAACTTAAGGTGGCGCGAGACAGTTTTTAAAAAAATGGAAAATTAACTATTTACGTCTGACTTTTTGGACAATTATTACCTGTCGTTGGAAAACAAAGAGTGTATAATAAAATAACATCGAAAGAATTAAAAAATTTTAACAAAGTTACATAACTGCTGTTGCTATGGCAACAATGATGTTTCAATATGGCGGATATTTTCATTAAAAGTTATTTAAGAAAACGAATTCGGTGACCCCCATTTTTTATTTCATAAAATGCTTTTTTAATATATCGAATTACTTTACGATTTTAATAAAATTCTGTCGACCCAAAATTTTCCAAGTTAGTTCAATATACTAAAAGAAAGCATTTTATGAAATAAAAACGGGGTCACCGAAGTCGTTTTCGAGTTAAATTACTTTAAATGGAAAATATTCGCCATATTGAAACGTCATTGTTGCCATAGTAACGGCTGTAATGTGACCTTTGTTCAAAATTCAAACTCTTTCGATATTAGTTTATAAAAGTCATACACTCTTTGTTTTCCAACAAGTAATAATTGTCCAATAAGTCAGACGTAAATCGTAAATTTTTCATTTTTGAAAATACTGTATCGAGCCACCTTAAAATACAAAAAGAGTGATAGCTTGGGAATATGAGAAAACTGGAACCACGCCATTTATTCATACACGTTTGTTATTATACAATTATATTTGCATTTTTAAGCCAATTTATATGCAAAAATATAAATTTAAGTTAATGGAGCAATGCTCACGGTAATTGGCAAATGGCAATTTCAATGCTATATAACTCAGGGGTCTGATTACAGTTTCATGTTATCACAACTAAAATATGCGGCTGATGGTGGTGATGAAAGGTCACCTGGTTTATATCATGTCTGAAATATCAAAGGTTACTTTGTATTCATCATTTGTGCACGTGCACGGCAGATGACACAAAATTCCTACAACCAATCAGAATGTTACCTGCTTAATTTGACATAATTGTAACCAATCATAAACCAGGAAAATGAATACAATAGATAAAGCATGCTCGCAAGAGATCACTTTGTTCTAAAGTTCCAACGAGGCACACTACAGGTTACAAAGCTGCGAAACTTTTATTCATCGATTGCTTATAAATAATTCATCGCTATGCCTCCAGTTCGACGCGTAAGAATACGAAATGCAAATGAAGGAAGTGCGTCAAGCAATAACGTTTCCAACATCAGACATAATGTAGTTAATACCATTACAAGTCTTCGAAGACAGTGCGCCGAGAAAGGACTACCAACACATGGACGTCGAAATGCGTTAGTTGCTCGCTTACAACACCACGCCACAACTAACGTGAATTTACGCGTGTCTACAAACGAAGACTCGCAACCAGCGCCTACGGAATCACTAACCTTGCCTATGGAATCGCAACAACTTCTTTCAGAAGCGCAGCAGGCACAAATTCAGTCGATAGCCTCTCGTTGTATTGAACAAGCTGCGGCCGAGATAGCGTCCAACGCAGCCCGGGCTGCCGTCCAAGCAATGTTAAACTCGACGTCTTGTGCTAGTGGAAGCAACGCGGCCAACAGCATTCCAGTCATCCTAGACGAACGCGAAGTGCGCGAAGGCAATATTCCACACTAACTGCAAATCAGTCGACCAACGCCACAGTACAGCGAATTCCCTACGGAAATGGCTTCCACGAGGTTCCTGCGACATACGTCAAGCAAATCCCGTCGGGTGAGTTTTTGACTTAGCTAAACTTCTACCTAAAAACATGTCGATGGGCAACCAATCCGATGAGCCCATAATCTTAACGCTTGAGAACACGGTGATTAAGGCCAAAAAGGCATCTCAGCCAACCGCTAGAATCACCGATATTGAACAGTGGACAACCGCGTACACCTCGTATATGAGCGTTATGACCCATCAGTTTCGGTCGGGCCCAAGAACTTATCAATATATGAGTTTGATACGCCATGCTGCCCAAACTCACCGGGGCCTGGGTTGGTGTATATCGACCACAAATTCCGATGTAAAGCCGCACTTAACCCTAGTCTCGACTGGTCCATTCTTGATCAACAACTTTGGCTGATGATATTTACCACAGCACCGGATATGCTTGCGACAATATCCAATTTTTGCCAATGGACCCCAAAACCGGGCTTCCTCAGGGGCGAGCGAGGAGGCTCTTGTCATGAATTCAACCGAATGGGTCTGTGTTCCCGGCAGTCATGCCAATACCGCCACCTATGTAACAGGTGCAATCAACCACACCCAGGGTATCTCTGCCCCTCCTTCAAATCCACACAAGCTGAGGATAATGAGCAAATCTCAAAACGAGGTCACAAAACTTCAAGATCAAAACGTGACTGAAGTAATACCATTACCTACCCCTGTTTCTGTTCACAACCTAGAAGAAGCTCTGTCTGGTCATCCAGACAAAAATTTTGTTTCAGAGCTTTGTAACGTTTTTACTCATGGTGTGCACATAGGTTTTCAGCAACGCACCCCAGGTTTTCAAAAATTTGCCTACTGCTTTTGCCAATCCGGAAACTGTTTCCTCGAATTTAGCAACTGAAGTTTCTCTTGGCCGCATGGCTGGCCCTTTTGACTCTCCCCCCTTTCAGAATTTTCAGGTTTCACCAATTGGCTTGGTACCTAAAAAGAATTCAAGCAAATTCCGCACAATTTTTCATTTGTCTTATCCGAAATCAGGCTCAACCAGCATAAATCATAGCATTTCGAAAGAAGATTTTAGTCTCCAGTATATCACAATAGACGATGCTATCAAGGGTATTCAGCGTTTTGGCTCAGGCTGCTTCCTGGCTAAAACCGACATTGAATCGGCTTTTAGGCTAGTCCCAATCCATCCAGATGACTATGAGCTGTTAGGCATGTGCTGGGAGGAAGTATTATTATGATAAGGTTCTACCATTTGGGTTACGGAGTGCCCCATCCATCTTTAACCGACTTTCAGATGCACTTGAATGGATCCTACTCCATAACTGTAACATCTCATTTGTATGTCATATTCTTGATGATTTCCTTCTCATTGAGCCCCAGCAGTTACACCACCTTTGGACGGGGTTTGTCAACAAAGTTTAACAAAAATGTTATCTACCTTTGAAAGCATTAAGATCCCAATAGCTCCAGGAAAACACAAGGCCCTCGCAAGTACTTGAGTTTTTAGGCATCCTATTAGACACTGTAAACATGAAAGCCAGTCTACCTCGAGACAAAATTGAGAGGCTGCATGCCATCTTTGAGCAATTTCAACATAGACGGTCCTGTACTCTAAAAGAATTGCAGTCTTTAATAGGCACCCTAAACTTTGCATGTAAAGTAGTGCCCCCTGGGCGGCCCTTCTTACAACGCATGATTGCTCTAACTAGAAACATCAAGAAACCACATCACCACATTAAGCTAAATTCTGGTTTCTTCCAAGATCTTGAAATGTGGAAGAAGTTTATTTCCAACTGGAATGGGGCAAATTTCTTTCTGTCTTCAGAGTGGCATGACTCTGATACTTTAGTGCTACATACTGATGCCTCTGGCACATTGGGGTTTGGGGTATTTTTGGGAAGAAGTGGTTTCAGGAGCATGGAAACCAAATCAAAGACTAGGCCAGCCTGGTATAAGTATATCTTGGCAGGAGTTCTTTGCAAGAGTTGGAGCATGTCATATCTGGGGTGACCTCCTGTCGGACCACCGGGTTAGGTTTCATTGCGATAATGAGGCTGTGGTGACCATTATTAATACTAAACGTTCCCGAATCCCCAGGGTTATGGACTTACTGCGTCATCTAACACTCCTAACCTTGCGGCACAATATATACATCCACGCTGTGCATATTCCTGGTAAACACAATGACATAGCCGATGCAATTTCTCGTTTTCAATTTCAGAGGTTTCGACAATTGGCTCGGATGCAGATACCAGTCCCTGCCAAATTCCAGAAACTTTAATGACTCTCTGAATGAGGACATCCAACATTATATAAATTTATCTCTAGCATCTGCAACACAACAAACTTATAGTTCTGGAGAAAAACGCTTTATAACATTCATCCAGTTATACAAGAGAAAAATATTGACCAGTGTATACCAGCTGACGAAGTGCTGTTGACAGAATTTGTCGCATTTCTTGCAAAATCTATCAAATATCCTTCCAAAAAACATATTTAGCAGCAGTTCGTCACTACCACATTCGGCATGGTTTCCAGTTAAATTTGCACAAAATGTTACGCCTGCAACTTGTGTTACGAGGAATTAAACGCTCCCATGGCGACAAAATTAGAGTCCGCCTCCCAATCACAATCCACCATTTGCGGCTTTTTAGAATGTTACTTGGCATACCCAACACACCAAGTTTTGATTCCCTGATGATCTGGGCAGCCATGACATTAGCCTTTTTTGGGTTTCTCCGTCTTGGAGAGTTAACATGCAACTGTAAATTCAATCCGAACATACATCTTACCCGAGATAGCGTCCTCTTTGCACCTAGACTTGGCACAAAAGGTCCAGATTCCATGACTGTCCATATTAAGGAGTCCAAGACTGACCCATTTCGCCTGGGTCATACTATAACAGTTGGGGCCACTAATTCTGATATTTGTCCAGTACAAGCTTTACAAAACTATCTGTCACTACAACCACCCACAACTGGTCCTCTGTTTATCCATGCATCCGGTAAACCTCTCACAAAACAAAATTTAACCACTGAAACTAGGAAGCTGCTCACTAAATCTGGCTTCGAGGCTTTGAATTATGCTGGTCATAGCTATAGAATAGGTGCAGCAACGACTGCAGCGGAAGCAAAATTACCGTCATGGCTTATTAAAACCTTAGGACGGTGGTCATCTGACTGCTATGAACGTTATATCCAGACACCTACTTCTACGTTATCAGGAGTATCAGCCATGCTGGCCAAAACTTAATTCTATTGCAAAAGAGAGAATAATACTATATCTAAGAATTATGTGTGTGCGCATATATATACATATATGCATATTTATATGTATACATGCCAATTCGCATATTTATGTGTGGGCTTTTTTCGTCTATGGGGAATACACTTTGTGTATTTGTGGGGTTGAAGTGCTCCCAATGATCACCTTCAGGCCCATAGACTCAGGTTACCTTAATGTACAGATAATCAGTCGAATCGTAGGGACTGGCCAAGGGGATTATGACCTCGTGGTTCAGGTTTATGTTAGAGGGGGTCGCTACCCTTCTGGCAGGGCTCTATTGGGGATTATGACCCCTATAGGGCATTCAGTCTCTCCTAGTGGGGCTTATAGATCCCCCACAGGAGGAAAGCATAAGGCCTTAATGAGTCTTTTGGGATGTACACAGCTTTACAACAGTACAGTATGTTAAACCGGAGTACTTCACCCCCATGACCCATTCTCCCACACAAAAATTCGTATCACTTGTGTTTGATTTTAGTCGTAGTATTCTCCCAAGAGCAATTGAATCATTAATTAAGGGTTTCATCGCGCTTGGAACAACCGTGTACAAGTGCGTCATCCCAACTTGTGGATCTTTATAAGGCATTTAAAAGATCTTCAGGCTCAAACTGACCAAGGCATCCGTTCCATGGATAATGGCGGGCTTCCCACACGAAGGCGTCGCCGCTGGCAACGGTTGGAAAATCAACTTCGGAGATTGAAGACCGACTACATTAATGGAGTCCGGGATGTTGAGCGTTATTGGAATGCAGTATCACATCTAATAACTACGTTTTAGGGCAATTCGTGATAGCTCATATCAAATTAACGTATCATTACGTCATAATTGAATATTAAAAGTCTAGTATTATTTTACGTACTGTGTATAGAGGTTGGTATTTAACAATATTACTGTTACATTTTTTCGCTTTAAAATATTTTTTATTTAAGGAAAAAGTATTAATAGTTTTGCTTCAACTAATTGCAGCAATTTTGTTGCTCGTATTACAGCACCTTTATTAGTATAGTCGTCGCATTTTTCTATACGATAATTGTTTAATAATTATATACTTTTAAAACTTATATAAAAAATTATATATTTATATTGTTATATACCAAGTGTCAAAGTCCGTTTTTCGCGGCTTTTCATTGGACGAGATATCCACGCATGGCAGTCCAAAAATCACGATGTTCCGCGTAACAACAATGGCAGCGGGCAACATGCATTTATTTTTCCCAATAACAAAACAGCAAGTAAATGGCGAAGGCCCTTTTCCTATATTTTAATAAAAAACTTTAAGGTGGTACACCACAACAAATTATTATTTTTTTAAAAATGGCTATTTCAATAATTTTTTGCCCAGAACTATAACTTGTTATAATTCACAAATAAAATATTTTTTTAAAGAGCGCCGCCCCCGATTGAGCGCCGCCCCCGAATGAGCGCCGCATCTGAAGTTCTGAACATTTAAAGAGCGCCGCGGCGCTCAAACGAGTAAATACGGTGTTAAATATAGTCATCTACTGTATATGACCTATTCTGCAATCTGATTGGCTGAGCTACTCGCTGTATCATATACAGTGAGTAGCGAAAACAATATGGTGGCACAAAGTTCTACAATAGTTTTGCAGAATAACTGTTTATTATTCAGACCTCGGTCAATGTATTCCGCCTTAGCTTCGCTTTGGCAGATAAACATTGACCTCATGCTTACTTAATATCATGCTCAGCCTCATCCGATAAATATATTTAACAGTTATTCTACCAACTCGAGTCGTACATGAGCTGATAGCCGACGAGGCGCGATAGCGCCGAGTCGGCTATCAGTCATATACGACGAGAGTGAGTAGAATAACTGTTTTATTATATACACAAGCTCTGAATCTGGATATTTACTTTTTTCAAGTAAAACTTGAATTTCCTCTTCATTTAATTGTCCAAATCTGCCAGCCATTTTTCCTACTTTTCTCTACTAGTAGGATATGAGCTAATATCCTGCTAGTAGAGAACCAATCAGATTGCAGAATACTTCATATCCAGAGCTTGTGCATATAATAATGTCTAATGTTCTACATATAGCTACTAAAAATAGAAATATCCTTTGAACAATTCTTATACTAGCATAGCCAGCGGCAGACTCAACCTGAATTTATTAGTAATAAATTCAGGTTGAGTCTGCCCGCAAGCTAATACTAGCAAAGCAATTTTGTCATTTATGTAAAGCTACATAAAGATATGTGCATCAAAGGAAATATATATTTTCATAATCTTAACGAGTTGAAAACCACCTGCAAAAAGTTTCATATTTAAGGTGATGTTAATATACGCAACAATATTCCATGTAGCATCGGAAACAGTCGTTGAAAATAGTTATTTCATCGCCTTAACCTGTTCCTTAACTGTCTTTCGTCCATAAACCTACCCAGTACTGGCAGTAGGACACGTAATTGCGATTCAGAACGCACATATTTCGGAGTAGTGAACCTTTGGTGTAGTGAACCTTCGGACTAGTGAACCTTCGGAGTAGTGAACCTTCGGACTAGTGAACCTTCGGAGTAGTGAACCTTCGGACTAGTGAACCTTCGGACTAGTGGGAAGTCACCGGAAAGACATTGTTAAATTTAGTCCATTTTATGACTTTAAAAAAAAATTTTAAATGAGGTTATTATAATTTATACGCAGTACTGCATCACCAACGTTATCAGGTTAGTAAGTGTGTGCTCTATAATTTAGTGTACATGTAAATATATATGAAGTTATGAACAAACTAGTTCAACTAAGCAATCTTGTCGACAATTTTTCTTGTACGAGTTCACTCTTTCGCATCCGTCAGGAGGAGAAAATATCCACCAAAAATAATATTGTTTGGGGGGGAGGGGGTGTTTGTTTTGAGGGGGCATTTAGTCGCATGTTACAAGGGGTTAGGGAGTATAACAAAGCACTGTCACATGACAGAGAGATGAGAATTTATAATTGTGGAATCCGTACCACGAAAAACAATATATTAATTGGAACTGGCATGAATTATTTTCATATCCTAAAAAACATGAATTGATTATAGCCTGTTGCGAATTATTAAAATGGCAGGGAAACCACTGAAATAAACCATGTAAATCGTGCCGCTTGTGAGAAAAATAAAAGTTGCACTTGCCCTTTTGTGTGTGGGGAGGATGTAGCTCAGAGTCACATAATTTCTGATAAGGGGAAATGCCAACAGTCACAGTTTGTCGGGGGAGTGGGAAGTCAAAAATCGGCAACAGAGTGTCACATATTTTGTGCATGGCCCCTTAGTATGAACCAGAGTGTCAAAATTGAAATGAAAATGATCGAAGTTTCCACTCGATCATTTCCATCTACAAAACCTATCTTAAATAGTGTGAATAATTATAGAAATGACAAGACTGTACAATTTATATTTCACAAATTACAAATGGTACATAAACCAAATGCTCGTACAAAATATTTTTCAACAACATATGATATTGTAATATAATGACAAATGTAATACAATATAATGTATAATATCAATAGTTAATGATCTGTAAAATGTTTTCTTTCAGTACTTTACAGTGCATTTTGGGCTGCATTTTGGGCTGCATTTTGGGCTGCATTTCCAACTCATATCTTTTCTCTTGAAAACCTTCTCTGGGACATCTAGACACTTTCTGTGGTACCACCTGTGGCAACTGACACACTCAACCATATCATCCTCTTGGCTGACATATGGAAGGCGACACTTGCAATAGATTGGTACAAGAAGCTTCTTGCAAGGATGTACAACTGACTGACTTGGAACAGATGGAAACATATCTATTTGGCCATTTAGGTGCGACTAAAAAATAAAATAAAAAACACCTCCCCCCTACCCTAAAAATTTGAAAAAAGGACCCTAACCAAGTTTATTTTACTTGACCTTAGTAATTAATAAAATATAATATGATAAAAAATGTTGTTGTTGTGATAATTATATCTGCCCACCATTTCAACCGTGTCGTTGTAATAATCTGGCCTGTAATAGCGTTGCCATATTTTATTGATGGTGTTTATATCTCTTCCACTGTGGCCTGCATAAGCTGCAGAGTGACATTCGTCGAAAACTTTCGACTTCTCATCTTCACGTATGACTAGTCGTCTATTCACTGTACCTCCTCTTGTTTTATCCAGGTAAAATAACGAGTTTGATTTTGCCTCGTATTCAAACTTTTTAGCGAATCTTCGCAAGACTGTTTTTTCTTGCTTGGTAAAACACGAAGGATACACGCGATTTTTTACATATTCAAGTGATTTCCATATTTTATTGGATCCATGGTGACTTTAACTGCTTTAATTTCACGTTTTCCCGCCAATTTTCCCGCAAATTTTGTTTCCTGCCAAATTCTGCCCTCATTTCCTATTCTCGTCGCCGGTGGAAATTTTTCACTAAACTTTTCCCGTGAAAATTGAAATGGAAAACCATGGGGAAACCTATATCACTAGGGATCTGGGAATGTAGGGAGGTCAGGTAGGATACTCAAAACACGGTCGCCATATTTGCTGGGGATACCCATATCCCTAGTGATATGAGTATGGGGATACACAAAACACGGGGATACACATATCACTGTGACACCGGAATATTGTGAATTTCTATGAATAAACTCTAATAATTCTAAATAATAAAAACAATGCAATCATTCCTTACTATACTAAAGTGTTTATTTCAAGTATATTGGAATTTAGATAAAAGCGCATACAGTATTTTTCCATCGCAGGCGGCAGACGTCCTATTAAATAACGATTTATAACGAATCGGCGGAAGTAAAGCTCAGAGTCGAATTTGTTTTGCCACATTATTTATATAAACTTGACTCTATTCGTTGTAGTAATTATACCTATTAGCATATTTACATAATTATACATAAACTAACTAGCAATAATTAATAAAACTCTTACTTCGACCCACTGATCCAGCGTCTCTTTTGTTTTACACTTTTGCGTGATCTCTGTTTGCGTCCCAAAGACCTCAACGTCAAGTCGTCAACGATGTCACGAGTGTCACGACGTGGACCTCTGACTGTGAACAGTGGAAGTTTTTTAACTTTTGTGGAAGTGGAGAAGAAAGAGAAGATTGAAATTTTCTATTCTTGCCAATATTCTTGCCGACTTGCCTGGCTGTCATTTTTAGCTTTTGTAGTTTTTTATTCCGTCAAGTATTTTGATATCAAATATTTAACTTATACGTCTTCTTTGGAAAAAAGAGATTTGATACAATATTTTTTCCGAATTTCCTTCAGCCCGTGTGCAGTGGTGCAGGCTGATGACGCGGCAAGCTACCACGGCGCGCTGGTAACCATCAGTGCTGGTAACTAGTAAACTTTGGCGTCTGTTTTGAAGGTTGGAGAAAGGTTTATTTTGTGATTTTGGTTGTATTTTTCAAGACATTTTCAATCTCTATCGATCTGCATTGATAAAATTACCACAGCGCCTCAAGACGTTGCAGAATCGCAAGTAAGTATTCACAGCATTGCATCGCTAGCGTTATTCTCAAAGGAACTTTGCACAAAAATATAGTTTTAGCTCAACAAGACAGTTGCGATGTCACCCAGTTATAGTGGACTATCCACTATAGTGGACTATCCGACTATTGTTAATAGCTGAATGCAATACCTGCAAACTGGAGCAAGCAGAGGACAAATAAATGTCAAACAGTTTGGTGTGTCCGTGTTTGTAGTCTAATTACTCTAAATTATAGTGATGGGAAAGTGACAAAGACATTCTTGTATTTATTGTTAGTTAGTCAACAAGTAACAGCCTAACAGGTAATCTGTCTAACAGGTAACCTAACAGGGGAACAGAGCCAACCAACAGATGTAATTTGTTATAGATTATATTAGGAATGTCCGAAAAGTAAGGGGGATGTGCAGTCCTCGAAAAAAGTAAAAATTGAAGTCGGCAAAAAAATGTGGACCTAAATCTGACCCAGGTCATCACCTCTGCATTTTTTTAGGCCACTTTCAGTATCTACCTTCGGAATTGCAATTGGTCAAAGAACTTCAAAGCAACCGCTGTCTTTGAAAGGTTTTTACACTGCCATCGATTAATTGGCCAATAAGTTGAGATAATCGGCCTACAAATAATCGGCCTACAAATAATCGGCCTCAGTAATCTGCAATTTTCATTATCTCATTTCTTAACAATTTTACAATTGGGCATAACGCATTATTTTTTTGAATTTGCATGCATCATTGCAAATAGCAGTACTACCATTTGCAATCTTTTGCGAGGCATGCATTTATAACTAAGTTTCAAAAGGTTTCTCACACAGATTTCTTCATTTCAAAACTTTTTGTTTTGCTCATAATATACAATTATTGGACGAGGTTGAGCAAAATATCGTGATTTATCAGTGGCGAGCAGATCAATTATTTGCCGAAGGCAGAGGCAAATAATTGATCTGCGAGACACTGATAAATCACGATATTTTGCGATAACCGAGTTCAATAATTGTTTTATCATTTACTGCAAAAACATTTAGTGCAACTTTGGTCGCCTTCTTCGTGTTGTCAGCATCTTTTTGGTCAAGCAAACAGGTCAAATCGTCTTTCGACAGCTCTGCAAAACGGGCCATGTTTACTAATGATTATAAAATGGCTAAAGAAACCGATATTTTGCAGCTAAGCAGTGCTTGCCGAAAGTGCGCATGCTCAATAAACTGTTTGCACCAGTTATTTGCAGCTGACGTATTATTTACACCAGTTATCTGTAGGTGAATTAGCCAATGACAATTGAGAATATAATTATGTGAATGATAATATGATTTGTTGACGTGGTATCAAACTAATTGTTTTGTGTGCAAAACCTTTACCTTTGCATAAGCTCAATCATGGCAAAATGGCCACAAAACCATTATACCAGTGTACTTTTGGGTCGAAACATGAATGTGTTGCTAATTCTTTAGAAATTCAAGATGAATATTGCTGTTCCTGGAAAAATTATTCTTAAAAGTTCAACCTCGAAAACGCTAAGTGATCGGTGAGTTAAAATTCAATAATTCTTATACCTTCCCCCTTTTTTCATGAAAATATAATATTAAACAGTTTGTATGCTATAAATATGTTGCTTTTTGCTATATTTAGTTTTGGTGAAATTGCTAAAACAAGTCGAGTGGACAATGTTCGAAATAAGCAACGTGCTGAAAATGTTGCCAGCATTAAAAACAGACGTCTTGCTGCACAAATGACAAAACGAATGGGAATTGAAGAGCAGTCATCACCAAAAGGAACTGTAAAGAGCCGTCTTAGTATACCTATAGCCAATCGCTTGGGTACAAAGAGACGTGGTCAAGTGCGTGGAGGAGGGGGAGTTAAAACGCGAGGTCAAAGAGGTGGTGGTAGAGGTGGAAACATGACAACCAGGTTTCAAAGAGGACGTGGCCAGACTAGAGGAAGAGGTGGTTCGACTAACCGTGGGGGAGGGACCACAGGCAGAACCACTCGTGGAGGTCGTGGTGCATTGAGAGGAAGTCGTGGGGGACAAACCACGAGAGGAAGAGGCAGACCTGCAAACAACCAACGAGGAACGGCAGGTACTCGAGGTGGCCGAGGACGTGGTCGTGGCATGAATAACAAACCACCAAGCAAAGAACAATTGGATACTGAACTTGATAAATATATGTCAAAAACAAAGTCAGTTTTAAACTCACAGTTAGATGAATACATGAAAGGCAGTGATTAGAAAAAAGATAAGAAGTGATATTGAAGTTACCAATCAGCTCTTTGTTGGGCATTTTTATGTACATACTACATAGACCTATCTTTTTTATCACAACAATGGTTTGACTGATAAAAGACAGACTATTTTATCCACAGTTGCTCACTGAATTATGGACAAGATCTAAGAACATGTAAATAGAAGAACAGACAATGTTTTGTTGTTACAAATAGAAGCTGATCTTTCAAGCAAAGATCTCCATTGTCATGTTGTGCTCATTCACTGTCATTGTTAGTTGTGTAATGAAGTAAACATCAATTTAATGTTGTGTTGTTTTTAAATTAAAAATAATAACATTCAAAATAGTTATGAGGGTCCACAATAGGGTTAGCCTGCAAAGCAGCCAAGCAGGTGCTCGCAGGCTGAATCATCCTTCGACCTTGGGCGAATCATCCTTTGACTCGCAGGCTGAATCATCCTTCGACCTTGGAATCATCCAGCGTGGGGACCGGCTCAGGGGACTGGCTCACTGTCCCCCTTGGCCGGTCCTCACGGTCCCCACCCTCAGGAATTTGATCTTAATTTTCTTCCAGAGGGTGGGGATATTTGAACTGAAAACCTGTAATATATTGCTAAAAATATCATGCTCCACACCATCTTTGAAAATGTTTACATGTTTGACAAATATTTTCAGCCCAACAGTGGGGCATTTGGTCGCATTTGACTGACATTTTCCGCCCCATAGTAGGGCATTTGATCAAAAATTTGCACGAAAAATCAAATGCCCCACATGCATGCCCAACCCCCCACCCTGGGGCTTAACATTGATAGGTGCATTATAAGTGTGTCTTGTAAATAGAATGCGTAGTTCCCGTATAGGTAGCGATAAACGATGTGCTTGAGGATTTGTAGCATCAAACTACCTGAAAAATACAACAATACTGAGTTACTCTGTCGATCTTACGCCAGACAATTTTACCTGTCATTCTCTTTTTCTGGGAACCCAGAACTCCTAAACAGAGCGAGATAATTGAAAACTGGGAACTAAATAAACACAATCTTATTTTCAATATGGCGTCCTCAGGTGGAGTTAGAATTATTGAAAGTGATTCAAGATTTCGCAGTGAATTAACTGGAGCTAAAGGAACGTTGATAATAGCAAACTTTAAAGCATCATGGTAGGTATATTTTGTTTTTGGCTTTGAAATATCACTAGAATAAATTGTATAAATATTACTGTAAAAAATAGCGATGATCCAATTTTAAGTGTCCAATTAAAAATTGCTTGCCGAGAACAGAATTTAGTTGCCACCAAATTTTACTCTCCACTTCCTTCGGCGGCTAAATTATAGAATACCCTTCCATTTTGTAACTTCTTTTTAATAAACACTTGTAAGCATTGACAATTTTCTCAAAATATGATGATAAAAAATAACATATTCTTGTAATTTCATCTTTTAAGTTTAAACTGTTTTCAAATGATTCCTGTGTTTCTTTTGTGTTTAAATGAACTACTAAAAGTGGCCGGGTATTCTATAATCACTCCCCAGACTACATTCCATGTATACAGCAGTTGACTGTTGTGTAAAACTACCTGAAAAATACAATAAAAACTTCAACGTTTCGATTCCAGATGAGGGACCTTCGTTCAAAATGTCGAAGTTCTTATTGTATTTTTCGGGTAGTTTTACACAACAGTCAACCGCCGTATATTTGCTGCACTCTACCCACACTAGCATCCCACGTTCGAGATGCATTCCATGTACTTCATGCCAGGAATCTCTGGTGTTAGGTCTCATGGGTTATATGATTGGCAACGTCTGCAGCAAATTTTTTCAATGTTTATAACACTATTGCATCCTTGTACAACCATGTAACAGAGCTTTGAAATATACATGCAATTGTAGGTGGATAGATGTTGTTTACAAATATATTTTGCAATTATTTTCAAGGAGTGGTCCATGTCAAACGATTGCTCCCAAATTTCAAGAGCTCAGTTTAAAATATATGTCGGCAATATTTCTAGAAGTGGATGTTGATGCTTGCAAGGTGATTGCTTTATTGTCTGCATTGAATGCATTACACTTTAATGTTTCATGTTTAGGAATCAAAGGATACATTGCATTATCAAGCAGAGTTTTCATTATGATTTAAATTACTGGGTGGCTGTATGAAAAAAGTAGACGGTTATGTCCGAGGTGGTGACAAAGGCACCACATTACTAGGGGGGTCCCAGGGAAAAATTTGATATTTGTACCCTTGAAAATGGTATTTCCTGCCATTTTGGAGATCTTTTTGGATAATAGTACAGGGTAATGTTATCGAAGTTGGTTTGTACATAGTTTATAGGAACATTTTGCCGGGAACATGCCAAAATCGTCTCTTTTTTTAGATGTTTTCGACTGCAAGAAAACTATAAATACATCGTAAAAAAAAATTAAAGAAGAATATTATTTAGGTACTTCGCTAAACTAACTAAACTGAATTATAGCCGGCGTTCATTGCTAAAGCAGCCGGCGGTATACCGCCGGTAACCGGCTTCTATTGAAAACCCTGATCAAGTAACGGTGAAACAATGAATGCAAGGCTAAATGTCTAAGAAAGGGAATTTAGTTGGAAATGTGCCTGCAAAACAATTAAGTGTTCTTTGAAAATTAAAAATAATGAGTGTATATATAATGAATTTTCAATGTGTGTACTGCCTTTCAAACAAATATTTCTGCCTTTGTGCATTTACACTATTTACAATTACAACAATTACTAAACTAAATGAAACAGCCACAGACAAATCGAGTAAATTTTGGTTCTAATTTTGATAAAAATTGGATGAGAAATTTACAAAAGTTTCCCCGGCTGAATGGAACTGAATGTGTAATTAGTGCATGTATAATTTATTCATGAATTATACTTCACATAATTTGCTGGCAGAGGTATGCATTTTCTGAGTGCCCTTTAGTTATAATTGTTTTTGTACTTAGGAAACAAGCAATCAGTACAGTGTGTCCGGTACACCAACCTTTGTCCTTTTCCGATCTGGCGTAAAGTTAGATCAGATCCAAGGGAGTGATGCAAAAGCTTTAGAAGAGAAAATTAAGAAATGGATGGGAGACTATGAAGAAATTAGTGGAACAGTCCCAAAAGGATATGTTAGTTTCATTTTAACATTTGTAAATACATAAGTTATATAATACTCTGGGGTTAGAAAAATACCTCTTCAGAGGCCTTTTTTTTTAGGACTATTAAGGAAACCTGTTTTACCCACAGTGGACAATACATGACACCAAAACTTGTTCTGTCTTCCAGTCAAAGTCATGTGAATGACATTGAAGGTCAACGTTGTACACACCCTATTTAAATATTTGGCATAATCTTGTACCCAGGCCCGTTCCTCTAGTACTGTAGAGGGAAGAGGCTAGGTACGAGGTTATTTTTGGCCAAGATTGATATGTCAACAAGCAAACCACATGAAATGCTACAATCCCATGTATTAAAGTCTCTAACATGAAAAAATTTTTCAAATTAATAAACATTGTTAACAAAACTATCTGCCAGTGTCTCTTGTTAACCCATTAGCTGGCAATGCGCCCAGATACGGCCTACTTTAGTATTTTACTCTGTCTAATGCCAGACAATTTTACTCGTAAGTGGTAGGGTACTGCCAGTTAATGGTTTAACAAAACTATCTACCAGTGTCTCTTGTTAACCCATTAGCTTGCAATGCGCCCAGATAAGCCCCACTTTAGTGTTTTACTCTGTCTATAAACGCCAGACTATTTTACTCGTCAGTGGTAGGGTACTGCCAGTTAATGGGTAAAGGATGTATGTAATAAACTCTTACAGATGGACCTGTCATCTCTGATTGACAAATCTCAATGTGAATGTCTGAATGAAAGTGATGATCACACGCTAAAGAATGTCTTTCAGAAAGGAAAAAGTTTATATTTAGAAAGTGATTGTGATGAACAGGTAATTATAAGTAAAATTAGGATGTAACCCCCGTCCCCCCCCCCACCACCCCCCTACTCACAAGATTCAAGTAACGCTACTGTCTATTCACTTCTTCACTACTACTTTATAATGGTTCTTAATTGGAACAAATATTTTCTGATAGTTCGTCTAGTATGCATAAATATGGGAAATTGATCATTTAGTTCTTCGCCAACTAAATTGGCTACCAGTCAATAAACTACTTTAATAAACATATATTATATAGAAAAGACGTGATTTAAAAAACGTAAAATATTTAATTTTAAAAATACGATATTTCATTTTACAACTTTACTTTTTTTTGCAAACCTATTACTATCAAAACCCTATTTACTATTGTATATTTGTTTTCTATTTATGGTTGTTATATATATATTAATTTTTTTTGTTTAATAATTTGTTTATACAAATAGTTGCTTATATTATATTAGCTTGAAATGTGGCATTGAGAGAATATTGCTCAGAAAATATCACCTACGCGCCACTACGAGCAATATTCTCTTCAACACTCGAAATAAATTCCATATTTCCGCGCAACCATGTAATATTCTCTATATACTTCAGAGATGCCGCAATGACTTATAAATGTGTGAACAACCTCGCGCCCAACTACCTCTGTGAGAAGCAGAGAAAAAGGTCTTCAATCCACAACCGTAAGACTCCTAAATACGACTCCCTACAAATACCGCTGTTTAATACCGCATCTGGCCAACGGTCGTTTGCTTATAGGGCTGTCAACATATGGAACAATTTAGACAAGAAATTACAAGACAGTCCCTCACTCAAAACATTTAAGTCAGCGCTTAAGGAACATTTGCTCGCCAAAGAAAACGTTTAGGGCCTCACTGTTAACCTGTACATACTTTAGATAGCTTTTAAAACACCCTTTAACTATAAATATAGTTCCAAAATCTGTAAATAGTTTCTGAAAAGCCCTTTCAGGGAGAAATCTATTAAAATCTATCTATCTATCTAAATTTGTTGTTCCCAAAACCATTGCCAGTAAATTGCCAGTGTAGATTGCGCTATTCTAGGTACAGTTCGTCTGAATAGTTCATCTTGTGTTTACGCTAATACAGCGGATAATCAGTCTCTAGAATTGATAGGATCATTGAAGATGTCCAACTTTGAGCGACGAAATATATCCTACAAGACTACACCTCATCTTTCACCAACCGTTTAAAGCAACTTCAACTACTCCCCATCGAGATAAAAGATACTACGTTTCTCTAGAAAAGTAAAGCTGGATATTAACGACTTAACACCTGGGGCCGGTTGTTCAAAAGCCGGTTAACTTAACCCTGGGTTAGTGGTAACTTTCATACAAGTTTCCAGATATCGGTTATATTAATATGAATTTGTCTATCAACCTTGTACTGGGCGATAGAAGTTTTTGTTTATAAAGTTTTGAAATAAACAAACGTGTAGAAGTATACAAACCAGAACAGTAGATTAAAATTTAACCCGGGGTTAGCGTTAACCGGCTTTTGAACAACCGGCCCCTGAAGACTATATATTGGACAATTCTACTCATCATAACACTCGCTTTAGCTCTATGAATTCATACCGACCAAACCTCTGCAGAACATCCCCTTTCCGAAATCAATTTTTTAATAGGATTTTGCCGCCATGGAACAGCCTGCCGGATGAAATAAAATTCACTCTCTCTATTTAATTCGCTGAAATTTAAACTTAACAGACATACTGAAAAACTAAATGCATGTTTTGATGCTGATAGGCCAATGACATGGTAAACGTTTTGTTCATTCGAAAATGTGTCATTCTTGTTTTTTAACTTGTTCGTAAAAATATGTGCACTCTGTAAATTAATGTATGTAAATTTGTTAATTTCAATTATAGCGTATTTATGGCAGATGGCAGGACTTAAATGTTGTCTTTGCCTTCAATCGCTGATTGTAAAATTAATGAAAAAAAAAAGGGATTACATTAAAAAATAATATTCATTTTCATTATTTTCAGATGCTGATATCAATATCATTTAATCAACTTGTCAAACTCCATTCTCTAAGGCTAAATGCACCAGATGATGGTACGTGCTTTAGAATTTGTATTCTCTCTAAAAGTATTTAATTTGTGCTAACATTATAATTACATATAATTATCATGGAGACAAGATAAACAACTTTGGTAAACGTATGTCATTAACGTTGTAACCCAATTCACAACTCTGAATAACTCACATTTAGCTACGCTTCCTTAATCTGCATTTAAAAAACTTATGAACTTTCTAATGTCCTAACCCACTAAATATTCTTGTACAGGAACCGCGCCAAAAACCATCAAGATATTTAGTAATCTAATTAGAACACTTGGATTTGACGAGGCTGAAAAAACGGCTGCAGTACAGGAATTAAGGCAAGTATGGTTTAGAATCGAACTTTAAATACTCCTAAGCCTTGACAGAGGTCAAACGAGGGTGAGAGTTGATGAGAGTCAATGAGAGTTGCGATAGCTTGTACTAGCATAACATACAACATAAGAAATTGCTATTTTATCTAAGGCCAAAAAAAATCCTCTCTTTCTGGTCAGCGCGCGCGTCATTTTTAACTGTGCGCGTCAACGTGTTTTTTTTGGCTAGAAGAACGTCAAAATTTTCTCTTAATTCTTTTTACTATGGGTATTTGGGAGAAAATACCACGTGTGGTATTTTCTCCCAAATACCCCTAGTAAAAATTGAGCAACGTCAATTGAGTAAAAATTGAGTAAAAATTGTGTAAAAATTGTTAATAATAATATTAATACGAAATAGCACTTGTTCTCGAAGTATTAATGAAAAATTGCACTTGTGTTTGGCGAAATATTCGTAATATTACGAATATTTCGCCAAACACGCGTGCAATTTTTCATTAATACTTCTCGAACCGTGCTATTTCCTATACAAATACGGTCCATCAATATCCTTGCAAAATGAAGTAGTCTTAAATAAAAATTTGATTCTATTAAACCTGCAAATTTGGTTACAGTTTAGCATTAAAAGCATAAAAAATCACTATACACTTTATAAAAATAGAAAAATACTCACCCATTTCTCAAAAAAAGCGCCTTATTAACTCTTAAGAAAAAAAAGAAGGGCGATTAAAGCTCGCCGCGTCAATTCTGCACAAACCCACTGACCAGAAACAGAATAATTTTTTTTGGTCTAAACACAACAATAGTATATACTGTAGATTACAAATGTGTAGACTCGTGATGCTTATGATCTGTAATCTAATTATGTTTGTAGTCTTACTGCAGAAAATGTTGCTGAAGATGTACTAATTCCCTTGAAATTTGTAAAATTTCAATATGTTCAAGCTGTTACCGTAAGTATGGCAGACATACACCTAATCAAGCTTTCCAGTCAGGGGGGGCATGGCAGACATGCACCTAATCAAGCTTTCCAGTCAGGGGGGGTATGGCAGACATACACCTAATCAAGCTTTCCAGTCAGGGGGGGTATGGCAGACATACACCTAATCAAGCTTTCCAGTCAGGGGGGGTATGGCAGACATACACCTAATCAAGCTTTCCAGTCAGGGGGGGGGTCATTTTCTCACTCTATTATGATAGCGCTTAATTAATGAAACCGAAAAGGGCGCGGACGTTTGCGCATTAAGAGTGAATATACAGTGGAACCCCGTTAATACGGTCACCAACGGGCCGAAATAATATGGCCGTATTAACGGGGTGGCCGTATTAACGGGGTAAGATCAAATGTATTAGTGTTTTGCTGGGACAAAAAAAAGTGACCGTATTATCGAGGTGACCGTATTAACGGGGTGGCGTATTATCGAGGTGACCGTATTAACGGGGTGGCCGTAAGGCGGGGTTCCACTGTAATACAATTTTTATTTTTACTAGCTATTTATAAGAGACAACCAAGGAGACGAGGAGACCACCATTATTAATTCACTCTCTTTTATTGGTACTACAGTAGAATCTACAAATATGAGCGATTTTAAGAGGGTGAGATGACATATTTTATCTAACTTTATCTATACTGGATATGTCTGTGAGATCTAACGTGCTTCAGTCCTTCGAGGTCCAGTAACGACCATCTCTTATTGTTCCAGTGCAGTGCAGTACAGAAGGAAACCTAAACTATCTTTATTCCTTTATTGGTCCAGAGTTATTGCAGGAGGAAACCAGAGTACTCGGAGAAAACCTGTGATGTTTGATACTTGGTAGAGTCAAATTAGAAGCAATCTTCTCACATGCAATTGAGGCGAAGTTATAATCAGACAACTTCATATTACAGGAATCGAAGCCCAGTTTCATGTAGAGGTGAAAGGCACATTCAAGTACCTCTGCGGGGTTCTGTCCACGGTGGGCGGCGCCGGGCGGCAGCGCCTAGCACTCAGCAGTGACGCCCGGCACTCTCGCCAAAGCGGACTTCTTAAAAGGTTTCAAATATGCAGTACGAAAAGCCCAATGTTGTACTTTGTAATAGATATTTTATACAAGTAATTTTGTATTTTTTGTCTTTGGCGAATTTTGTTATTTAAAAATTAGTATTAGATGAAATTCAGCACTACAATGCGTACAGTATTTAGTTATTGGTGATTCGGAGAAAGACACTATCCCCCAAAGCCAGAAAGACGTCTGATGAACGGCTCTAGTTACTTTACACTTTGTTTATTGATGTCGCGCTTCAAGCTACTCTATTGTACCATGGCTGAGACCAGTCCATCAAGTTTAAAAAGTTATCCGCAGGGTGAGAGGGGGTCATGCCCTCGGGGCTGCAGGTACCCGCCCCTCACATGGTCCTGGGCAAAACCCTGAGACTCTGTTCAACCAACACACACTGTTTTTCTTTGATTTAACCAAACCGCTTAATAAATCAAGTCTTATGTACGCCTAATGATTTTGAGAGGATTAGAACTTAGTAAAATGTCGGGTACTAGATGACGCCACTCCAATTTTTCAGCTTTCCCGGTGCGGAGCCACACGGAATATAGCGTCATCTAATATAAAGTCTTATATGTTTACTCTTGCTAAGGTTACCGGGAAGGAAGGAGAGGCACATGGGTAATCGACGACGGTATAGATGGCCAGCGTCCGTTGGATAAGCGAGGAAAGTAAAACATGTAATGTAAATGTGGAGTGACCAACATTCACCATGACACTCTCACTTTTATATCATGTCGAAATTGTAGGTCACCTACATACATTAAATATGAAAGAAAATATTAGTGCATATTTTTGGTGCATGGGATCAGTAGCACAGGCAGGAGGCGGAAAAGTACTTTTCCGAAAATTGTTCTTTTTGTTTTTTGTCACCTTTTAGTGTGTTTTTGACTTTGATCAAATATATCGGATTTGGATGGATCTAAAATCACACTCTGACAACTCCCCCTCCCCTCCTTGGTGGGGCCACTTCATGGGTTGGATTTACCTCGAAATGCTAGATAATGCATTTTGCCTAGGTGGAGGCGATTCCATTTCTTTATAAAATCCATTTTTTGTTTGACAAGCAAAATTTTATGTAACAAAAATAGAATAAAGCTACAAATCAAAATTAGACTCAACCTCGTACCCAGGGCTATATTTCACTCGGTCACTCGTTGAAAGTTTAATATTCTTCTATATATGGC
Source organism: Trachythela sp. YZ-2020 (assembly GCA_016169945.1). Classification (NCBI taxonomy): domain Eukaryota; kingdom Metazoa; phylum Cnidaria; class Anthozoa; order Malacalcyonacea; family Clavulariidae; genus Trachythela; species Trachythela sp. YZ-2020. The sequence continues at coordinate 651,744 of JADLSH010000344.1, read as the reverse complement.
TCTGGGTACGAGATTGAATTAGACTGGGCCCTTATGTCAACTTCGTACCCAGGCTCTTGCCCTTCTGAAAAGCCACGCTGTCCCCATTTTGAGACCGGATAAAATCGGATTATTGTAGCCATTTAATCTGCTGAAGAATTCTGACTTCCGTCAGGACGTCTGGCTACAGTACTCAAAATGTAAACATAGGATGAACTCAGGAAATGACTTCTACTTAATGTTGTCTTTCATGCATTCATGTGAAAATTTAAAGTGAATATTTAAAGTGTGTAGCATCCGTCCAGCCTCTTTTCTCCAGTGACTTAGTGAATGACCATGTTTCACTAAGCAGGCTAGGAATAATCTCAAAGTTCTTAATTTAGAAAAAAAATACATTAGTTCATGAAAGGTCCTTAAATTCAATGAACCTTGCATTTATACAGAATAAAGAAGAGCTATATACTCGCACACATTCTACATAACCGTGGGTGAAAGAGTTAAAGAGGCATACAATCATTAAATGGCTTCAGTTTCCATTTTATGACCCACGCACTTCTATTTTCAATAGTATGAGTTTTTGCATGGAATTCCTGGCAATTGGTCCTTAAAATTACATATTTACCCAATGCATCAATAGACCTTAAAATGACCTTAAATTAAAATTTATGTTCAAATTTGGGGAAGAACCGACCCTGTCTTTAACTATAATAAGCCTGTTTTCTATATGGTTACAACTGTCGTGACCACCTCAATAGTCTTGTTCGTGATGAAAATGTGAAATAGTCTGGAATAAACTTGTCTTTTGTGTGCTGTATGCAAACCAGTCTTTACTAAGTGCAGAGGTTTGCAGATACGTATACATTGACCACCTTGACAAAGACCGTCACGACCATAAATGGAATCTGGCTCAATTAGGTAACCAAGGGGGGTGGAACCACCATTAGTAAAGCCCTTAGCCCTGTTTCCATTTTATCGTAACAGTCATTGTCAAGGTGACCGATGTAATAGAGTGGAGATAATATCTCTCCAATCAGTAAAGACTGGTTTGGTCATACCTAATTAAAAGTGTGCAGTGATAATCAATTTGTGCTGTGATAAAGCGAAAATGTGCAGTGATAAACAGTAATAATATGCAGTAATAACATTTGTTGTGATAAAATCTTAATTAATACCCACTATAAAATGTCCTACTGAGCCTGATTCGGTTAAACAATTCTTGTCGTGGATTGCTTTTAGTGAGCAAGCATGGTTGTATTTTCAGCCAACAAAAAAGGCTTCGTCCGCAAGTAGTCTCCGGACTGGAAGACCACCTATAGAATGTGCAGTTAAAATGTCATAAAATTAGATATGGTTTGCGTACAGATAGATCAGGGTGCATTTCACATCGACGACCAAATTGTGAAAGCATAGACCCAATATGTAATAGACTACTGTCTATACTGGGTTGACTTCAGAAGGGTTTTCCAGTATATACTTCTTATGCAAATGAAATCTTTGTTCGTTTGTGCAGGCTTTATATACAAAAATACGTACAAAAATCTGGCTTATAGCCACCATGTGAGTGGGCGACAAACCTTCTATGGTTGTACAATAAGCGGTTTTTGTAAGATACAAAGGGCAGTTTATAGACCTAAAAATTTCCTTGTTTAATTCCTGGCTTTCTATCACTTAACGTGTACTTGATATTATCAGATCTATACCGGAAAAACGCAGGAAAGACCTAAATGTTCTATATTGTGCGCCCATGTAGTGGCGCATTTATGTTCTAAACACTACAAATTGGGCTCCTTACTTTCGGCGTTTGGCCGGATAACAGACCTCTGGGGGCGCCAGGACTGCTTGACTATTGAAATCAAATTCAAACTCGCTATTGTTAGCCTCTAATCACTGCTAATGCTTTTCAATGAGGTATTTTTAGCGTGTTTTGAAATCACCCAAGTGGAATAAGCATTCAAGTTATGCTAGAGATTTTGTCTTTTACAATATAAAGAAACGTTTTAGAAAGAGCTACATTATTGCAAGCGAAAAGGTCAGTATTGCTTACATTATACGAATAGATTTCGATTCGATTTTTTACTCAAATAGGCATTTGTTTGCATAAGTTTTTAATGTATACAAGGTTCGACGGTCGAGTAATTTTGTTTATAAAGGCAAGTTTATAAATAGTGGATCTTTTATATACAGTATACATCTAGCCATTTTAACACGCACTATGATTTGTGCTTATACTCTAAGAAGACTGCAAAGGTATAGCCTATACTGGTATGTTTTTGTTCGAACGTTTTGTGATGTATAAAATCTTAGTTCAAATGTTGTTTATATTATTAGTTAAATACAGGTTAGATTGTATATAGATAAAACATTTGGATGGCCCTTCTTGTAAATTTGGAATCGGCTTTTAAGCTGGGAGAAACTGTTTTTAATGCATTATATTCAACGCAAATTTATGATATCATTTTATACACAAGATATAAGATCGTGTAAACTGTAACATTATATAATTATTATTTCGGTTCAACATACTGATGTTGTTTGTGCTAATTTTGCAACATTGTTCGTCTGATGTATACATTATTAACATTTTGTTCTATTAGAACGAAACTGCGACACGAAACTTGGCGAATGGTTATTGTTGAAGTACCTTTCATCGAAGTGAAAATTCAGCTGAATTAACGTGAGTAATTGTTTACATAATTTTTGTTTTTATTAGCATATGCATTCTGAATAACTTGTATGTCGTTAAAAGCGATGGTTATTCTAGAATCGTCACGAAATTTTAAATGCTCTAAAGCCGAATAAAGGCAGTCTTTACGCAAGAATTTTACATGATTCTGTGATACAACTCTTTGTGTTACGGTTTATACACATTGCGATATATTTTTCAAACCCAGTTTAGATCCATGATATTTCAAAGATACGAGGTGATCACCAACTGATTGGTATTCGTCATTAAATTCAGCAAATTCTAAAATCGGCACCAACGTAAAAAAATACCATAAAACGGAATCGAAGGGTTGAGGATAATGGCTGAGAATGAGGCTCTTATTCTACATTCGATTGAGATATGGAATTTGACATGATGATGCAACAGCCATTTACATTATCATGATGTACCCACGGATATACAATATTCTCCAGAAGGCAGAAAAGAACCGATGACATTCAGAGTGGGGGGGAGCTCTCTCTTCCACAGACGGCACAGAGTCTTCCATGCGCTAGAGAAGCGACGCCTCGCACGTGCTCGCACCACCTCTTACCATCTAGCGCCTTTCGAATTTATTAGAGGAGAGAGAGCGGGGAAAAAGGGGGGGGGGGACTGGGGATAGACGGGAGTTGCCCCTCAAATGGCAATCGCTATTTGTCCCCCACCAACGAAATTACTTTTCATCTATAATAATTTGTCTGTCGACTACGTAGCTCACTTAAGGTGCGTTTACACGCTGCGATTTATCGGGCCGATTTCAGATGCACTTTAATGATATTTCCAAAATACGCGGCAAACGTCATCCAACGACATCACCAACTGAAAATCTTCGTCAATAACATTCAGCAAAACCTAAAATCGGTCCGACAAATCGCAGCGCGTAGACGTACCTTTAAGCCGGGCGCACATGCTACGATTTTAGTCGGCCGATTTATGGTTTAGATTCATGTAAAAATGATAAACAGTCAATGGTTTGATCCGTAATATTCCCTCACATACCCCATTAGAAACACGATGCAATATGTCATTATTTCTGATCGTGTGTTCGGCGAGTCGAACCAGGTTTTTTAGGCTTGTGCAGGCTAAAGCACAGTATAGAGACGACCAGTAGGGCCACTCGGCGATGCAACATGTAGCCGGCTTTTTATGCAAAAATATGCAATTGACTGGCTGCCAATGCGTAATGAGCGGCCACACAAAATTTCAAATGAGTGGCCCTATACTGGTCGTCTCTATACTGTGGGCTAAAGCCTGCCGCCCACAAGGGGGGGGGGTCTCTCCTTCGCGCTCCGGCTAAGCATCCGTTACGCTCAAAACATTAGGATTTGACACACAGTGAGACCACAGTGAGATATCTACTCTGTGTCTTTGTCTCGCGGTCTCGCGAGGTAAAATTCTCAGGAAAGACCACGCGCGCACGCGAAAGTGTGGCTGATCAAACCGCTTCGCGAGGCCATTACCCCAGCCACGAGCTCAATTAATGATTGACATGACCAAAACTGGCACTGATCAAGGAAATGTCTTATTGAAATATTGATTTCGTGTTTTGTTAAGGAGATAAGTTGAGGAATTCAGACATAGCTAGGATATTGCACTCGTGTTCGGTTTGGAAATCATTTTGTCATGGTTTCTATATATTAGAATTCATAAAATACATTTAGTACTTGAAATAGCGGCCGGCTACTGGTATTAACGGACGTTAAAGCACCTTTCAGGCAATTTTCCATGCCTGCAGGCTGTATATAAATGCAGGTTGTATATACATCATCAGACATCAACTATTATTCCCATCGAACGAGATGCCGAGAAAAATCTTAGTATTTACCCCTATACCATATACTGGCATCCCTCCCATATATATACGGTTGATGCTCAGCAGCTGGACTCTGTAACTCAGTTGGCTAGAGCGCTGCACCGGAATCGCAGGGCCGCAGATTCGATTCCTATCAGAGGGCCTAAACTGCTCCTGGCTAGGTCTAAAAATGTATAAATTCTCGTTCGAATATTCCATCCACAAACACCATCAACCACTGATCTGAAAACAAGGACTGGATAGTGCATCTGCCATGCATAAATGAAGCCAATGGCGGCCATATCGGTGTGACCACAACAAATCTACTGTGGTGTTGGGGACATGTTTAAAGAGGTTCTAACATGTTCTAGTTATTGGTGGGAAAGGAAAAATATTGTCTCGATAAGAATTTGTCATCAGTGGCCTCTCTTTCTGCCTAAATTTGCCGGTGAATAACTAATGAGGGCACACCGATGTGGCCGCCATAAGCCTCATTATGTGGTGTTTAAAACGTTCTAAAACTCATTAGAAGAGATGTTGGAAGCTATATTTTTCACGTTGCATAGAAAAATATATTTGTTTCATAACATAACTAATTTAAACAGCTAACGATTTGACTAGTCAAGAATTTGACAGATTTAAAAATCTGATCTGATCTCATTAAAAATATTCTGGCTTCAAAATTGGCTCATTGAATTCAATAGGATGCTCTATCCAGTTCTAGTTTCAGATCAGTGCCATCAACATGTACATGAATGACCTGAGCTCATTGTTTTAGCTCATTTGTATTTGGTTCGGAACATAAAAGTTGAGTGAGCTACGGTGGGTGTCCAAGGGAGATTCTTGAGTCAATGTTAACAATAGGAAATTTCACTCAAGGCGTGAGGTTTGAGAAAACTTTATACACAACTTTCGACTAGACTACCTCGACCTCATCCCCAGGGTAATTCCGGGCTGGGGTGGAAAACCATGGAAATCTAACCACCGCACCGCGAGTGTAAAAATGATAAAACAATACTGAGAAAAACTTGAAATTTTCTATATAAAAGCTGTACGTGCGAGACGAAAGTTTGCAGTTAGCTCGAACACTTTCTCTTTGCAGTAAGCAAAATTGCCAGATTTGCCAGGCGAACACAGATCCCAACAACTGGCGCCTATGACTGTGCAATTTTCGGCGAACATGCGGCAAAATGTTTGACCTACACGAGCCTACAAGATTTAGGTGCATTTTCTGAACTCTTATTGAATCTCTGCTTATGAGTTACGTGTTTGTATCTAGTAAAAGACTTCAATCGAAATACTTTGTGTGTAATTTTTCTTGCGTGATGTGAGCTTTAATAGTTGCTATCTTTTGATTTAGCGTGATTGTTTGGAATGTATTGTGGGTGGTCATTATGCACAATGATATACAGCGGACTTCACCATTTTAAGGAAAAAATTTTACAGCGGACTTTGTTTTATAGAGATTGGTTCTTTTCCAAACATTGCGAGACAAGTTGCAGTGGGGGTGTCACGCTTGGGAGGTCATCAAGACCTCCGCAAGATGCCCGCGTTTCGCGACCTCCCAAGCAACCCCTGCGCGCTCGCTCAGCTTAGCCACTGATCTGCAAAATAGCTGTTACACGAGGAAGTTTTCTTGCGACCTGCAATGCAATGCCGTTGCGAGACAAGTTGTATGTATTTTTTATATATGATCACGGTTTCACAATCTTGACTAAGACTCCCATTTTTATCGTCAATCTCAGGCGTATAACATAGACCATTTGCAGAATTACTAGACTCTAGGTGTGTATAATGCATAGTATAGTGGACGCCTTCAAGTAATTCTGCATCTGATTCTGCAAATGGTCTATAAGAGTGAGTTATACAGCTAAGTCACTAATAGAGCGAGAGGGCCCAGCTCAGAGACTTAAATCGCCGCCTGCAATTAGTCAAGTATTCATGTAAAAATTATACATGCACTTATTACGCACTCAGTTCTTTTTAAATTTATCATCCAGTTTTCATTCAAATTGAACCAAATTTAAATCGATTTGTGTGAAGAAAAATAAATATTTAATATCCTGGCCTGCATTAAATTTTCTTCAAAAAATATATGATTCCTTTAAACCATTTTTGTACCTATTTGTTTGCTCTATTTTAGACCACAAAGCTGTGCAGTTTTTTCCAAAAAGATGGGTCAACAAAGATCCAGGCCATTATACGATACTGTTATCCCGGAGGAACAATCTCCGACCGGGCATACGGTAATCAATGGCAACTCTGTCGAAGCGTTCACATTTGAATCAGAAAAACAAACTAAAAAGGAAGGAAGTTCCGGTCGGAATAAAGAACACGTTCCGTTATTAGACTTGAACTTCTCATCGAAACGAAGCTCCCAGAGTTCCTCGAGCTCGCTAATGTCCGACGACAGTCTATGCGACGACACTTTCCGACACATGTTAGAACCGCTGTACGAGAAGGCTGTGGGCTATTACCGCGAGAAAGCCGACCAAAGGGATACATTCGGAGCCTATTACATTGGACTTGCATACGAAAATGGTTTCGGATCGTGTTCAAAAGATCGTAAGGAAGCTATTCAATGGTATCAAAAATCGTCCGATGGTGGTTTTGTGTTAGCCGAACATGCTGTACAGCGGTTGTCTCCCGGAGATAGTGAAGAAGAGACGAAAACCGTAGGGGTCGAATCCCGGGCCAGTCTGTTACTCCGAGCGGCATTACAAGGCCACAAGCAGGGAGTAGTACGGCTGAGATTGTTGTGTAATCAAGAAAATGCGGCGTTGGGATTTTTGAAAACCAAACGAACTCAGCTTGAGCGCAAACTCGCCACGGAGACTGAGGAGAGTGCAATCGCGGAGTTGCTGAGTAACCTCGCCTTTTTGACGCTGTTTCTAGAACCGGGCAAGGAAAACTATGATGACGTCATTGCATTATTCACACGTGCCGCTGACCTTGGTAACGACGACGCGTCGTATTCGGTTGGGAAGCTATATTTGAACGGAGTGGGCAAGATGTTAGTGCCAAATGAACAGCTTGCCATCAAGTACCTCACAGTCGCCGCTGACCACGGTCACCTGATGGCTCAGATTGAGCTAGGAAAACGCTTTCTTACGAAATCTTCAAGTCTTGTTGGAAATGAGAAATTTGAAGCGAAAGCTTATCGTTATTTTAAAGAAGCCGCTGACCAAGGTAGTGCGGAAGGCTGGCTCAATATCGCTCACCAGTACTTGTACGGAGAAGTTATAGAAACTGACCTCAATAAGGCTATCGAGTGTCTGGAGCGTGCTGCTGTCACGGTGGATTACACTGATAACGGGCGCAGCAATAGCCGCGCGCTGTGCATCTTGGGTAGGATCTACCGCTACGGTATGGGAGAAGTATCCACGGATTTGGGCAAAGCGATTGGATATTTCACTGAATCGGTTAACCGAAAGTTCCCCAATGCTTGTTTAGAACTTGGGAAGCTTTATGTCCGCGGTAAGGGCGTGGTCAAAGACGTGCCACGTGCTAAGGCCTTGCTTGAGAGTGTACATGTGTTTTCTGAAAGCCAGTACCAGTTAGGGAAGTTACATGAAGTACTGGAAGATCCGAAGACTGCTGATCAATATTACAGACAGGCGATGAAAGGGTACTCACGTGATGTGGCGAAACATCACGATTACACGATCGGACTTTATCGCATCGCGAAGATGCACGAGAACGGTCGAGGTATTCCGAAGGATTTGGGCAAAGCGAAAGCGTTCTATTATCGTGCTTCCACTTCGTCGGAAAAGACTTATATTTTATGGTGGAAGAGTTATGGGGAGAAGGCATTGAAGAGGCTGGCCAGTCTCTCGCAGGCTAAAAGTAAGGACATGCCCGCAAGTGCCTGAAAAGGACTATGGTCCAGGACAAACCAGAAAACATTATTGCGAAAACATTATTGCGAAAACGTTATTGCGTTAACATTATTGCGAAAACATTATTGCGAAAACATTCTTTCCTAGCCATGTTTTCCAGCCACTTTTCTTAGCCATATTTGCCTGTAGATTGAACTTAATACTTCCGAGTAAATTGTAACCTTGTTGTCACACAGAGACGGCGCCACGGGGAGGACTGGGGAGGACACGTCCCCCCAGTTCTCTCCCGAGTTACTTTTCTAATTCGTCCAAATCCAATGAGAAAGGTGTGGGGGGGGGGGGGTACGTTTAACAGTCCAGCTATTTAGATAAACTGAATAAGGGGTATGAAGAGAGTCGCAGACAGCGTCTTGTGATCTTGACAGTCTATCCATCATTATTGTATATTTCCAGACCTTATACATACAAATACTCGTGAAAAATCGTGTGGTTCATGTACTTTATAATCTTCCGACGCATTTTTCAACCTCTGACCTCTCTAGCGCTTCCTCGATCCCGAATTCGGCTCTCGAAAGGTCCTCCCCACTTCTACAAACCTGGCGCCGCCCCTGTATAAATGTCACAGGCTTAAAATAAGGACTTATGAGTTATGGCAACAACATGATAAAGAGTTGTTATACTTATTAAGCCCTGGTCAAACGAGAATGAGAATTGATGAGAGTTAGCAAGCGAGAGTTTGCATGAGAGTTCCATCCACTCTCATGCCCTGTTGAAACGAGAACAAGAGTTGCATGAGAGTTGACTGGATATTACCAAACGTACCGGTCAAGTCAAACGTACAAATTACAAAACTCTCATCAAAATTTGAACCAGCTCAAAGTTGATCAGAGTTGATGAGAGTGCACGATAGTTGATCAGAGTTGGCGGTCAAACACGAGCGAGATTTGCAACTCTTATTGACTCTCATCCTCGTTTGACCGGAGCTTTCGGTTCGAAGTTTCGTAAATAACTAAATAAGATCTATAATTATATAACAATCAACACATAGCATACTTTATCATGAGACACTCGATTATGGTAACAATTTTTGCAGAATAAAGATTTTTACAGCATTTTATTGTAAAGTATATTTATTAGTGATAATTTGTTTAGAAATGTTATCTTGTATTTCTAGTACAATGTCTAAACTACGAGCATCTTTCTTGTTCTTCTGACACTGAAGTGTACCGTTGATTAGTTCATCTGGAATATAAGGAAGGATATCAATATACAGACACATTAGGACTGACTCATTCGAGAGCTCTTGGCTGAGCTCACCGCCAGGAGGTCGTAGCTTAGCAAGTTACTCTCATATCAAACTAATTCTCAGCAAAAACCACGCGCACACTAGGGGGTGTGGCTGACCACTGATCTGAAAACAAGGACTGGATAGAGCATCCTATTGAATTCAATGAGCCAATTTTGAAGCCAGAATATTTTTAATGAGATCAGATTTTTAAATCTGTCGTGATTCTTGACTAGTCAAATCGTTAGCTGTTTAAATTAGTTATACTATGAAGCAAATATCTATTCCTATGTAACTTGAGAAATATAGCTTCCAATATTCTCTTCTAATGAGTTTTAGAACATTTTAAACACCACATAATGAGGCTTATGGCGGCCATATTGGTGTGACCTCATTACAAATTTGGGGAGAAAGAGAGGTCACTGATGATAAATTCTTATCTCGACAATACGTGTCCTTTCCCACCAATAACTATAGAAACTTTTAGAACCTCTTTAAACATGTCGACAACACCACAGTAAATTTGTGGTGGTCACACCAATATGGCCGCCATTGGTCACTATCCAGTTCTTGTTTTCAGATCAGTGGGCTGATCAAACGAGCTCTCGTGTGTGGCAGTTACAAGTAACGCTATGTGAATCATGTGAATTCACTGACTGGTGCTATTTAAAATAAATTTTAAGAGGCAAATAAAATTTGCTTTTGCTCGAATACAAAAATATAAGTAATTTTGCTTTATGCCTTTGCCATTCTAACTTTCCAAACTCGCTATAATAACACGAGTTGTAACAAACCTGCAGCAGACGTGTACCAATGCTGTTTCAATAACTGTTATCAGGATGTGTTCTCACTGCCGCTCATTGACAAGTTATTGACAACTTTCTACAAGGTTGTTGACTCAAAGTTGTTTCAACAACTTGTTATCGTCCTGCAATTCAACAACTTGTTATAACAAGTTGCGAGTGATAACCTTGTAACAACTTGATCAAATGACAACATTGTTACAACTTGTTTACAAGCTTGCTACAAGCCTGTCGCGAACACATCTTCTAACACGAGGCGATATTTTACTTGTGTAGATACACCCTACACCAGTGTTGTTTGTAATGGCGCAAGCTTCAACAGATGAAAAACGGAAACATTTCTTCTACCTTTTTGTAAGGCCAAAGGACTCTCTAAGTAAAACAGGGTTTGTTTCCAGTGAGTTGATGGACTTGCAGGATGTGTACTGAATGATATCTACAATGAGAACAAATGTAAAACTGGTTAAAGCGATATATCACTCCACGAATGATTGTAGCAGATCAGAGCAGAGCTATTAGCTACTGTATATAATGATCATGCACACATACCTTCTCAGTGCAATTTTCTTCAAACATTATATCAAAGTAACCAACGATTATCTAAAAAATTATCAAATTCTAAACTACAATTTTAAGTTTTTATGATCCCTAAAACTGACAAGTAATCTCAAAGGAATTTGATTGTGCAAACTTAAAAGGTATATAATATAGAATAAACTAAGAAGGAAATGAACACAAAAAACTTAAATCAAACATAGCTCCAGAAAACGTACATTTAGAGTACCATCTCTCAAAGCCTGAAGTTGAAAGTCACTTTTAAAATCCAACTCCTCAGTTGTAACTTTGTTTACATTGATTTTCTGAAACAATGAAATTAAATTAAAAGAATGTAAATATAATTTATATTTGTCACATAAATACGCTATTTACAGGTTACTAAATATATATGTGTGATTGTTCAATACTAAACATATCAATAGGTTAATGAATCATTTGTCACAAAACACCAGCAAAAGCCAACAGCATTAAAACATTTGCACGTCTTATCGCAATTATATGCTGTACACTTGGTCTTGGGGAGAAATGCATTAATCAAGTACTAACTTTTATGACACAATTGGTGGTCAACGTAGTATTAGGATCTACAAAGTCCACAACAGGTTCTGACATAACTAAATTTTTCATACACGACATCTTTACTCCTAGAAATAGATAATAGGATAAAAAAACATTCCACTCGATAGCACTTTAGTGCCATTGTCATCAATTCAGTAGTGATCCGTTACAGGGAAAATACCAAGAAAGCTGAAATGCAAATTTTGAAAACCGTGCTGAAGCCGATGAGGACGCAGATGCGAATGTTGAGATGGATCCTAGAATCTTTGCTGTTGGGCAAGATGGGGAATGAGGAGATCAGAAGAATGTGTGAGGTGGTAGACATTACAGAGAAGGTGAGAGAAGAAAGACTGAGATGGTATGGACACGGGATGAAGAGATCAGAAGAAGATGTGGGGTTGTAGACATTGCAGAGAAGGTGAGAGAAGCAAGGCTGAGATGGTATGGACACGTAATAAGAAGAGATGATGGAGAGCCGGTCAGATACATTATGGAATGAAGAGATCAGAAGAAGATGTGGGGTGATAGACATTGCAGAGAAGGTGAGAGAAGCAAGGCTGAGATGGTATGGACACGTAATAAGAAGAGATGATGGAGAGCCGGTCAGATACATTATGGAATGAAGAGATCAGAAGAAGATGTGGGGTGGTAGACATTGCAGAGAAGGTGAGAGAAGCAAGACTGAGATGGTATGGACACGGGATGAAGAGATCAGAAGAAGATGTGGGGTGGTAGATATTACAGAGAAAGCTGAGATGGTAATATGAAGAGATGGTAATATGAAGAGATGGTAATAGGAAGAGATGAAGGAGAGCTGGTCAAAGACATTATGAAGTGATGAGATCAGAAGATGTGGGCTGGTAGACATTGTAGAGAAGGTGAGGGAAACAAGACTGAGATGGTATGGACACGTAATAAGAAGAGATGATGGAGAGCCGGTCAGAGACATTATGGGATGAAGAGATCAGAAGAAGATGTGGGGTGGTAGATGGTAATATGAAGAGATGGTAATAGGAAGAGATGAAGGAGAGCTGGTCAAAGACATTATGAAGTGATGAGATCAGACGATGTGAGATGGTAGACATTGCAGAGAAGGTGAGGAAGCAAGACTGAGATTGCATGGACACGCAATGAGAAGAGATGAAGGAGATGAAAGAGAGCTGGTCAGAGACATTATGGAATAAAAAGATCGTAAGAATGTGTGGTGTGGTAGACATTACAGAAACAAGGTTGAGATGTAATGGATGGGTAAAAAGAAGAGATGAAGAAGAAGCCCGACAAGCAAAACGAATGGAATCATTCTTAGTTATACCATAAACATCTTCCCAAAAAGCAATTTTCTCTTCCATTCTCTTCCTGTCCTCTACACCAACAACACTCATTGTACATCTGTCAGGATAAACTGAAAACATATATATTGTATAAAGTTCGTAGTTAGTTGATTGGACGGATTAACACAAGATATAGTATGCCCGCTCGCCAAGGTCATCTTACCTTTACCATCGGGAGCTAGCCATTTGTCTCTCGAAAAGAGAACCGTATCAAGCATTGATTCAAACAGTAGAAAATAGCCCTGTAATGATTAAAGCGATTTTTGTAAGTGTTTGATTTACCAAGGGAAATTCAAGACGTGTATTTCACAATTTACCACGGAATGGCTAAATACTATCACGTTTCAATGCACCAAAGTAGGTTTCCAAAAGTGGACGAAATCGCTTCTTTGATCTACATGCAAAATATATACTTACCATCCACTCTGATATTATAATGTCAACCTAGAAATACAAGATACAGCTATAAGAACAAGGTCCGGAGTGCGAGGAAGATGCGGAATACCTTAATGTCATATAATAATGAAACACTACCTTTTTCAAATCCAAATCTATCTCCTCAACTTTTCCTCTCTTCAATGTTACGATATTGTCAACGTTGTTTTCTCTGAAGAAGTAAAAGAATTCCAAAACATTCCCAATATTTTCGTTTACCAAAAACACCGCTTCAACTTAAATGAAAGATGTTGAAATATTCATCTTGGTACTAAATTGAAACCTTCCTTAAAACTTACATTCCCAGTGGTATAAAACTTACATTCCCAGTGGTATAAAACTTACATTCTCAGTGGTATCACACGGGACCTGATGAATTCGGATCGAGTAACACGAGCAACAAAATTGCTGTGACTTGCAACAAAAACTGATTTCAATGCACGTTAATTAAAAATGTTCACACATAAATAACCAAACATGACACAACATTCGTAAACATGTCTAATTAACATGCATTGAAACCAGTTGCAAAAGTTCAGCAATTTCGTTGCTCGTATTACTTTGCCTTCATAGCGTAGTCAGGAAAATGACTGGCCCTAACTAATTATATTTACTAATTGCCAACAGCAGCAAATAGCAGTGTTGTAATGACTCGAGTCATTGACTTGGACTCGAGTCGACTCGAGTCGCAATTTTCTGCGACTCGACTCGAGTCGAATACGAAAAATGACTCGACTCGACTCGAGTCAACAGCCCCAAATGACTCGACTCGGACTCGAGTCAGGAAAATTTCGCGTTTTAACGATTGTCAGGATTCCTTGTGGATTCATTGTGGCCATTTTATGTAAATGGGGTGGTTTGTCGATGAAGATCTTGAGCCATTTTTCTGCAAGTCTTGTAACCGTGACTGCACATCCGGGTAAGCATGGGCTATTTTACTGTCGTCGTGATACAGTGGTGTCGAGAGAAACATTTGAACTGCTGGATTACTATTACTTCCCAAGTAGGCAAAGGAGCTGAACAGCTGGATGATGATATGTTTATGTATTTTTTATTGGCAATTTGAATTTGCATGGCAGTGTCACACTGGAGTTGAGTTTTTTTTTTTGTGCCATTGGGGCTGAATTTATTTCAAATGCAGTCAAGACTGTTTGTGAAACAGAACATTTTTAGTATAACTAAATAAATATTTAATCTTAATTGTAAAAAAAATAAAAAAAATACAATTTTAGAATAGGCAATTATTAGTTAAATAATTTTTCTTGTATCTTCAGATATGGAGGCAATAAAGAATTTCACTTGTTGATTTCTGCCGTAAATGACTCGAGTCAACTCAGCTACAACTTGTTCAGGATAAATCCATCAAAATATTGTAGTTGAATAGGTTGAGAAGAGTCCTGAAACGGCTTAAAGAAATAAAAAGTAATTCTCGATGCATATAGGCATGTTTCCACTTGTAGGGAAATTGTTTAAGGCATTTTTGTTCACCTTTCTGTTCACCATACAATCGTGTAGCCATTGACTCGACTCGAGTGAAGCCATTGACTCGACTCGGACTCGACTCGAGTGAAGCCATTGACTCGACTCGACTCGACCAGATAGTGAAATGACTCGACTCGACTCGTGACTCGACCTTTGGGTGACTCGACTCGACTTGTGACTCGACGTGTTGGTGACTCGTTACAACACTGGCAAATAGTCACAAAATTTCTACTGCCTAATTCATTTAACATTATGCAGCTAAATGAATAACTGTCAGGTTTATATTTCACTCAATAGACCATACCATAAGGCATAACTGGTGGACAATAACTTTGAGATGGCCAACTTTTTCTGGCAAATCTACGCATGTAAAAACGCGCAACTTGTAACAAACCTCAGTACAGCAGACATGTACCAATGCTGTTTCAACAACTTATTATCAGGATGTGTTCGCACTGCTTGTTCCTAGCTTGTTGACAAGTTGTCATTGGCTTCTTCACTACTTGCTACAAGGTTGTTGACTCAACAGACTTGTTACAAGTTGTTCCAACTTGTTATCGTTCTGCCGGTTTAACAAACTGTTAACAAGTTGTAAGTGACAACCTTGTAACAACTTGATAAAACCAATGACAACATTGTTACAACTTGTTGACAAGCTTGCTACAACTGTACAAGTCTGTTGCGAACACATCTTGTTGACAGGATGTGAGATTTGTACGTCTGTACCGGACAATCATTTGTACTTGCTCGATCACTTTCCCGCTACAAAATCCCTATATCTACCTGACAATATCCATGGCATGATAAACTATGGAAGATTTATCAATACCGACGACTTTCTTAGCTCCAGCTTGCGCGGCAAATATCGATAATATCCCAGAACCACAACCAATATCCATCACCACCTTGCCTTCAAATAGATGTCTGTTTTTGTGCATGAAGTCTTTGTAACTTAATGTTCGAACTTTGTCCTGAAATTATATCATTGATGGAAACTTTATTTAATTATGATCAATAAGACAATATGTACATACTACAATTATGATAAACCTTGAATTAACTCTATATATGATAAAACTATTAGTATGATATTAGTTACGGGTTATCCCATTGTTTGTTACGTTCACTCAGAGTATATAATATGAGGACTTGACACAAGTGTTAATCCTAATTCCTAACACAGTGCTTTCTACATTGCTCATCAAACTTCAGATCTTTCAACATTCCAACAAAGTCTAATGATGATTGACTGAAAACTCCTAGGGAACTGATAGATCAATGTGAGGCAAACCTGTCGTGCCCGGAGGGCCACCATGATTAACGTATTGCTATTTACGTATCAAAGCCATGCCTTAAGGCGGAACGAAGCTCCTCACAGCTCGCTGCGAGTACTCGCAGACGTTCTGCGAGTGGTTTGCCGCTCGCGGGAAATAGTTCAACATTTTGAACTATTTTTTACTCGCTGCGAGAGCTCGCAATAATAAACCAATCATAAAACGGCGTGTGGTGGCAACAGAATGACATTCGTGCGAGTACTCGCAGCGAGCTGCGAGGAGCTTCGTGCGAGGATTAGAAAGAAAAATATCAACGAAGTAAAACGAGATTCATGCTCACAATTTCTCTGCGAATATACTTTTTAAAGAACTGAATGAGAATGATAATATCAGTGCAGTGAACGCTGTGCGTACATTTCTACATAACATTGCTCTTTGCAGAAATTGCGTTGCAAGTTGCAGCAAAAATTACCCCGTGTAAAATGGTCTTTACTATTATCAACCACATTAATCTAACCTTTAACATCTCTTCGTGAATAGAATAATGTGAATAAGTACTGAAGTAGGAATCTTCCTCATCATCCAATGCAACTTCGTCGCTGGCAGTTTTACCGCGGCTAGCAACGATAAGATGTAACAGAGATAAGGGAACTCAAAGCTTTATATGCAACGAAGTATTCAATAAGATGTCATTATATATCGTCTCACCTCTTCTCCTGTTCAGTTCCAAGGACGAGTGCATGAACTCCAGCCCTAAAAACAATTTATTACAAAATAATGTGGTTTATTATTGCAGATAAGGCGAGGGGAGAAGGGTGAGATGAAGGAGAGCTGGTCAGAGATATTATGGAATGAAGAGATCAGAAGACGATGTGAGGTGGTTGACATTGCAGAGAAGGTGAGGGAAGCAAGGCTGAGATGGTATGGACACGTAATAAGAAGAGATGAAGGAGAGCTGGTCAGAGACATGATGGAATGAAGAGATCAGAGATGTGAGGTGGTAGACATTGTAGAGAAGGTGTTCAAAGGAAGCAAGGCTGAGATGGTATGGACACGTAATAAGATAAGAAGAGACGAAGGAGAGCTGTTCAGAGACATTGTGGAATGAAGAGATCAGAGATGTGAGGTGGTAGACATTACAGAGAAGGTGAGGGAAGAAAGACTGAGATGGTATGGACATGTAATAAGAAGAAACAAAGGAGAGCTGGTCAGAAACATTATGGAATGAAGAGATCAAAAGAAGATGTGGGGTGGTAGACATTGCAGAGAAGGTGAGGGAAGCAAGACTGAGATGGTATGGACACGTAAGACGGTCGTAGGGTCACGTAGGGACAGAAAAGGATGGAGGACAAGAATCCAAGCAGCGCCGACCGCAGATCAGTCTGGGACTATAGCTGGGTAATAGTAGAAGAAGAAAGATCACCTCATTGTTTCAAGATCTGCCAGAGCTTGTTGTAAAGCTGATTCTGCCATTCTTGCTCTCTCCATGGCTGCATGTAACCTAAATATTCACAACAATATTGATCATTAAACGCTTCCATGTTTTATAAACAAACCAAGAAAGTTATATTGACTCCATTTATACTGGCTCCACTTGACTCCACTTGACTCCATTTATATTGTCCAACCTGTTATTTATTTCATCACTGTTATGATTTGCGCTACCTTAAAAGAACAAAAGAGTAAACATTAGATATCAAAACACCATTGTCGATGAAAGCTTTAAAGACATAAATCTTTACCATTTTGCAGACTCTTCTCATCCCTAATGTTTTGGTCCTCATCTGAATCAGAATCCTCAATATCTATATTGAGTTTTTCAAAGATCTCAAATTAAACTCGTTTCTGGATGCAATTTTGATAGTGAAAATGTAAAAAACTCACTCATGCATGTTTATTACCTATGATAACATCACATATGTATATTGCTATTTGTCGCTCATTTATTTCAACCAACATTAGTTTGTTGTCTATACATTGTTTATTAGAACATCAGTCAATGGCGTAACGTTATATCAGGGTACCCCCGGTTCAAAATTTTTAAAGGCCCCTCTAGTACGAATGCCGAAGGCACAAGCTCTGGGGGTCCGGGGGCATGCAACCCCGGAAAATGTTTAAATCTAGAGTCTCTGAAATTCCATTTCCTGGCCCTTTGGGGGAAGATTTACAGAATTCTGATGGTCAAAAAACGACATTTTAACATAACAAAATTTACAATTTGTTTGGCCCCCGGACAACTCAGTTCAGGGTGCCCCCCCTGGAAGCCCGATCGTCTGGGTGCCCCCCGGCTCTTACCGGGTAGAGCTCATAGGAGTTACGCCACTGACATCAGTTATAATATTATGATAATATTGCAATAATGATATTTTACCATACTGCAGTAATGGATCATCCTGCACTACTGGCTGAAGATATCTGTCATCTTCCCATGGAAATGGATGTGTATGTTCGAACAAGCTCTTACAGTCTGGTTTCTAATGAATGAACATATCAGAAGTACTGGTATCTACTGTAATTAACTTAATACACAGTATCTTGATATTATTTACAATTGCTATTACATGCATTGATATTATTAAGACTATTAACAACCAGCACTTAATTACCTCAGTCCTTATAAAATTTATCATCCTTACATAACCATAAAAATCCAAGCCTATAGTAAAATCATAAAAACCCACAAGTCTTTAATGACATAATCCAAAGGTATATACTGTAGTAACTGTAGAGCTGCATGGGTTTCGACGGTAAGTATTACGAACTTACTAACAGGCTACAGATGGTGGTCAACTTCAGAATGAAAAATAATTAACCCATTAAGCCGCAATGCGCCCCATGCGCACATGCACTTTGTCATTTTACTCTGTCTAATGCCACTGAGATTATTTTACTCGTTAGGGGAAGTGTTGGGCGTTAATGGGTTAAACCACATATCTGAATTCTATTCATTGCTACCAAATACAAGACTTAACTACATATAATGAACGTTCGAAATTACATTACTTTCTCACTATGATAACTGCTAGTTGACCACCATCTGTTAATTTGAACTTACTAAATTTTTGCTTGACATAAGTGATATCAAATTGATGTGCCACTTTACAGTGTTCCCACAATGCACTTGTAGTTTGGAAGGAATTATCACAGAACAGACATGTGACGTCTTGGATGTCATCCATTGGCTCGTCCCAACAATCATCATCACTATCCATTTGAGGATCTCAGAAGCAAGTAAAGAAATGGTACTAATGTAGTTGCCATACAAGATTTGGGAGTGATTACATCAAAGCTTCCTTAAAGCTTATTTCACCTAGCAGGGGTAGATAGACCAACTTCTTTTTTTTGTATTTAGCTTCGCCAACTAGGGCAGGGTCACCACAACAGCATATGCCAATTACTGTGGGCCTTTTTACCTAACCCACCCTGTCAACTTTCCCTGTGGGAGGAAACCGGAGTACCCGGAGAAAACCCACGACTTTCGGCAGAGCGTTGACTTTACTCTTTTCACTTGAGGACTGGGTTCGAGTCGCATTGAGAAAGTTCTCACTGAGACTTGAACCCATGACCTTAGAGGTGAAAGGCAAGTGCGCTAACCACTTCGCCACCAAAGCTCCTATCTTGATCTGGAAAGGCAGACTGCTGAGTGACCGCAGGTCATTGGAGCTTGACTGTTAACCAAGCAAGGTGCAAGATGACAAATATCAAAAACATGAAAAACAGTTTTCTATATCCACATGCACTGCTGTCAATGCCAAATTCCCTTGTTTACATCAATGACTACCATCAATTACCATACACTACCATACTTTTTAACCCTAATAAATATTTTAGTCACAATCATTTTAGTGATTTTACGATATATATTAATCTAGGTTTGTACAGGTCTTCGGTTATTAATATCAGAATAATTCAATTCTGAATGAGTAAACATATATACCCTTTTTATGTCTGCATGGGGGAAATATTACCTCCTACCTATATTCCCTGATGAGCATCGAGCGTACTTCCCTTTGCCCACCCACCCCCTCCCCTTTGCCCACCCACCCTCTCCCCTTTGCCCACCCACCCCATTTTCAAATCCAAATCTATCTCCTCAACTTTTCCTCTCTTCAATGTTACGATATTGTCAACGTTGTTTTCTCTGAAGAAGTAAAAGAATTCCAAAACATTCCCAATATTTTCGTTTACCAAAAACACCGCTTCAACTTAAATGAAAGATGTTGAAATATTCATCTTGGTACTAAATTGAAACCTTCCTTAAAACTTACATTCCCAGTGGTATAAAACTTACATTCCCAGTGGTATAAAACTTACATTCTCAGTGGTATCACACGGGACCTGATGAATTCGGATCGAGTAACACGAGCAACAAAATTGCTGTGACTTGCAACAAAAACTGATTTCAATGCACGTTAATTAAAAATGTTCACACATAAATAACCAAACATGACACAACATTCGTAAACATGTCTAATTAACATGCATTGAAACCAGTTGCAAAAGTTCAGCAATTTCGTTGCTCGTATTACTTTGCCTTCATAGCGTAGTCAGGAAAATGACTGGCCCTAACTAATTATATTTACTAATTGCCAACAGCAGCAAATAGCAGTGTTGTAATGACTCGAGTCATTGACTTGGACTCGAGTCGACTCGAGTCGCAATTTTCTGCGACTCGACTCGCAATTTTCTGCGACTCGACTCGAGTCGAATACGAAAAATGACTCGACTCGACTCGAGTCAACAGCCCCAAATGACTCGACTCGGACTCGACTTGTTGATTTCTGCCGTAAATGACTCGAGTCAACTCAGCTACAACTTGTTCAGGATAAATCCATCAAAATATTGTAGTTGAATAGGTTGGGAAGAGTCCTGAAACGGCTTAAAGAAATAAAAAGTAATTCTCGATGCATATAGGCATGTTTCCACTTGTAGGGAAATTGTTTAAGGCATTTTTGTTCACCTTTCTGTTCACCATACAATCGTGTAGCCATTGACTCGACTCGAGTGAAGCCATTGACTCGACTCGGACTCGACTCGAGTGAAGCCATTGACTCGACTCGACTCGACCAGATAGTGAAATGACTCGACTCGACTCGTGACTCGACCTTTGGGTGACTCGACTCGACTTGTGACTCGACTTGTTGGTGACTCGTTACAACACTGGCAAATAGTCACAACTTTGAGATGGCCAACTTTTTCTGGCAAATCTACGCATGTAAAAACGCGCAACTTGTAACAAACCTCAGTACAGCAGACATGTACCAATGCTGTTTCAACAACTTATTATCAGGATGTGTTCGCACTGCTTGTTCCTAGCTTGTTGACAAGTTGTCATTGGCTTCTTCACTACTTGCTACAAGGTTGTTGACTCAACAGACTTGTTACAAGTTGTTCCAACTTGTTATCGTTCTGCCGGTTTAACAAACTGTTAACAAGTTGTAAGTGACAACCTTGTAACAACTTGATAAAACCAATGACAACATTGTTACAACTTGTTGACAAGCTTGCTACAACTGTACAAGTCTGTTGCGAACACATCTTGTTGACAGGATGTGAGATTTGTACGTCTGTACCGGACAATCATTTGTACTTGCTCGATCACTTTCCCGCTACAAAATCCCTATATCTACCTGACAATATCCATGGCATGATAAACTATGGAAGATTTATCAATACCGACGACTTTCTTAGCTCCAGCTTGCGCGGCAAATATCGATAATATCCCAGAACCACAACCAATATCCATCACCACCTTGCCTTCAAATAGATGTCTGTTTTTGTGCATGAAGTCTTTGTAACTTAATGTTCGAACTTTGTCCTGAAATTATATCATTGATGGAGACTTTATTTAATTATGATCAATATGTACATACTACAATTATGATAAACCTCTCTTGACAGGTAGTTTGCCAGTGTCTACTTGAATTAACTCCATATATGATAAAAATATTAGTACGACTTTAGTTGCGGGTTATCCCATTCTTTGTTACGTTCACTCAGAGTATATAATATGAGGACTTGACACAAGTGTTAATCCTAATTCCTAACACAGTGCTTTCTACATTGCTCATCAAACTTCAGATCTTTCAACATTCCAACAAAGTCTAATGATGATTGACTGAAAACTCCTAGGGAACTGATAGATCAATGTGAGGCAAACCTGTCGTGCCCGGAGGGCCACCATGATTAACGTATTGCTATTTACGTATCAAAGCCATGCCTTAAGGCGGATTTCCAGTCCTCGCACGAAGCTCCTCACAGCTCGCTGCGAGTAGTCGCAGACGTTCTGCGAGTGGTTTGCCGCTCGCGGGAAATAGTTCAAAATTTTGAACTATTTTTTACTCGCTGCGAGAGCTCGCAATAATAAACCAATCATAAAACGGCGTGTGGTGGCAACAGAATGACATTCGTGCGAGTACTCGCAGCGAGCTGCGAGGAGCTTCGTGCGAGGATTAGAAAGAAAAATATCAACGAAGTAAAACGAGATTCATGCTCACAATTTCTCTGCGAATATACTTTTTAAAGAACTGAATGAGAATGATAATATCAGTGAAGTGAACGCGGGCCATGTTCTGTTTTTCTGTGCGTACATTTCTACATAACATTGCTCTTTGCAGAAATTGCGTTGCAAGTTGCAGCAAAAATTACCCCGTGTAAAATGGTCTTTACTATTATCAACCACATTAATCTAACCTTTAACATCTCTTCGTGAATAGAATAATGTGAATAAGTACTGAAGTAGGAATCTTCCTCATCATCCAATGCAACTTCGTCGCTGGCAGTTTTACCGCGGCTGGCAACGATAAGATGTAACAGGGATAAGGGAACTCAAAGCTTTATATGCAACGAAGTATTCAACAATGATGTATTCAATATATCATCTCACCCGTTCTCCTGTTCAGTTCCAAGGACGAGTGCATGAACTCCAGCCCTAAAAACAATTGTATTAGAAACGTGGTTTATTATTGCAGAGAAGGCGAGGGGAGAAAGAGGGTGAGATGGTGAAATGAAGGAGAGCTGGTCAGAGATATTATGGAATGAAGAGATCAGAAGACGATGTGAGAGTCAGATGGTTGACATTACAGAGGAAGTGAGGAACGCAAGGCTGAGATGGTATGGACGCGTAATAAGAAGAGACGAAGGAGAGCTGGTCAGAGACATCATGGAATGAAGAGATCAGAAGAAGATGTGAGGTGGTAGACATTGCAGAGAAGGTGAGGAAAGCAAGGCTGAGATGGTATGGACACGTAATAAGATAAGAAGAGACGAAAGAGAGCTAGTCAGATATATTATGGAATGAAGAGATTAGAAGAAGATGTGAGGTGGTTGACATTACAGAGAAGGTGAGGGAAGCAAGACTGAGATGGTATGGACACGTAATAAGAAGAGATGAAGGAGAGCTAGTCAGAGACATTATGGAATGAAGAGATCAGAAGAAGATGTGGAGTGGTAGACATTGCAGAGAAGGTGAGGGAAGCAAGGCTGAGATGGTATGGACACGTAAGACAGTCGTAGGGTCATGTAGGGACAGAAAAGGATGGAGGACAAGAATCCAAGCAGAGCCAACCCCAGATCAGTCTGGGACTATAGCTGGGTAATAGTAGAAGACGAAAGATCACCTCATTGTTTCAAGATCTGCCAG
Organism: Trachythela sp. YZ-2020; assembly: GCA_016169945.1. Classification (NCBI taxonomy): domain Eukaryota; kingdom Metazoa; phylum Cnidaria; class Anthozoa; order Malacalcyonacea; family Clavulariidae; genus Trachythela; species Trachythela sp. YZ-2020. Next base: position 628,062 of record JADLSH010000344.1, on the reverse strand, counting down.
AGCTTGTTGTAAAGCTGATTCTGCCATTCTTGCTCTCTCCATGGCTGCATGTAACCTAAATATTCACAACAATATTGATCATTAAACGCTTCCATGTTTTATAAACAAACCAATAAAGTTATATTGACTCCATTTATACTGGCTCCACTTGACTCCACTTGACTCCATTTATATTGTCCAACCTGTTATTTATTTCATCACTGTTATGATTTGCGCTACCTTAAAAGAACAAAAGAGTACACATTAGATATTAAAACACCATTGTCGATGAAAGCTTTAAAGACATAAATCTTTACCATTTTGCAGACTCTTCTCATCCCTAATGTTTTGGTCCTCGTCTGAATCAGAATCCTCAATATCTATATTGAGTTTTTCAAAGATCTCAAATTAAATTCGTTTCTGGATGCAATTTTGATAGTGAAAATGTAAAAAACTCACTCATGCATGTTTATTACCTATGATAACATCACATATGTATATTGCTATTTGTCGCTCATTTATTTCAACCAACATTAGTTTGTTGTCTTTACATTGTTTATTAGAACATCAGTCAATGGCGTAACGTTATATCAGGGTGCCCCCGGTTCAAAATTTTTAAAGGCCCCTCTAGTACGAATGCCGAAGGCACAAGCTCTGGGGCATGCAACCCCGTATAATTTTTAAATCTAGAGTCTCCGAAATTCCATTTCCTGGCCCTTTGGGGGAAGATTTTACAGAATTCTGATGGTCAAAAAACGACATTTTAACATAACAAAATTTACAATTTGTTTGGCCCCCGGACAACTCAGTTCAGGGTGCCCCCCCTGGAAGCCCGATCGTCTGGGTGCCCCCGGCTCTTACCGGGTAGAGCTCATAGGAGTTACGCCACTGACATCAGTTATAATATTATGATAATATTGCAATAATGATATTTTACCATACTGCAGTAATGGATCATCCTGCACTACTGGCTGAAGATATCTGTCATCTTCCCATGGAAATGGATGTGTATGTTCGAACAAGCTCTTACAGTCTGGTTTCTAATGAATGAACATATCAGAAGTACTGGTATCTACTGTAATTAACTTAATACACAGTATCTTGATATTATTTACAATTGCTATTACATGCATTGATATTATTAAGACTATTAACAACCAGCACTTAATTACCTCAGTCCTTATAAAATTTATCATCCTTACATAACCATAAAAATCCAAGCCTATAGTAAAATCATAAAAACCCACAAGTCTTTAATGACATAATCCAAAGGTAAGCTGCATGGGTTTCGACGGTAAGTGTTACGAACTTACTAACAGGCTACAGATGGTGGTCAACTTCAGAATGAAAAATAATTAACCCATTAAGCCGCAATGCGCCCTAATGCGCACATGCACTTTGTCATTTTACTCTGTCTAATGCCACTGAGATTATTTTACTCGATAGGGGAAGTGTTGGGCGTTAATGGGTTAAACCACATATCTGAATTCTATTCATTGCTACCAAATACAAGACTTAACTACATATAACGAACGTTCGAAATTACATTACTTTCTCACTATGATAACTGCTAGTTGACCACCATCTGTTAATTTGAACTTACTAAATTTTTGCTTGACATAAGTGATATCAAATTGATGTGCCACTTTACAGTGTTCCCACAATGCACTTGTAGTTTGGAAGGAATTATCACAGAACAGACATGTGACGTCTTGGATGTCATCCATTGGCTCGTCCCAACAATCATCATCACTATCCATTTGAGGATCTTAGAAGCAAGTAAAGAAATGGTACTAATGTAGTTGCCATACAAGATTTGGGAGTGATTACATCAAAGCTTCCTTAAAGCTTATTTCACCTAGCAGGTAGATAGACCAACTTCTTTTTTTGTATTTAGCCGCCAACTAGGGCAGGGTCACCACAACAGCATTAACTACAAGGCAAGATGATTTATATCAAAACATGAAAACAGTTTTCATATCCACATGCACTGCTGTGGATGAAAAATTCTTGTTTACATCAATGACTACCATCAATTACCATACACTACCTTACTTTTTAACCCTAATAAATATTTTTAGTCACAATCATTTTAGTGATTTTACTTCATACCTTAGAGGAAAAAGCTAACCACTTCGCCAAAGCTCCTATCTTGATCTGGAAAGGCAGACTAACCCAGGTTGACAGTCATTGGAGCTTGAGGTATAATTATTTGATATAATATTCATTTTATGAGTTTGTACGTTATTAAATATGGAATTGTTAAAGTGATACTTTGTTACTAAAGTTTTCAAAAAGAATTTTTCGTAGTTTTGATGATTTTTTTCTTCGGAAATTGCCGGCACAATTTCGGCAACATTCGGTATTGTCAGAATTTTTCAAAAGGAAACAAGATGGCGGCGGAATTGAATGAAATGATTCGAAAACAATTGCTGGAAAACATCAATCAAGGTAAGATCTTGCAGCGATAACAGAGTTTTAAGAAAGGAAAGATGTCTAGCTTTGTGTTGATTTAAATATTTGTAGGAAATATCGAGGAGGTTCGCCGTATTTTGGATCTCGGGCAGATAAAGGTTGACAGTTTGGATGAGGTATAATTATATAGAATGTTCGATTTTATGGCTAGTTTTTCAATTCTAAGTAATAAGACAAAATATCCAGACGAACTAGCTAGAATACTGCAATCTATACCGATATCTCGGTTGCGTGATACAAACTTTCCAGAGTGGGGGCTAGCTTGCTTTCCCAAGACGAATTTCACCCGTGTTTACATAAGACTGCTCAGACGGGCTGGGCTGGCTCGCCAAAACAAAGCACCTGGACTGGATTAAGTAACAAACACAGAAACAAACCCTTTAAGTTCGAAATCTGTTGAGAAAATTTCATTTTACAACATATTTGCATAAAACAGCATGAATTCTCACCCTGGGCAGGTGAGCCAGCTGGGGTCATTGCATTTATATGGAAAATTCCAGCCCGCTTTAAGCGAGATCCCGGGTCAGTCGAATAGGCATGCATTGTCTTATGTAACCTCATTTAAAGATGCGGTACAGTCCGATCACACATGTCTGCTTTGTTTACATTTTTGTATCCAGTATATGAATTTTCCTGCTTCCAGAGTAAAATAAATTATCAAGATAGCACGATCAGGCTTTGCAAGAACATAGAACCTAGTTAAACTGTTTAAACTGAACCAACGTACACATGCGCAGAACCAACTGTACCGCATCTTTAAACAAATCGTAGTATAGTAGTACTCAGAGGTGGAAAAAGTACTGGATCCTGGGAACCTAGTTCCCAGAAATATTTTTGGATCTGAACTTTTGCAGAAAATTTTTCCAGAAATTTCTGAAAGTTAATAATTAACTAATGAGTAATAACAAAGTCTAGACTAGCAATTGTAATGCATTTTGTATTCACTATATCAAATTAAACACCACTGAATATCAAGAAACAACACTTCAATCAGTCCAATGTCAAAATCAATCAGTGATAATTGAACCTCATTAATCATTAATTCTGAGTCTGAAACCCAGGTTCACAGAAAGAAAAAAACTTTTTCCACCTCTGGTACTACCCAGTATTATATTTTGTTCTCTTCCAACAGAATGGCATGACACCACTAATGCAAGCTGCATACAAAGGAAAACATGAAATTTGTCAGTTACTGATTGAGAAAGGAGCTGATGTCAATTGTGCAAAACATGAACACAAGGTAAACTTCAACTAACCACCTTAACAACATCATTAATTAAAACTTTGACCGATTAACGCACTAATGTGTAAGGGTTTCTTCCTGATTAACACCTAACTTCTTAACTCCAACAATTTAACTTCATAAGTAAAATCATTTGGAATTCAATAACAAAGAGTTCAAGAACAGCATAGGGTGCATTCAGGGGCCCAAATAGAAGATAAATTGAAATGTGCATAGATGTAACTGTCAAATAGTCTCCCAGAATGCAGGATTTTCACATTCCTGTGACCTTAGATTTCAAAATTTGTTTGGGGGGAGGCAGAATCCCCCCACCAAGAGACCCCCTAAAGTACCTTACTACAGTACGATGGAAATTACTAGGGCCACAAAGTTAAATTTTTCCCCCCCCCCAAAGTTTCGGCAGCTTCTCCAAACAATTTAACTTCATAAGTAAAATCATTTGGAATTCAATAACAAAGAGTTCAAGAACAAAGAGAGGGTGTAACTAGGGGAAGATATAGAAGATAAATTGAAATGCATAGATGTAACTGTCAAATAGTCTGAATGAATGCAGGATTTTCACATTCTGTATCTTAGATTTCATAATTTGTTTAGTAGTAAGAATCCCTCACCAAGAGACTTCTAAAGTACTCCAATACAGTACGATGGAAATTACTAGGGCCACAAAGTTAAATTTTTCCCTGGCCCCCAAAAGTTTCCGGGCAGCTCTGGGGCATTGCAATCCAGCTGTTTAATATAACCCATTAGCTTGCAATGCGCTCAGATACGCCCTACTTTAGTATTTTACTCTGTCTAACGCCAGAGTATTTTACTCTGTCTAACGCCAGACAATTTTACTTGTCAGTGGTAGGGTACTGCCAGTTAACCCATTAGCTGGCAATGCACCCAACTTTAGTATTTTACTCTGTCTAACGCCAGACGATTTTTATTCGTCAGTGGTAGAGTACTGCCAGGTAATGGGTTAACAAAACTATCTGCCAGTGGCTGAGTGTTTCTTGTTATAAATGGGTTTATACAGTAAGTAAAACCCCTAAATTGCTTAAGAATATGTAAAATTTGGGTGCATTAGTGGTTATCTTTGTATTTTAATTAAATACAATGTAATTAAACATAAATATTTACTTTAAATTTGTTTGATTTTGTGATGTTTTAGTACTCTCCATTGATGTTTGCTTGTTTATCAGGTAATACAGAATGTGTTTGCTTTTAAAATCATTGTGAGAATAAAACTGACCATGTTATCATCAATTTAATATATTTGTCCAGGTTCATTGGAAGCCACAAAAGTTCTCTTAGAGGCTGGGGCAGATAAAGCAATGCAGAATAATATAAACAGAACAGCAGCTCAATTAGGAGCATTTACAGGTAAATTTGTATGTGACTTAATTGTAGTATTATCTACAATACTGATCAACTGTGTGTACAGAGAGAAGGAGAAGCCACTTTCTATTCCAATGTTTTGTTCCAAATTTAGGTCGACATGAATGTGTTAGTCTTATAAACAATTTCATATCAATGAAAGATATAGAATACTATACAAAAGTACAAGGTAGGCTCAAAAGTAAAATTAATAAGGAATTAAGCATTAACTTTGAAAAATAACTATTATTTTTTCATGATTTAACATTATTTTTAACCAATACTATCTATATGCTCACACACAGGCGTTGAAACTACACCAAAGCTTGATCCCAAACTCTTGGAACCTCTACAGAAATATATCCTTAACAACAATTTGAGTCCTGTTAGGGTAAGCTATATAATTATGTTGTTTTTAAAATTTTTAAAGAATGCATTCTTTAAAACCTATAAGAGATGGCTCTTACTGGACCTCTAGGGAGGACAGTTTAGAACTGATAGAGCTATCCAGTATAAATAAATGCATTTATGTAATGCATTTTATATAAGTAATGCACTTTATGCATTACATGTTACGACTTCGAAAAGGCACTAAATGCATTTGAATTTTACAAGTTTGCAAACTTTGTATTCAAATTAGCTGGTATATATATTTTATTTCTACTCTTAGTTAGTGCTATATCTACAAGAGAACATGGAATTGGTTGAAGAGTATAAATCTGTTGTAAATGTTTTACACTTGAAGTGTGAATTATGTTTAAAAGATCCTAATACAGCGAATGAAGTGATGTCGATGAAGTTACACTATCTAGCCTGTGTTTTACAACATTCTGGGAGATGGCATTTTGGTATACAGGGACAGAATGGAATTGAAGGATTTTTAAAGTAGTAGGTATCTTAGGATATACAAGTGTTCAGTTGTGTACACTACACACGTAAAAACGCACAAGTTGTAACAAACCTGCAGCAGACTTGTACCAATATGCTGTTTCAACAACTTGTTATCAGGATGTGTTCGCACTGCTTGTTCCCAGCTTGTTGACAAGTTGTCAACGGCTTGTTGACAACTTGCTACAAGGTTGTTGACTAAACAGACTTGTTAACTTGTTATCGTCCTGCAATTCAACAACTTGTCAACAAGTTGTGAGTGACAACCTTGTAGCAACCTGATAAAATGACAACCTTGTTACAACTTGTTGACAAGCTTGCTACAAGCCTGTTGCGAACACATAGATGTGAGAATATGACGTGTCTACTAGGAGTGCGTTGGTTTAGTGGTTTATTGTATTTACCACTCCGAGGTGGACGGAAAGCTTAACAGGTTTCTCAACTCATTTGACAAAGGTGTCCGAATGTTAGCTAGTTATCGTTAATGCCTAAAGGCTCTTTTCCACTCGTCGCAAAAACCAACTCGCAAGCTCGCTGCGAGTACTTTCATCCAATCACAATGCTGGACTGTTTATTTTAATTATACGCAAAGCAGAGCGAGCGAGGCGAGTTGGTTGGTTTGCGATGGGAAAAAGCCCAAAGTAAGTACAGAAAAAAAACGAAGCAGAAGCACAGGAAAGAACCAACCAATCTCAACTTACATGAGTTTATCGAGGGCAGAGATTTACTTATGTTGGGTAACGTCCTGTTAACGTCCTTAACTCAGAGGTAAAGGACAGCGCGCTAATCGCATCTGCCATCCGCCCTTTCCTTGACTTCATTCATTCCATTAAGTTTTCAGCAAGTGTGTCAGGACTCCATTTGTACATCAGGACTCATTTGTCATTTGTCATTTGTACAGGACTCTATTATTATATGGCAAGCGTTAGTTCCTGTAGTTTACGCGATATGATTGGCTAATCAGCGGTTGGGAAAATCACGTAGACTTTGCAAGTAATTACGAAATTTTTTTAATGCTCTACAACAAAAACAAACCATATAATAAACTACTTATTTTACTACTTATGATTGTGCCACATAATAAACTACTTATTAACCTCAAACGTTCGGTTTTTACGGTAAAATATTAAACCTCGGTCTTGCCGTATTGACCTCGCTATCGCTCGGTCAATACGACAAGACCTCGGTTTAATATTTTACCATGAAGACCTCACTTTCGGTTAATAAGTAGTTATTCCCACACTGCATGCTGAGTACATCAAGCAACACAAAAATTAAATTAAATGAAGTTTTTTTTCGTTCTGTAGTTTAATAAAAGGTCGTCCGAGCGATGGATTTCCTTTGGGAACTGAAGATTTTGTCAGGCAGGCAATCCGTGAGTTTATTTTCCCAGAAACAACAATATTACGTCAGCTGGTCACATCTATAGCTCCTGTTAATAAGGTAATGAAAAGTGTTCAGTTTCTCTGTCGTGAATTTTCCTTTTTCAGTTATCCTCAAAAGTGTGTAAAAGCAATGAAAAATTTGACCCTACATTACGTCATGTTATGTGTACAACAATAACGTATACTTGACTATATTCATGTTACATGTATATTTGTTGTAAAAAAAAGGTAATCCAACTTTGACAGGTTGCTGTGCATAAAATACTGAGTTAAATGGTTTAAATTTTATATAGTAAGAACGAATAGCCTTCTAGCTTTCCGATGATACCTTTCCCATATCATTACGGACAGAAAAACCGAGTTAAAAATTGTCGGTCGAAATCACATTTTTCCGCCGATGGGAATTCCAAGTGAGACGTAAAAACAAAAGATAATGCATATTTGATAATGGTTAATTGAGCCATCTTGTTTGTCAAATTGAGTGATTAATCAAGCTTGCGTTGAATTTGCATTTTAGTTATCATTGCTGATTAGTTTTCAAAGCCTTGTGGGACTAAATTTCAAAGAAAAAATGTTCAATTCCCATCGGCGGAAAAATGTTATTTTTTGTGACTTTTTTTGCCAAAGCCATACTCCTTCATTTTTTTACCAAATGACACATAAAGCATGTCATTTTAAAGCTAAACGATTGAACATTACAATGGTGTAAAAACCAAATGAATTCATCAAATATTGTTTGCGTTATTGCACGCTAAAGTTGGATTACCTTTTTTTTATACACACTGTATATGTGAAAAATCAAAACTTTTTGTGTAGCTCTGGTAATGAATGTATGATACAGTTAGGCATTGGATTCGGTATTTTAAATTATGTTGCTTTAGAATCTCGAAAATAACGTCAACGTTCTTTGATGTTTCTTGTAACATGTTTGAACCCCGCGGTCTCTGAAACTAGCGATCTCTGAACGTTGTGACGCTCTCGAAGTAGCGTTGCATTATTGTGCTACTCGCTCTTGTGTTCCTGCATCAATTACACATTTCAAATTAATACTTTTGTTCTAGGGTGATGAACCAACAGCACTAACCTGCTTGACTCAAGTCATTAATGGCATTCAGAGGTAGACAATTTCTGGCTTCACTGGTTCTCAATATTTTCTTTTTTCATTCCCTGGCAGACTAGTACATTTGTATCTGACATAGCTTACTTAATGGTGCATCATTGCCACATTGAGTTATTTGCGAGTGTTGGATCAATCTTCCTCTCACTCACTCAAAAATGACAAAAAATTGTGGCCTTTTATCGAAAGTTTAATACACGCTGTATCTTGCAACTTTGCCTTCAATGTCGCTCACATGACCTTCATCAGAAGACGGAACGTGTATTTGCCCAAGCGGACCGTGGAATATTATAGTGATTGACCGATTGTGCCACAATCGGAAATTACCGATTACCGATTATTCATGCAACATGGTACCGATACCGATTTTATAATGACGTCATAATGTCAGTCGACCGAGTAAAGGTGACGTCATTCATTTCGAATTTTTAATCATAATTTCCAACGTAACATGTTACTGCAACCAAAGTTCGTTAAAACCGTTCATAAATGACACGCTTCACGATATCATGCGCCCGAACACACGTGTATCAACACGCATTAATTTTGCCGCAACATTATGCGTTAAAAATCGTTCTATTGCGTTAAAAATCGTTCTATGGCGAACATTGTCTATGACGCAACGTGTAGATCATTTCGTTAATGTATATTTCAACAATCGCTTTTCTCAACAATCAGTTTTCTAACATAATCGGAAATACTGATACTGTATCGATGCCGAAAATCTGTCCGAACTGATACCGTTTATCGGTCAATCGATTATCGGTCAATCAATGTTTTTTTCTTTTCAGCCATTTTTTTCTTCTTTGCCTTTTCAACGGGTTTGTTCAACATACGAATATCTGCGAACATCGACATTCGTGAAAAAGAGAAACAACCGTCTGCCCAAACGATGAAACAAGTAAGTAAGCTGGTAAGCCAACCTACCAATCACCACACACAGTTTGACATTATGTTTGATTTTTAACAGTTATTCGCGAACTCCGAGAGCGATAGCCGACGATAGTCGATCGAGGATATCGTCTATCAGCCATATACGACGAGAGTGAAAAAGAGAATAATCTTTTTTATTATACACAAGCTCTGGATATTTACTTTTTTCAAGTAAAACTTGAATTCCCTCTTCATTTAATTGTCCAAATCTGCCAGCCATTTTTCTACTTTTCTCTACTAGCAGGATATGAGCTAATATCCTGCTAGTAGAGAACCAATCAGATTGCAGAATACCTCATATCCAGAGCTTGTGTATATAATAAAGACTGTTATTTAACCTGTTTGTTCGACACTTAAACTTTGGCATTTTTCTAGGATCGTTTCTAGGATGATATTTTTCGACGAGAACAGTTCTGGTTCACAAAAGGAACCAGCTAGCTCGTTCAGTTCATTACCTGACATATCCAAAGTGGCACGATAAAAATATTTAGTAAACAACTAAATGATTCTCTTCTTGTTTATTGTTTCAGTGGCGGACACTGTGGGCCTGCCGCCCTAATCATAGTTTCTTTATTTATTTATTTATAAAAGTTATTTAAAAACGATAGCCCTTCAGCTATTGCTGCTTTTCAAGGGATCGTTTGATATAATACTATAAAATATTAATAACTATTTACACAAATAAGTCATGTTAGATGAAACAATATTGATTACTCATGTTGCAATATTTATGAGCATCATCAACAGTCATTTAATATGTGGAAAAATAATTGTCGATTAAACTTTTAAAATGAATTGTTGATAGTTGCTCATACCCGTTGACAATGTCAATGGGTAAGTTGTTCCAGGCACAAGCTCCTCGGTATGAAAAGGATCTTTTCATAAAATTAGTTTTAGGTTTACCTAACACTAGCTTGCGCATGTTGCTCCGCATTTCGTAATTGTTATTTTGGCTATGAGAGAACATGTTAGAGACGTACTCCGGCGCAATACAAGAATGTCATTAAAATTTCCCTTTTCATAAGAGTAGACTCAATTGGAGTCCATCCTAGAATCCGAAAGATTGTTTTTGACCTTATTTCGTAGTTTGAACTAGTTATGACACGAGTGGCCCTTTTTTGCATCTTGTACAGTTTCTCAAGATTCGTTCGATTTCCGTCATTCCAGACGGAATTTCCGTCATTCCAGACGTCTCTGAAAGATAGCTGATTATCCAAGTAACGATAATGAAGCTGTAACAAACTATGAAAGTTTCAAAATTGTAGCAACAGCAGGGTGGGAATATAAGTTGGCCACCTTCCAATGCAGGGATGGATCAAGCTTGATTTGATAGGGGGTGCTAAGCGGGCTTTGGTCATGAAGCAGGGCGTGGTCGGCGACCGAGGAAGGGTGAATCATCACTGAGGACCTCCTACAAGGTCAAGGGAGTTATCTTGTCAGGAATCTTTAAATAAGATGGCCTAGATCGTCAAAAACACCCATCAATGGCCCGATATTATATTTTTGTTTGATAAATGCCCTGTCAAACCCAATATTTGGATTTGATATGGGAATTGGCACCCCTCCTGCACCCCCTTGGCCAAGACTAGGAGGGGTGCGCACCACCCTGCATCCCCAGTAAATCCATCCCTGTTCCAATGCACCCCCAATATTTCTTGAAGTGTCCGTCACTGGATTTGGCTTTTATCTTTTCTTGTTTTAAGGTGACTTATTGCAATACAACTTGTCAAAAACTTCATTGGTTTACACACAAGAAACACTGCAAGCTTTCCGCTGCTAAAGATATTGAAAATCAAACCAGCTAAGACAAATATATCATTATAATAATAATAATATATTATATGGCAGTAAAATAGTTGTACAAATATGATAGCTCTTCTTAGGTTAAAGATATAGGCAGGCAAAATATATTGTAAAAAGGTGAGTGCTCTGTGATAGAACTGGGTATGAATCTTAATGAACCGTAATTAAGCAATCAGCGTAATTAAAGGCTGGTTTGCGTTATCAAAGTTTTTTTCATTTCGCGACATCAAACAATGTAAAAAGATTTTTGAAGTAAACTTGGAAAGAGGTTCACAATGTCGAACACTTTGATCAAACTGTACTGTAGTAAATTGAGTTCAAAACGTTTTCAACCTTTCTCCGGGTAGGATTTTGGGTTTTCCCAACTTTCCTCAATGAAAATTTCTGACATGCATGAGGATTTTGCCTTGGTAAGTTTGCCAGTTGGCCATTGCAGTACTGCTAGTCTGACCACAGTGTGGCCCAGTATTGGGCTTCGGTGGCGCACAGTGGGGCTTCGGTGGCGCACAGTGGGGCTTCGGTGGCGCACAGTGGGGCTTCGGTTGGGCTTCGGTGGCGCAGTCGTCAGGACAAGCGCCTCTCACCTCTGAGTCTTGAGTTCGATTCTCGCTGAGGACTATGCTCATCACACTCATGTGAAAAGAGAAACAACCCTCTGCTGAAAGTCGGGTTTTCTCCGGGTACCTGGTTTCCTCCCACAGGAAAAAGCTGATCAAAGGTTAGCATATACAGATTAGGAAAGTAATGTAGGCTAAGTACATAATATAGGTAAGCGAGATACTCGATGTAATCGGCCACTGAAAAGCCCCAACAGGGAGTGAGCTGAATAATGTATGTATATGTATGTATGTATGTACTTACTACTTTACAATGTTTTATTCAGCCTTTTCAGCGTTTCACTTTCAACCTTCTTCAATGCCAGTAAACTTTCCTCATGAGTGGTATATACCCGCATACCCGCAGCATTTTCCCAACATAGGTTTAATCAAAGAGACTTTGATAATGTAAACAATCATGTAACACTGTATCTCTAAGATGAATAGCAATATATACTTATATATAACATTTAACGAAAAATATTTTCTTATAGTCTTTCAGATAGCTCGGACACAAACACGCGGTAGCTTCTAAAACGTCTAAAACGTCTCGGATGTATACTATGAATTCCTGGATCTATATATACACCATGACTCGTGAGGCATGAGCGTCACGACCAGGTTGTATTGCTGTTGGTATAACGACGAATACTGACACTGTCTCTCAAAGCACGGTTTCCATACTAATGTTCAAACTTTCTATGTTAAACTCGAATTTCGAGATATATAAGTGTTCATTGAAAAGCTGCACTTTTATGCAGCGATTGCGGTCATTCTATATATTGTGATACGTAAGCATTATAATGTAAGCCGATTACCAAACCACTTAAACCCCTCTTAAACCCCGCTTAAAAAAAACCTATTCTGCGCTCCAGACTAATCGTACTCGGTTCGACTAGGAGGCGTGATTTCTAAAGTAAAAAAAATAATTGAACCAAAATAAAAGATATATAGACCAGATGAGTCAAAATAAGTGTACAAAATTTACTGTAAAAATAAGTTAGTATGAAGGTTGCTGTATTTTTCAGTGACAAGAAAATTTGCGCCATCATGACTCTTCCTGTTTAATTGTTCCTGTTGTAATGAAAGTGAAAATTCACAATAAGCCACTACAGTCATTTATGAAATGCAAAACAATAGTAACTCCGAAAACAGTAAACATTGTTTTGTAAAATTGTTTAATCTACGTTCGACTATAGAGTGTAGTCATCACTATATTCCTGATGATGACTAAACTAGTCGAAACGTATAGATAAAACAATTCTAAACTGAATGTTTGCTGTTTGCGGAGTACCGTTGTTTTGTATTTCATAAAAATGTTCAGTGGATCCCGCAATTTTTGACTAGTTAATTATTGTGAGTTTTCACTTTCGGTACAACAGGATCAAGTAAACAGGAATTAGAGTCACGTTGTTTTTACCGTACTATGAATATATATGTATTCTCCCTATAATGACTCTGAAATAGACTGAAAAAGTTTAAATGTTGCTAGAACTCTATATAGTTCACACCAGGGGCCGGTTGTATAAAAGTCTTAACTACATTTTAACTACCCGTTTTGTAGTTAAATAGTTGTTAACTGTAAAATTCGCGATTCTGATTGGTTAACTTTCGCACTAACTATAGTTAACTTTAACTACTTTTTTATACAACCGGCCCCAGTTCGCTAAGTATGCTGATTCGAATCCGGCGCGAATCAAATTTATGTTATTAACAAAACAGTTTATAGTATTTACTATAGGTATATGGTATGGCTTTGAAATAGAGTCAGTCTAATACTTTAGCAGAATTTTTTGGTATTTATTTATAAAGTCTTCAGTTGAGTGAAGCACTGGTGAAAATACCGAAGTATCATGTGCTTCTCTTGCATTGCCTACTCCTGCAGCTGGCGTTGCCACAACGCGCATCACGCGTATCACATGAATACATGGTCTGAGTTCAGAGTCTGAGTTGCAGGAATTGACATGTTACTTGTACATGTAGACGAATTGTGCGATCAATTAAACCGCACTACTCTGGGTTTTGTACTACTTTAATGGTCTGTTTTTTGCCGATGTGTCCGAGCATTTACTGCAATTTATCAAAGATATATGGCTTTCATTAGAAATCTCTCTGTCCCAAACTATTAGTGACATTAACAATTTGCGCGTTCAGTCTGTAATAAGTACAACAAGTTTTGCGCATTTAGTCTGTTTTGATATACGAAAATGTAGCGCAATTTATCTAAAAGGATGGCTTAAACTAGAAATCATTTCGTGCGCAACAATCAGTAACAATAATAATAGAAGGCGCAAATTCAGTTTTAGGCGCAAATGTAATTTTTCCTTTACTTGCGCGCTGATTAAACCACGGTTATTAAACATACATGCCCAATCCGTTTGAAATGCCATTATTTAAGAGTGTACGTATTAATAGTACTGTAGGGAATACTATTTTAATATTTTTTGTAATTAAAATCATTTTGCTGTAATTCGTACAAATTTGGAGGTAACCTCATTCGCCTCACTTCCTGTAACTTTCTTATCTTTAGTGATTGGCTCGTGTGAACAATGCTCTTGAATATTGACCAATGAAACGCCTCCTTTCGTGCCAAAACAAAGTAGATTTTCTCACACGTGGGAAATTTATCGCCAGACTGGTTTACCTTTGCTGAGCTGGTGGTATAAAGTGCGAGAAAAAGCGTAGTCTAAAACATGAGAAAGCTTTGGATTCAAACAAGGCAGAGAGAAGAAATACATTAAAACAACTTGTAATCATTGAGAGTTAACTTGGTGCAATATTAGTTAAACTTCCTATACCATCATGGCTTTTATTAAGGTGAGATACTCGTGACTTCTTTGATTTACACAGTGTTTACTTGTACTAACTGTTTGTCTGGATAATTTGTCTACGACGTTGTCGTGGATTATCGCATAGTCTTGAGTACATAATCCGTACGTTATACAAGCCATTTCTACAAGCTTGTTCGTCGCTTTGAAGGGACTTGACAGTGCTTGATATAAATATACGACCAAGAAGCATCAAACGTAATATCCTGTTTGCTGAGTCTGTGCATGTTCGTTTGTACAAAAGTATTCTCATTTCTTTGTCACTTTCACTATATTTATCATGACATTTAATAGAAAACCAATTCCAGTTTTTGTCATAACAGGAAATATTGTTAGAAAGACTCTTTTGAGTACCGACTGTCCATATCTGTGTAATATATGGTCAGAATGAAAACAAATAATATGTGTACTGAAGACCCAAACAAGCAATTATCAGATTCCTGATGTAGCATTGTATAAGTTTTAGAATAAAATTTAAAGAGAAATGTCATGTCGTTGTTTTAAATATAACAATTTACTCCCAAAACAAACGTCTTTGTTTTATTGCCAAAGTCAAACCGAAAAAGCCATAAACCGAAAGTTTGAATAATTTCATTTTGTTCCTCATCAATTTTATTTTTAAATTTCCCGTTCTATCTAACCAACGGGTGGTCTACTTTTTAGTCTGATGATTCAGGTGTGGACATGTTCACCAACATAAATGCCCTTTTAGAACAGGGCACTGAGACGTCTAAAGGACCGGGTATGTTGTACTTTTATGTGTCAATAGAACCAGTATTTAAAAGCAACCATGAGTTGCATCTATATAAACTCCGGTGGAAAGTGCCATACTCGTTTTGTTTTGACTTGTCCGCATGAACATGACCTTTTAACCTCGCAATTATCGCTCTTTTAGATTTTCTAAATGCGACTTGTGGATTTTCGAGTCCATTTGCGCCAGGCGCATTTTCAAGTCCGCAACCAAGTAATGGCTGGTCATCTTTTCCTCCGACGCCAACAAGCTCGAGATCTTGCAGCCCTGTTGAAGACGAGCTTCGCCTTGAAGCTATTATGGTAAGGTTGTCTCATTTTTGCCCTGTGTATATTTTGTAAATAACAATAATCCGTGCTAATAGCCTTGAACAATGAAAGCGTGTAATGTAACTAATTTACCCTTTGTCTGTAATTTTCCACTGTGCGCTCGGACGGGAACTTCCTTCCCCCTTTCGGTTTATAAGCGGAGTCTTTGTTTTTGCCCAAATTTATTTCGTTTTTTATAAAATGTTATACTTTTAGGGCTTCGTTAGAAAAACAACTAGTTTTCAAATGGGGTTTTAGCATTAAAGCACAATGTTTTGTATATAAATGTTGGATTTAATTATTCAAGTACAAAAATATCGGCTGCTTTGAATAAATGAATACTAAAGAATACAAATATAGTCTTGTTGCGTGTTCGCCAAAATTTAAAAGTAAGCTTTACTCTGTATTTGGCCAAGACTAATAGAAACTATAAATAATATTTTCGCGAGAACCGGTCCTGATCGACTTTTTGACGGTAAAAAAGTGAAAACGTTTGCATGACGATGCGAACATGATATCATCAATTTGGGGTAAATATTTGACATTTTTCAACGCTTCGCTAAATTTTTGGCAAATATTGGACGTGTTACGTATGCTAAATAGATGAGGTGAGAGTTCGTGAAAAACGAATCATCTTTCAGCGAATTTTCGCAGTCTTTTTCGTATTACAATTATTAGCATTAGTTTGTTAACTGAATCGCGGAGATTTACTCTACAATGAAATTTTCCCATACAAACAGTCCGAATGCGTTTGTTTGTGTATGCTCATTTCCGTAAACATTCCGTACTAATTATAAATTATGCACTTGTCTTTAGACACCCCCACTTCCCCACCATGGGGAAACCATGCTGTATTTACAGTAAATTCTCTATTAAACCTTCATCTCAAAAAAGCATCTGCCCCCTAATAAACCTTAAAGGGAAAAAATATTAAGACCCCAGCCCTCGCAACAAAGAAACAAACATGTACTGATTAGATTTATTAATTCATTGAGTGAGAATTTCATGTTAGTTTATTGTATTTCTTCCTGTGTTTTGTAAAATCAGTAAATACTCCCTCTCTATTAAGTGCCCTTTCAAAATAGCCCCCTGGCCTCAAACGTTCCTGAAATATATAGGCTTATATTTATTATTAATATTTATTATTAATATATATTTATTATATTATACATAAATTATTATGTATATATTATATTATATATATTATATTATATATATTATATTTATTAGTCAAATCTGCAGACATGCATGTTTCGCCGTTCAACGGCTCGTCAGTGCAGCTTGTAACGCAGTCTAGATGCGAGTGACTTCGTATTTATACACCATACTCTTGCCCTCACCAAGCGCATGTGGTACAATACTCAGACACATGCGCATCCAGACATGCGTATATATATTATATTATATATATATATATATTATTATATTATATATTATATTATATAGAGAATAATACATGGGTGCGTGGAAATACCAGATTTATTTCGAGTGTGTTATATCATGTTCAACGCGAGAAATAAATCTGGCATTTCCAAGCATCCATGTATTTTTCTGTTTATTATATAAAGGACAGTCTTTTCAAACAAAATAAAATAAAATATCCATTTTCATAAACTTCAAAAGTGATAATTTCCACATGTGAGATTATCATAAATAATCTCACATGTGAGATTATCAGTTTTATCAGTGCTCGAAATCTCTATAAAGCACTATACTTTATATAATAAATATTATTAATATTTATTATTATTAATATTTATTATTATTAATATTTATTAAGTCCCAAGAGCTGATAAGGAAATTGGTACCCCATGCACTCCCCTTGGCCAAGGTTAGAAAGGGTATGCACCCACAGTAATCCATCCCTGACCTATAATTTGGGCAGATCTAGGACTGCGTGTACCCTTTCCTTGTTAAATTAACCCCCCCCCCCAAAAAAAAAAGTTGCATTGAACACTGGTTACCAAAATGTCCATGGAACTCTTTAGCATAGCTGAAGTAGAAAATCAAGTATGCTGGATATCATCCCCTCCCTGAACACCTACGGTGCCCTCCCCCTGAAATATCTGCCATTTCCCCTGCAGCCACTATTGATAGAGAAAGATCCAGCCTTGTTCTAACAAATGAATTATTTCTTATTTTCACAGGGTAGAAACCTAATATCTAGAATCAATTGCCCCACCGCATGTCAATCTCTAGCTGGATGGATTACCCCTCCTGGCAGCCTACCTCCAACACCACCTGCCTTCTCGCCCCTCTCACCAGCCTTCTCGCCCCTCTCACCAGCCCAGACAGAGCTGGACCACTCTATGGTGTTCGGTTTCCCCAGTGCGTTCATTCCTCGGCACACTGTGATGCCATCGACTCATCAATGCCAGCACCTGGAAGAACAGCAGGCATCACCATCATTGGTCAGTCCTGAGAATGGTCCATTGTCGCCCATGTCAACTGCAAACCTGCTGATGGACAGACGATGGGGGTTTACGCCTAATTCAAGCGCAGGAATATCCCCAATACAGCAAGATATAAGGCAAGCTATACTCCAACAAGCTGCTGCTGGTAAGTTTGATCTATGGTGGCCTGGGAGTGTGGGTGTGCTGGAGGTGTGGGTGCCCCCCTGCCAGATGTGCCTCAGAAGTCTTAAATGTGCATCATAACATAGGCAGATTTTCTCTGAGTGAACACACCCTGGGAGAAATTCACTCTCCCTGGGAGAAAGTCGCTCTCCCAGAAATAATTTGCTTCTCTCCCCCCAGACAAAGCTAACGCACCCTGCTCCAGACAAAATTTGTTCCCCTCCCTTCAGACAGAGTTAGCACCCACTTCCACCCAGACAAAGTCAGAACACCCCCCCCCCCTAGTTAACATCCTCCCCCCAAACAAAGTGTGCACCCCCAGACAATGTCTGCATCAAACAGTACATAGTTAGATAAATTATTATAATATATAATGTAATGTATAATATGTATGTATGACATATAATGTATGATGTATCTATGACATAATTAACATAATTAGAGTGGAGAGGGTGTACCTCCCTGAGAAATATCCACTGTATCAGACAAACCTTGTGGATCAGTCCTTGCATGCCCCCCCCCTCTCTGCATGCCTCCCTATCTTAAGCCTCTTACAGACGAGCAGGTTTTCTATGACAAGTTTTTATATGACAAGTTTTTATATGACAAGATTTATTTGCTCGTTCATTTACGCATTTTTTTAGTACATTCTATCATAATAAGTACACTTGTTCAAAAGCATTTTGTACATTTTGACAAAAAAAATGCCAAAAATAAAAAAAAAAAATAAAATTTAAAATTTTGGGGTCAACAATGGGTGAACAAGGAAAACTTGTCAAAGTAATTGGTTGATCAGCAAATCTATTGTGTATTGTGCTATCATTTCATTGCAAAAAACCAAAACAAAAACTTGTCATAGAAAATTTGTTGTACGTACACACGTGCGATTGGCAAATAAAACTTGTCATATAAAAACTTGTCATAGAAAACTTGCTCATCTGTAAGAGGCTTTAAGGGGAGGTCAGACATCCTCCTATGTCAGACCACACCCATATACCACTGAAAAACCAACCATTTCTTTCATTCTTTATTATTTTCTAGCCACAAGTAATGAAGTGACATATACATGGAGTGGACAACTGCCTCCTCGTCATTACAAAAACCCAACCTATTCTACGAAAGTGTTTCTAGGTGGTGTTCCTTGGGATATCACTGAAAGTATGTAACTAGGCTATGAACTAATTACATGTCTCACTCAGGCGTTTAGCCAGGAGGCCGTCCAACCGTCCTATGGACGACCACTTTTGAATTTAGACGGCTTCTTTTTGATAGACTGTCATGGGCGGCCTAAGAAAATATTTTCTTTAATTGGCAACTTACAAGAGTTGTTAGCTGCAGTTTGCTTTAGCTATTGCATACATTTCGATGCTTCTTTTGTCAAAAGAGAAGAGCATCCGACAATTGATTTCAAGCGCCATGGTTTTTTACCACCACCCACGAAAATTGGTGGCCACACCCACGGTATTTTTTGGACGGCCAATTTTGACATCCTCACTAAAAGCCTGGTCTCACTCGATATAACTTAATGTTGAAGGTGTTTGTGGATGGACATTTTCTAGCTGAAATATATACATTTTAAGACCTAACTGCGTGAACTTGCCAACACAAACTTGTCACTCGCTGTCAGCAAATGCACTCTAGCTACATTAACGGGTAACAATTTGCAACTACAAAAGTTTTTTAACATGTTTGCTACCAATATTTGCAGGCCTCACCTCAATAAATGCCGACCTGATTGCTGACCTATTGTCTTGTCAGGACGGCGAAAAATTGCCGACCTGCAATTATACTTTTCTGATGTGAATTTAGAGTAAAAGAGAAAAGCAGATGGACAAATATTCTCCTGTTACGTTTTGGTTTATAAATGTTAATGTCGGCTCTATAACTGCTGGCACATTTTATTGAAAACTTAAATTTGCCAACCTGCTTTCATTTCAGGTTGGCAAAAAATTGCCGACCTGATTTTTCTCTAATTCAGATTTCAGAGACCTGTATTTGCACCCCAAATATTCTGTGTCTGTCACTGTAAAGTTGATATAATTGTGTATTTTTAGGTACTCTCATTCAGTCATTTAAACCATTTGGCAATGTTCGCATTGAATGGCCTGGAAAGGAGGGAAGACATGCTGTAAATCCTCCTAAAGGTAACTGAATTTCCATGTCTGTGGCTGAGGAGTGTATTACTCTGAAAAAAAGTCTACGAGGATTTTTTGGATTTCAAAATCCCTGCAATGTATATATCCAGGGATTTTGTGCCACATTTTCCGCAGATTTTCAAGGACATTTTGGAGATTTTTGTGAGTTTGAAAGGGATTTTCAGGGATTATATAACAATTTTAAGGATTTAATGGGGATTTTTCGACAAATTTTGCCAGGATTTCGGGATTTTTTTGAGGTAGTGTACAATGATTTTTGGAGTAATACACCCCTCGTCTGTGGCTGCATAATGATGCTGTTTGTACGGTGCTATTTTCCATGCCACTTGTCTTGCAAGATGACTCCGCAATTGACACTTCATGACACTTGCAATGATTTTGCCCCATGAACCGACAAGGCTTTATATAAATAATCAGGCCCATGCTTTTCCATTTTTGGCTGCTGATACACGGCCAATACAGTCTTGTAGGTAAAACTCTGGCCTAAGGTAGAATCCGCTTTTACTGATGTAACTTATCACACAATAATTTTGGGCATAACGAGACAACGACATAACATGGCGCAATGGTTCAGGCAACTTTTCTTGTGACACTGCTGCATTTTGAACAGCTTATAGTTTCCGTGATTTGGTTGAAGGAAGATCATAAAATACACTATTAAACATTTTATTCATTGTTAATGTTCTGTGAAATCTAGGCTATGTATATCTGGTGTTTGACTCAGAGAAATCCATCAAAGCTTTATTGTCGTCTTGCACTCAAGATTGCAGTAATGGAGGGGATTGGTACTTTCAATTGTCCAGTAGACGCATCCGATGCAAGGAAGTAAGTGCTCTCTTTGATTTGTTTTCACACTAAATGTTATCAAATGTTATAGCCAGACTATACTAGTATATGTGTTGTCTACTCAGACGAACGTACGTGCGTAAAACCCGGTACAGACGAGCAAGTTTTCCTTGACAAGTTCCTTGTCGAGTTTACTTGTTCGTGTGTACGGCAAACAAGTTTTTTCCCATCAATTTTTCCTTGACAAGTTTTACGAGCCCGTGTATTAACGACACAAGTGAATACTTCCATGTTTATAGTGGCAATGGCCGCTCAACTAGATCGAAAATAAGCGTGCAGTGACGTACTGCGCATTTCCTTGTCAAGTTTTACGAGCCCGTGTATTAACGACACGAGTGTTTAGAGTGACAATGGCCGCTCGACTATAGATCGAAGTTTTAGTTGAGTGCAATGGGGTACTGCGCATTTCCATTTCCTTGTTCGAAAGCTGGCATGACTAGCTTTTGAACAAGGCTCCTTGTCAAGGAAAACTTGCCCATTTTTTGCCGTACACACGGACAAATAAAACTTGTCAAGGAAAATTTGTCAAGGAAAACTTGCTCGTCTGCACGGGGCTTAAATCTCGACCAATGATCGGCTCGTGTGAATAACTATGGCATTAGATGAACTGTAAGTGAATAATCAGATACGAGTTGTTCCCAGGACCATTATCATTGTAGATCGTGCTATTCGTCTGGATAAGTCGCTGTGTGTAACATATATTAAGACGCGGATGATCACCAGACAAATGCTGCCTCTTCATGGATGATCCCTTAGATCACTGACAAATTATGCTATAGAAAATATGAATGGTTGATATCTAATTCTTAAGTTGCTTCCTTTGTTAAGGTCCAGGTCATTCCGTGGGTGTTGGTAGATAGTAATTATGTTTGTGGTCGATATCAAAAACTTGATCCAAGTAAAACTGTGTTTGTTGGTGGCTTACATGGCATGCTCAATGCAGGTCAGTCTTTAATACTATTTTGTGCAATCCCATGTTGACTGTTAAGAGATTTTGCATTATAGATGAAGAGTTAGAAGTCATAAAAATTATGGCTTTTGATTTTCAAAGGAATGGTCACATCTTGTTTACCAACGCATTCTTTTCTGCAGAATTTTTAAAATAATTATGATATATGCACGTTTTTTACGTTCTCTCACATTGCGGTCAAATATATTTTTCCGATTTGATGATATCATCAACGTTGTTATATTTGCCATTCAGAGGGTTTAGCTCACATCATGCAAGATCTTTTTGGCGGAGTTGTGTATGCGGGCATTGACACAGATAAGCATAAGTATCCAATAGGTATGTACTATGATGGTTAATTTACATTGATCGCGTTTTCTTTTAATTCTACTTGCATATAATTAGAATTTACAACCATAATTTATCAATATTCCCATTCATAAGATGATTATAACGGTATAGATTAAAATTTATAAAAATAACTGAAAAGGTTGCATGCATATTAAATTTCCCACGGCGCTCCGCCGTCGCTGTGGGTAACTTGCTTGGGATCTCTCGGTGATGAAACTTACAAAAAATCAACGGTAAACACAAAAATGGGAGGTTGTGAAGTGCTTGCCTAAAGAAAACGAAGGACTGCGGGCAAGTCGTGGAGTTAAAACGCGTGGCAGAGAGCGACGTGTTTGACATACACACATAAAAGCACACAACTTGTAACAAACCTGTAACATACTTGTAACAATGCTGTTCCAAATAACTTATCCTGCAATTCAGTGAGTGACAACCTTGTAGCAACTTGATAAAATGAGAACATTGTTTCAACTTGTTGACAAGCTTGCTACAAGTCTGTTGCGAACACATTTTGTTGACAAGCCTCGAGATTTTTACGTGACTGTGTATTTGGTAAAATTGAACTCCGATATATTTCACCACACCTTGTCCAGAAGACAAAACGTTCATTTCTGCAAGTGCACCATGGGATAATGCAGTCTTTGCGATTTCCAATCTTTTACTTCATGTATTTTATGTGGTATACATTCACAAGTTTCGTTGTTATGTAGGCTCAGGTCGTGTGACGTTTAACAATCACAAGAGCTACATGAAAGCTGTCTGTGCTGGCTTCATTGAGTTGAAAACACCAAAGTTTACGAAGAAAGTAAGGAAATAACTTCAATCACTTTGAACTAAACTCCTTTCAATTAAGAAGTTTATATGGAGACAAGCTACCCCGGGTACCATAACTAGTTCGCTTTGCCGAGAAAATTTCATCCATGTTTAATATAAGACACTGTCCAAATAACGTGGCTCGCCAATATATGTATATATTCCAACAAACTTGAAATCGCCCTTTATCTAGCACGTTTTACAGTTCTAACCCACAGAGGTCAAAGTCTGCCGAAAAAATGTCATTTGCAACTTTATTCGCGTAAGTGCAGCATTCTACTCAACCTGGGTAGGCAAGGAATCGAAATGTCGGGCAAAGCGAGATCTCGGTAAGGCGAATTGTTTATCTGAATATACAGCCCCCCCCCCCAATCCAAAGGAGCTTCCTACTGCACTGATATAGACCTATCCCAACCCAGTATATACCTTTCATCTTGCAGGTCCAGGTTGATCCTTATTTAGAAGACTCGATATGCGGTACCTGTCACACAAACCCAGGCCCATATTTCTGCCGCGAGCTATCCTGCTTCAAATACTATTGTCGTTCATGTTGGCAATGGCATCACTCTATTGAAGGATTACGTCATCACAAACCCAAGACTCGCACCAGTAAAACCGCGTCGAACACTACGATTGGCATGTTTGGCTTCTGACTCGGTGTACCGCTGAACAAAACGACAGATGTACCTGGTGTACTCAACCATTCTGAAAAGGTGGGTCTGTGACATCCCGGCAACACACACTCCTGATTATCCCTTGATGTATGTGAATATCCATAAATGACCATAAATGTTCTTAGATATCCCATGGTCTTGATTGAGTGCATTATTGATTGCTTTGACGTGTTTTGTATACGTGTGTCACTTTTTCGTGGTGAAGCGTGAGTTTTGATTTTGGGTAGTAATTTTCTATATTAGTAAAAAGCTTGAGACCAGCGAATGCATGCTGTGACCTTTGCTTTTCATTTCTATTTTGATATATAGCCGGCAAACTACTTTACAATTTGTTGAACTGTTTATAGCAAGTGATTTTCCAACTTTTTCATAGTAATTTAACGAAGTTTTCTCAAAAGTATGATAGCCCAGACAAGTATTTTAAAAAGAACGATAAACAATTAAGTCATAATTATAAATTTATTTCAGCTGATGTTTTGTTGCTTTTTGCAATATCTTCATAGTTCTTGACTTTTGCTATCTTTTGATATCGCATGCATTCATATGTCACAAACTACCAGAAAATGTCGCAATTACCAAAAACGTTTGGAAAAGTTGGAAAATGACTTGGAATAGAATTTTGCTTGTTTCTCTACAGATAAATCTCAATTTCATTGGCCTACCTTGAAAATTAGAAAAGAACTTTTCAGAAACAAATTCATGTACTTGAAAATGTATAGAATTCTCATGAGGTATACGATAAATGCGTTTCAAAAACTCTTTAACCAGTGAAAAGTTCTTTGTCACTAAAGGTACAATAAATTCGCCTTGCCACAGAGAAATGGCGCAATAAACACGCAATGCAATTTATATATATTTTAGTTAACTTCTATATATCCTTTTTTGTGGGATCTTGGCCGTTCCAAAATTTGGAACCTGTCTGTTTATTTTGGGAATATTATAGTTTTCTTAAAGTTAGCGAGATTTTTTCATTTTCTTTTTAACTTTCCTAATCAAATATTTTTGTGCGTGATATAACTTCCGCGTGTGGAACTATATAAAGTTCCATTTTTAGCAGTTTTGCATGGAATGTCGGTGTTTATACCGTCATTCGAAAGTTTTGTTAAATAGTTTGTAATTTTTTATATCTTATACACGTATTGCTATCTTTTGACAAGCATGTTTTTGATGTGAGAAAAAACTTGGAAAATATTCTAAAAAAAGACTGATATATTATAGTGTTTTAAAAATTACGCGTGACTTTTAAAGATTTACATTGTTATTTATATTTCTATTTAGAGTTTGAATAATTTATTGTTATTAATATATTACATTGGAGTGAGTGTTCAAGATGGACGAGGGTAAAAACCTGGGTTATTAAAGAATCGAAAATTCATTAGGAATTGTGGCTATTATTATTATTGAGTGTTATAGATTTATTCTCTGTAGCTGCAATAACGAACAGCGTTCAAAATGTTTCAGTTTCAGAATAGCAACAAAAATTATGTTTTTCCCATTTGAAAGAACTTTGAAAATATTTACAAAGACTTTACAAAATCTCCCTAACTTTCTTAATTTCTGAAATATTTCTGACCAACGACATCCTGCCATCCGCCATCTTGTTTTATAATTTGATCTCTTTTAATTAATTGCGTCAGGCGTTACTTTTGCAGTTGTAAACTTAACTTATAAGCTACTGGTTCAGTAAGACCTAGATGACAGCGCAAAAAGTAGGATTTAAAAACTAGGACGGTAGTGAGATGGGGGCATACAAGACAATTAAACTATGCTTACTTGTGACGTCACGCATATAAGGCGATTGATGTGCATATCCAAGATGGCGGAATGCATTGATTTTTGTTTCAAATGAAGTGGAATATTTTTACACGAATGATACAAAAAATGCGGACAACTTTTTCGTAAATATCTCTTCCAAATGGGACAAACTAAATTTTTATTGCAATATTCGTTTAACAATGAAATTTCACCATATTGTGTTAGATGCCTGATTTTTCCATTTTTGAAGTCACCTATAATTATGGACCGACGTTTCCTATTTGCAAGGATCGAAGATCTAGTGAGCGATTTACCATGGTTAACACTCTATTTATGGTGGTAACTCATTACCAGTATTTTCGACCTATCTTCCATTTCTTCTATGATACTAATTTTTTGCCAATTTACACCTGAAATTGAAAGTTAAAAATATGTCGGGTGAAGATGCCAACTACTTCAAAACCTAATTTTACCTCGAACCATCATGAACATTGACTCCTGATATAGTAAATTTTGAGTATATTGTAGTGTGTACAATATGAAGTAAGTAATATTGAAACTATAAGCGATATTTTATAAGAAAGTCTGTATTCGCATTAAGTTCAGTTGACTTCGAGTAAACCTCGATTGAAGTGGTTTAGTATAATTGTTGAAAACTGCTGTCGTAAAGCTAAATAAAACATTAAAAACTATTTTTGTGTTCTTGGTGTTAATAGGTTGATTGCGTACAGTGGGGAGGGAAGGGTGCAGGGAAGTCGGCACCAACCAGCGCATGCTAACATTAGTGATGGGCGACTACCGATTACCGAGTAATCGATACCGCTCGATACCAGGCTACTACCGGAAGTAATCGATACCAGAGTGGTATCGAAATATTTTCGATTACTCGCTGAATTTACTATTATTATTATAAAGATTACTTTTCAGCAATATTTAAAACAAAAATCTACACATTTTGCAAGTGTGTTAGCTTCGTATTTGTCAGTTCTGTGCATTTTATCAGAATTAAGACTAAACTCGTTCGACGGTCCCAGTCTCTATTTTGTATTCGCGCGGTTTAAGACGAAAATGGCGGGAAATATGACAGGAAAATTCTTTTGCGAAGCTTTTGTAGCAAACAACATATTAGAAGAATTACGCAATAAGTAATCGTTTGAGTAATCGATACCATCGATACTTGGTCCGAAAAGTAATCGTAATCGTAATCGAATCGATATTCTTGGTATCGCCCATCACTAGCTAACATAGGTGCAATTTGTCTGCGCATGCGCGAGATTTACGCAAACAAGATGGCGGCAGTAGCGAGATTTACGCAAACAAGATGGCAATAGACTAGATTAATAAAAAGTCCCTTTGAAAGTGTCTACAACCCAAAATAGTCAAATGAACTATTCTTTTGGATATCATTGTACATCATACTTCATAAATCGCAAAATGAATGTCCTTTTACTAATATTGTAAATAAATCAAGGCACGTGTTGAAATTTGGCAGTTTTGCAACTAGCAAAGTTTTTTACAACTAACAAAATACATAATAAGATAGCTTATATATATATTTTTGGTGAAGTTTCTAGGACGGGATTTTAAGAAAATAGATTTTTTTGTAAATTTTACTGTATTCTTCTAAAAAACTGCTGCTAGAAACCTCACGAAAATGATATAGAAGCTTCCTCATTAAGTATTCAATGCTTCTATAATGTTTTGTTAGTTATAAAAAATGCAAAACCGTCAAATTTAAACACATAATATAATATACCTCAATTTATTTACATTATTGCTGAAGGCCATTCTAATTTCTTAACATTCTGCATTTTATTAAAAATAAAGTATGATGTACAACGATATCCAAAATAATCATTAATTCCACTATTTTAGTTCAAAACACTTGGCAAAGAGACTTTTTAATCTAGTCTATTTTGTTGCCGCCATCTTTTTTTCGTAAATCACGCGCATGCGCAGACAAATAACAAATTGCACCTATGTTGCGCATGCTATATGAAATTTAGGAAGGGTGTACCCATAGAAATAATAGATATCTATTATTTCTATGGGTGTACCCCTCTATCTTTATCCTATCCCTGATATGTGGGTACTGATTAACCGCTAATTTGAAGAGAGTATAACACCGTGTCGAATCATAGGTTCGAGTAATGTCTACCCTACCCTAACCTCCTCTGCAGGGCGAGAGGTTATTGGGGATTTTATAGATAGAAATGTCGAGCGAGAACTCGGATCTCATGATCAAAACATTCTTGGCTTAAATTCTATGCAAATTTA